>JAGTTD010000017.1:138747-491247 GCA_018398585.1 Simmondsia chinensis | reverse complement strand
CAATGACCAGCTGGATCATTTGCGTGCATCTCTGCTATTCACCCAATCCCCCAACTGACTGAGAACTCTATTTCATTGCTTCCATCTGCTGAAAGGGATGGTCTTCTGGTTAACTGTGAATTCTATATATGGTTTTCATTTCCTGCAGATTGATTTATAGGTATTGAAAGTGATAATATTCTTTTTAACTTCTCTCTGTTATTGTTCTTTCACCATTTGCTTAAATCTTTGTGCATCGGACTCCTTTTCTATGTTCCTTTCCCTGATCATTTCGTCGATGTCGCTATAACAGAGAGCGGATGCAGCCACTGACTGGAAAGAATACACGAGCCCTGACGGACGAAAGTATGTTATTTGATTTAGTTTTTGTGCATTAAGTTATACGCCTGTCAGTCCCATGGATATGAGGACTGTGGTTATAAACACTCTTCTTATACTGATAACCGCATTAAATTTGCAGATACTATTATAACAAGGTTACGAAACAATCGAAGTGGGTTATTCCTGAAGAGCTGAAGGTGTTTCTTTTGTCCCCTTCTGATGCACGAAATCTTACTTTTGGTTGTAGCCTTAACTTCTTTTTTTCTCTATGAATTTTCCTGGATTGTTGCCTCCAGCTGGCCCGTGAGACTGTAGAAAAGGCATCATTCATTGAAAGAGAATCAGAAGCAACTTCCAACTCTGATGCTCTGGGTGCAGCTTCTGTTTCTGGTGCTAAAGAATCATCTAATACAGATGCTGTCCCACCTGCGCCTGTCATAGAGTCAATTGAAGTGACGCCTGGTGCCGCTGCTTCGACTTCCTCTGACCTCAAATCTCCTGGCTCGTCAAGCATTTCTGCACGAGATTCTGCAACAGATGCCAACAAACTTGATTCACGACCACCTCATCATTCTCCCTCTGAAAGTGCTGCCATTTCTGGAAGTCCTTCAGGGGCTGTTGTTTCGAGAAGTGGTGACATAACTGCCTCTCCTGCGGAAACTGCAAGGTTGTCTAGGTTTTCAGCAAATTTTATGTGGCTTAAAATGTTGAAGAGGCACCATGGCGCTCTGATGTAGCTATATGTACTTTTGTAGGAAAGATTCTGATACTGTGTCGACCAAGGAAGCTGTGGATTCTAAGCATCATGTTACTGATGAGGATGTTGTGGTAATCTCCGTTATTTGATTTTGCAATTTGTTTCTCGTTATTTTCTTTACTTCAGTGGTAAGTTATCCTTTTCTCCTTATGTAGGAAGCTGATAAGAGCTCAGACAACGCTGAGAAGACAAATGCTGCAGCATCAGAAGGAAAAACAATAGAGCAGGAGCCTGGCATTTATTCTAGCAAAATGGTATATATTAGTACAATCTTTGTCGATTGAGTTTCATGTTTGAATGAGAATTGTTTACATTAGTTTTTCTTCATACAGGAGGCAAAAGAGGCATTTAAAGCTCTTCTTGAATCTGCAAAAGTTGAGTCAGACTGGACCTGGGAGCAGGTATTACTCTCCTATGAATGCATGAGATCTGCTTCTTCTTCTTCTAGACTCTGAAGGCTGGATAATGCAATACTGGATGTTACAAGCCACTATTTGCTTATGTCATAGTCTTCTTTCTGTTCTTGACATTTGTATTAATGAGTGCAGGCCATGCGTGTAATTATAAACGACAAAAGGTATGGTGCTCTTAGAACACTTGGAGAGCGAAAGCAAGCTTTTAATGAGGTACAGTCTGCCTGAATTATCTAGTCTTGTGATGAAAAAAGACCGTATTCTGGTGCTTAATATATATATTTTTTTCCTTCTCTTTCTCAATTGATAACATGTTGCTTCCTTTAATGTGGTTTAATGTTGCTGCTTGTTATATAATTAATATCATTGCAGTACTTGGGTCAGAAAAAGAAGCACGATGCAGAGGAGAGGCGTGCCAAACAAAGAAAAGCTAGGGAAGATTTCAGGAGAATGCTGGAAGTAAGTTGTCCCAAGCTGAATCTTCTGTCTTTCTCTATAATAGATATCCTTTTTCTCATAATGTGTTGATATCATGCTTTAATTGAAGGAGTGCACTGAGCTAACATCAACAACAAGATGGAGGTATGTTTATTCAAATCATGGTCCTTATTTTTGCGCTCCTTTTCTTACGACTTTGTTTTGAGCTGCGCTTCTTACAACTTTGTTTTACATGATGCAGCAAGGCAGTGAGTATGTTTGGTGATGATGAGCGTTTCAAAGCTATTGAGAGAGCGAGAGACCGTGAGGATCTTTTTCAAGATTACTTAGATGAACTTGAGAAGAAGGTGAGACTTCCTCTAATCACCTGTTTGAATGCAGTCATTCTTCTTGCAGATTTATCTGAGAACTGAGGTTGCTAGTGTGCTCGCTGATGCATGTGTCTTACTGAGCTAACAAATGACAGCTTCTGCTTACTGAGTTACTAAGAAAATTATGCACACCGGAGCACCTATTGTATATTTAACTAATGCAGACATTCCTTTGTCCTGGGCGGGTGGGCGGAGCTGGGAGGCAGCGTCATTTTGCCCTTAAGAAGCTTTGCCACTGATCCAAGTTTTTTTAGTTAGCGATTTTTGGCTACTATTTATCTTGTCAGTGCTGTGGAAGGATCCACAGCGTACTATTGACATCTGAGATTGTAAGGCTCAGCTGTATCGACTATATAACAATCAATGTAGCTGCAACCGTTTTTGCACCAATTGCTGTAGATTGAATTTGATGCTATTTCAGTATTAGATGAGTCTGAGTGGAGGGAGATGTGCGTTGAGTCGGATTTATTCCTCATTACTTATGAAAACTGCCAGGAGAAGGTAAAGGAAGCGGAGGAGCGCAAGAGGAACAAAATGGAATATAGGAAATTTTTGGAATCTTGTGACTTTATTAAGGTATGCATCGTCTGGACTTTCAATTTTCCTTTTCAGACTTACCACATAAAAACTGAGTGTTGTCTGAGCAATTTACGAAATAGATTGATCTCTTGATTATGATCTCATCCTTGTCAAAATTCTTAATTTTATCAATTTTTGTTCTTGCTAGGCAAGTAGCCAGTGGCGGAAAGTCAAAGACCGTCTGGAGGCTGATGAAAGGTGCTCACGCCTTGAAAGTTTTGAGCGCTTGGAGATTTTTCAGGTAATTTTTCTTCTACTAATGTTTCCTTGGCTTTGCCATAGGGCTCGCTTCACTGAATTTTGTTTTGGGCCTCCAGGAATATATACATGATTTAGAGAAGGAAGAGGAAGAGCTGAGGAAGATGCAGAAGGTATTTTTAGCATTACTTCACTAATTATAGGGGGAAAAAAATGCATTACGTCACTGTCTTGGCTTGCTTGTTTCCTTTCTCCTGTTATGTTTGATAACTTTGTTGCTTTCTTTTTCCCGTTCTTTTAGGCTTGATATGCATACACTCTCTCTGTCATAATTATATACAAATATAACAACCACAAATACGGAAAATATTTTCCTCAATTGAGGGGAAATTGACTTCCATTCGATGAAAAGGGAAAAGACTTCCTTTTTTTTTTTTGGGGGGGGGGGGGGGGGGGGGACGTTTTCTGTTGTAATATCACATTATATGCTTCACTAGGCCAAGCGTGAACCCCATACAAACCATTTTTTTAAGCAGAAACTCAAATTTTCAAGAAATGAACATTTTTAATTGAAAATATTTTGTGAAAATTTTTTTTGTTTGGGGAATATTTTTTGTTGAAACGAATGTAGCCTTTTTTTGTGGTGTCTTTCAAATCATTGTGGAGGTTTCTCTACCATTACGTATTCCAAGTATACAAAGTCCCCAAAAATCTATTGGTGGTAATTCGTTTGAACAATTTCTCCTTGCAGCAATAGTTAGAGGAATCAACTTTGCCTAACTCATACCTTTGAAATTCTTCACAGATAACTTTGACCCAACTTAAACACTTTCTACAAATGCTTTCCAGATCTTTCTTCCTTGCTTTTTGTTTCAGTTTGAATGTGGTGATAGAGATCATCGTAATACATGATTCATGGTTCTGGTGCTGCTTCTGATCCCATCAGGAAGAAGCAAGGAAGACAGAGCGGAGAAACCGTGATGAGTTCCGAAAACTGATGGAAGGACATGTTGCTGATGGCATTCTCACTGCGAAGACTCACTGGCGTGAGTATCATTCAAAGGTATTCCCCACAATTCTGTACTATCCATCCATTCAGCTAAATTAACAACTTTAAAATGGTAATGGTAAGTGATTGGTTCAAACTACTGCATATTAAATTATGTTTTTCTGCCCTGCCTTTTGCAAACCATAGGTGAAAGATTTGCCTGCTTATCTGGCAGTGTCATCAAATACGTCTGGTTCAACTCCAAAAGAATTGTTTGAGGATGTTTCTGAAGAGCTGCAGAAACAGGTGAGCATTGCGCATATTATTGCTATATGTGTCTAACATCTGATTGCCACATCCTTTGTGACTTTGTAGTTTCTCTCAAATAAAGTGAATTATAGGTTTCATCCTCCCATATCCCTCCAAACAAAGGTTAAGGTCATCATTTGTGGAAAACTGTAACCCGGGCTGGTCTGTTTTTTCACAAATGAGAAGTTTAATCATTTGGCTGTCTGAGAAATTTCTTAAATCAGAGGGACTATTAGTTGCACTTTAACTGTGCTGTTTTTTTTATGGTTGGTGAGGAGATGATGGGGGTTATTTTGCCACTAATGAGATTCTATCCCAGGTGGCTTCTTTGGCCCCCGTGATTATTACCACTAGAACAAGCCTTGCTTGGTAACAATGGTAGTATTTTTCTTATATTTGTCTTTTATACTATAGGCCCTCGGAAATAGCCTCCCTACTGGGTAGTTCCCTATAGGGTAAGACTACATACATCTTGTCCTCAGACCTTGCCATGGAGGGAGCCTCTATAAGGCATTGGGTGATTGTTGTTGTTGTCGTCTTGTATACTATAGTGCTAGTGCTTCTTAGTGCCTTAGTGGTGAACATGAAATGAGCTTTCAGCTGCTCATTTATCACTAAAATTCTTGGAGAATGTTGATGCCACCTTGTCTGTTTTTCAGTATGAGGACGAAAGGACTCGGATTAAGGATGCGGTGAAATTGGGAAAGGTAAAGATTCGTTGGTGCGTTATTGTATATGTGCACTATTTTGAATGAATAATATTTAAAGATTTCAACTTTCGTGAAGGTTTCCATGTCATCAACATGGACGCTAGAGGATTTCAAGGCTTCCGTTGCTAAGAACATCAGTTCTCCCCCAGTTTCTGAGGCCAACTTGAAGGTATGCTCTGTGACAGTTCCCACTTGATGCTACTAGTTACATTGTCTTATTTTACATCGACAATGCCTTGTTTTTGCATCTCTGCTTCCCCGAGAGCTACTTGAAACCATGTCTTTTGGGTCCTCTGTTCTACCTGCATGACTACACTAGAGAAAAGAAATGCCAAGAATCTTTAGATAAGCATAATATCAAAATGTAAGTTTCCAAAGTTAGCTTTGCTTTTGTAGAGTTCTGCATGATAAAAATTGGTTTTATAATTTCTGTGGAATTTTAATGGAGCTTGAGGTGGATATGCATTTGCAAGTGATGTTGATTGTTAAGTGCAATTCCTGAAATTTATACCAATATTCAATTTCTAGCTAATATTTTGACATTTTATAGTTTGACCAAAATTTCTTTTTTACTCTGTTTTTTGTTAATCATTGTTTTGTAGACTTCTCTCGGCATTTGGAGTTCCTTGTTAATATATATATATTTATGCTTGGTTTTGTTATCATGTCAGCATCCCTTCAATGAGTATTTTTTTTTTCATGATTGTTTTAGTTACAACATGCATAAGGGATGGTGGAGCCAAGATAAATACCTGGGCTGAGGAAGCAGAAACTTTATACTGGATTTGTGGCAACCATTATCCTATTGTGGTCGTTAACTCTTTCTTAAGATTAACCTTTTATTGAGAACATGATTTATCTGAACTTCCAGAGGTAGAAACCCTAGTACAAGAGTGAGTTAAAAAAATTATGGAGAGAGGACCCCCAGTTGCGTGAAAGGATAACCTCTGCCAAAAGCAGACGTATGCGCTTTGGAATTAGAATTTCTAACTTCTTTGGGGAAACCCACTATTTTGTCATAGTATACCTCTTTATGGATCTCTCAAAACTTTTGGTTGGCCCTCTGCCCTTATGCATAGACACTTCTTCTCCGCTCTAAAAGTGGATGCTACATTCTAGGATTTTTAAAGACCAGTATGCATAATGGAGATTAAGCATCTCTGTGTCTAATCAAGGGGGTTCCTCGACATTCCTGTGCTTAGGATGGTTGAATAGCATTGGTCCCAACCAACTAAGTATTCTTGTACTTAGCTTTAAACAACTGTGTGCTTAAGAAATAGAAATAAATGGAATTTATTCAAACAATCTAATAGATCTCCCTTTAGGCTCGGGTTACATTAATATTTATGGAGAAGAAATTAGAACATGATAGAAATGAAACTCTTAAACTGATAATAACAAACTCCTAGTATAATAACAGACAAGGCTACCAAAAGTCAATTCTAATCCTAAACCAGTTCTAACTAATAATATATGCTAATAGGTAGAATTTACAACAAATCATATTATCAGTAAATATCCTAAATCTAGATCTTGATGCCTTTTGCTTTATCTCCACCAATACACTAGTTAATTTTTTATGAGAAAATGTGGTTTTTCAGAAGCTCTCTGAACAAAGAGGCTTCCAGGTTTCATTGACATAGCCTTAGTTAATTTGCAAAGGGATTGGAGGGATTTATGTTCATAGCTTTTTGACGTTGCGTGGTTGTAATTTTGGGGACTTCTTGTGTCCTTGGACTCCCTTGGTTTTCATGCGCTGATGCTTCTTTAAATTCTTTTCTTATGTTGACATGTGAGATATTCTTCTGCCTCTTTGCAGCTGGTGTTTGATGAGCTACTTGAGAAAGTCAGAGAAAAAGAAGAGAAGGAAGCAAAAAAGCGTAAACGTCTTAGCAAGGACTTCTTCAGTTTGTTGTGTTCAATAAAGGTGTTATAGCTTCTCTTTGAACAAATCTTCAGCTTCACGATCTCAATTTAATTGTTTGCATGACTTCCAATTAGATAGCTTATCTTCTACCCTGCTACAGGATATAACTTCTGATTCAGCTTGGGAGGAATCTCGACATCTTTTTAAAGACTCTGAAGAATACAGGTATTTCTTGTCAATCTGTCAGGATTGTGATGGTTTTGATGGTCAACACTCAATCATAATGTCATTGGTCCTTATTATGTGGCCTTTATGTGTTACAATAGCCAACTTCCTTTTGACTCTGTATTGTAGGTAAAACGGTTGCATTAGTATATGTATTAAGCATGCTAGTTGATGACTGATTAAGCTACCTGGAGTGAGGATAGCTTAATGTTGTCCATGTGGGTAAGAAATGGAAGTAGATTCTAGCCGATGAGAATGAGCAATACCAATCCCAATTGTGAAATCTGTTGCCTCTCTAGTGTCTTTCTGATAATGAATTATTCTGAATCCCATGTACCTCCAACTAGGCTTTGGGGTTTGGGTTTTAGGGAAGCCCGGTGCACAGGCTTCCGCCAAGTTTGGAGAGGGTATATGTATGCACCATAGTTGCATGGAGAGGGAGTGGAAATGGAAGCGGGAACGGGGGAGCGGGCAGTCATAAAAGTTTCTAAAGTTGGGAGCGTGGAGGGAGCACTTATTAAATATTTCATACAAAAAAAAAAGAAGTAATGAAGTGTCATCAATTAAGTCGTTGAAGCATAAATCTCAAAACAAAGTCAATATTAAGCAATAACTAGGAATATTAAGTACTTTAATGAATAAGATCTAGGAAATTAATTCCAATAATGTGCACACAATTTGATCGTTCTTTAAAACAGAGTGATATAATTAACCAATAAATTGTTTTACTATGTTACTCGGATCCGTGGTTTTACCCAACGTACCCGGGTCGACACGACACGACCCGGGATACGTATCCGATCCGGCATTTTCCGATCCGACTCGGACTCGGTCAAAACGAAATTAAAAAAAAAAAAAAAAAAAAAAGCGAGGGTGAAAGGATGAAAACTTGCTCTTTGTCAAGATCGCAGGTGGATCATAGCACTCTTGGCACCGGAAATCCCTAGGGACAAAACCCTAGAACGTCCTTGCTTGAGAGGTTGAAGAAGCATTAGAGGAGAGAAAGAGAGAGAGAGAGAGAACCGGTTAAAGACCCCCAAATGACCCAACAATTTCTCTCTTCAAAAGACCCTTTTTACGAGCAAAACATGGGAAGGTATAATCCATGCCCATCAAATCTCAGCCGTTCAAGCCATGTAAATCAACGGTCCAGATTTAACAAAACAAGCACAAACAGGGGGCTTACATGCGTGACACGTGGGCCATTTGTGACCCTCAGATCCACCACCCAATGGATGGTCCAGATGAGGCCTCAAGATCTGCGAATGATGAACTGACATGTGGCATGCCAAGGGCGGGAAAAAGGACAAAGCTGTACAGAATTAATACATTTTTGACTTAAAAAAAAAGAAAATTTTGTGCTTCACCGGGATGGGGTAAATCTTCTTCTTTTTTTTTTTTTTCAAATGGTAAATAAAAAAAAATTATCCAATTAAAAATATTTAATTATTTTATTTTATTTAATCTTACTTAATTTAAAATTTAAATTAAGTAAAAAAAATAAAGCTCGTTATTATTTAAAAAAAAAAAAGCTCGTTAATATTTGTGTCCAAGATTAAAGTTGGACTCTTTTGCCGAGTCGCACCCGTACCCAATAAAAAAGTCAGGACACTTGTTGACCGGATCCCCGTATCTTAGAATTTTATAATCCATGTGTCCGAACCTCGGATCCACACCCGTACCCAACCCTTCTTCCCGAGTCCGAGTAACATAGTCGTTTTATAAGTATTTTCTTATCAAAATGATCCCATGATTGTTTGAATCGTGTTTCTGTTGAGTTTCCTGCAACTATGGCATGCACCATTACCCGTACTTCTGTAGAAAGGTTGTTTCCGCACATCATAGCGGAACCACCTTGCTTCTAGCACCATGATATTGTCCTTTCATGAGATAGAGTACTTTTAGGGGGGGGGGGGATTTCTTTCCGAGTGGCACTGTTAGGAGAGCGACAATCTCCTGAGGTTTCCTATTATGGCAGGAGAAGGTTCTAGATTTATTCGAAGGTATGTCGGATTGACTATGATTTTGGATAGAAGAGAAGTAATCCATGAATGAAAGGATCAGTAGACCTATATTGAACATATAAAGGGTCCGTAACTTTAGTGACAATCCCATTGTTAAAAAGTTGCTTGTTTTTTATCACCACTTATCCGCTACTAGAAATTGTCTCATTCCCATGTAGCCATGCCGTATGACACATAAGCTTCCTCAAGTGGTTGTTCCATGTTCTAAGGAACTGATTACAAAGATATACACATGCCTTTATTGTCGTCTGACCATATTTGCAGGGTTGTTCTGAAGCCTGAATTAGGTAGTTTGAAATGAGGTCCTTCATATATATTACTATTTCTTTAGCAATATAAATATTAATTAAATAAATAATAAATTAGAAATTTAGGTATGCGCCATATTAAGGACCTTTAGGAGGCCCAAACAGCTGCTTTGATTGTTTGGGTTCTTGATTGGCCCTCCTTGGTCCACAGGAGAACATGCAAGAGAAAGTCTGTAATGTGTATAGGATGGGCCCGTTCCCCCCTGTCCCATGCAAGCATGTGGTTCAAAACTTTTAGGCATTGGAACCTTCTTTCTTCTGTTCCTTTTCGGAAAATCTACTGACTCGGAGAATGATTCAATCATATCACATTATCACATTATTCAATTTCACTTTAGGGTAATTTTATAGCTTGTTTTGATACTCACTTTATTCTGTTACTATGTAGTGCTATTGGAGATGAGGCCTTCCTCAAGCAAATTTATGAAGAATACATTGCACAGCTGAAGGAAAAGGAAAAAGAGAAAGAGCGAAAGAGAAAAGAGGAGAAGGTATCTTCAAATATTAGCGTGCTAGTTTCATATACTCTCCTTGATTGAGAAATATAGATATTAGAATAAACATTTTGTTAATGTTTTTGCCTTTCTGTATATATGTGCATGTATTGGCTTCTTTCTAGTGATAGAATATTAGTCAAAACATATATTATTGAAAAAAAAGTATTCATATATGCTGACAATTTCATTCCTTTTTGAACCCAGGAAAGAAGCTGGAATAGTATGTCAAAAACTAATGAAAATTCACTAAAACCTTCCATGAAGTTGTATTCATTATGTAATTTCTCTCATTGTGGCACTGGGTTTGTTGTTGTTGTCCTATATTAGTTGAAACTTTCATTTTTCTCATTGGTGTGATCACTATGGGTTTTAATCGCGGTTGAGATCATGGGCACGATCACTTTTGCATCATCAAATTGCAAAAATAGGGTGTGATGGACATAAGGTAATGGGTTTCCATTGTCCAGGGTTGTTATAATGTAGCGGAACAGTCTGATATTTGATTCGGTGATGAGAATGCGGTAGAGAAGACCATAGGGCATTTGGGAGGGAACCCTGATTCTATTTAATCGCGCTTGATTGCTTAATAATTCTTTTCGCTGAAGCAACATGGGCATGATTGCGTTAAAAGCGACTCAGTCATATGTGTAGTCTTATCTCTCATTTCATGCCTAATTCTCTTTGTTTGGTTTTCTGTTTCATATTTCTTCAGGCTAGGAGGGATAAGGAAAGAGACAAGGAAAAAAGATACAAGGAAAGAAGGGAAAAGGAAAGGAGGCGTGAAAGAGAGAGAAGACGAGAAAAATCGGCAAAGGATGAGGTGGACATTGAAACTCTCGATGTCAATGAAACTTCTCTATCAGATGAAAACATGAACGCAGGAAAAGACAGGGATAAGAAGCATCGAAAGAGGCATCATGATTCGGAGGATGATGCAAGTATCGAAAGAAGCGGAAAAGATCATTCTAGAAGTTCTCATAGACATGGTAGCGATCGCAAGAAGTCTAGACAGGTCTCACTCTATGCTAAGAATCGGCTTTTGAATTTCTGCTTGGTTCTGGTCATAGTTAGTAAAATACGGTATAAGAATTGAGCGGGATTTAATAAGTACGTCTATTATTTGGTTTCATAAGTGAAAATTACTATCAAAGTTCGTTGAATTATAAAAAAAGGTGTATGTGTACATTAATATTTGAAATAACTAATTCTTTTAAAATATGAATAGAGTGGTAAGGGATATCATTCTATGGATTCAACTTTGGAAGCATAGAGTGGATACAGTATAGCCGATAATTTGGGAGTTGGATTGACAGATTTATCGAAGCGTAGAATATAAATACTCAGTTCAGTGTGAGTGTGATTATTTTCAATTGATCAATTTGTTTTTTAAATGGAAAAAAATACAAATGCTTGCTATAAGATGCTTATTATACGGATAACATCAAGAAAACGCGTCCATTTTATGACAATTATGCATAAACGCCATTTTTAAATGGAAAAATACAGATATGTGTTTAATGTGCGTATTTTAATGCGTCTTTTTGTTGTATTAGATGGATCAATATGTTGACGCACATGAATCTGATGATGAAAGACACAAGCGAAACAGGCGAGATCATCATAATGGCGCTCGAAGAACAGAGCCGGAGGAGCTTGAAGACGGGGAAGTTGGTAAGTCTTGACTGAAAACTTTTGTTTTAACGGAAAACCTTTTCCGTCTCTGTTCGCCTAACGTCACAACAACTACTTCAAATGTGGAAAGTGTTTTTTCCTCCATCGAGAGGAAATTGACTTTTTCTCAATGAGGGGGGAAAATATTTTCCTTTAGGAAGTGATCTCACTTCATATGTTCCGCTTTTGCCTTAACTTAGTCACGTGTGAATCCCATTTAAATTAAGAAAACCATATTTTTGATTGAAAATATTTTGTGGAGGAAAATGTTTTTCCTTTAAACCAAATAGAGCCTGTTCTTCCTTTCTATAAAGTAAGAAAAACAAAATTATGTCGGAAAATTATCATAATCCCTGTACTGAAAACAATTTTCGATCTATAATACTTAGGCGATTGGTGAGAATATGTCTTAGCGAAACGAAAGAAAATGCTGAACCGGTTGACTGTACGCTGCGCTTGCGATGGGGATGACTGTGTTCCGCTACCATATCACAGGGAAACTCAGAAAGGTATTTTCCGATACAAAAAGCGCGCTTTTTATTAGTATAATTAAGATGATATTGTCCAGGGTTCACATCTCAGTTCTTAGAATGTATTTATTATTATGCATTGGTACATGATTTCCCTGATGTGCCTCTTGCGTAATTTGAATGGTTTTTTGTTATTACTTCTTAGAAAGAGAAATCTGATATAGTTAGATTGTGATTGTTACCCTTTTGTACCCTTATTTCGAGGCTTTAGCTAAGGGCTTGTTCGGTATTGTTTTTTGTTTGCAGTTTTTGGTTTTGAGATACTAGAAATCGGGCATACAAAATGTTTTTTTCTTGGTTATCTGTTTTTAGTTTTCACTCAAAGATATAAAACAAGAACAAATTGTTTCTGAAGTTTGGTTTTTAGTTTCTAGATACTCAAAATTGCTAAAAGAAAACGATGCCAAACAGGCCCTAGCCATTCTTCTCACCCGATCCTTTTATCATTTTCATAATTGACCCTTTGATGAGTATAGCGGGGATGAGGATTACCTAGTGCATTCGCAATCGAGGTCAAGATGAGGGAGAAGGACTGATTCAATAGGAGTTAGCATATCAAAAGGCTGAGGAATATCCAAACGACGTGGTCTTTTTTCCTTAGAAAGACAAGTTTTACAAATTACGATTCATAACACTGTGTAGTGACTAGTAAACATACTTTGATCGATGTAGCCGGCCCCATGTAGTCGAAAACGCTTGGCATTATAGTTGTATCAAAGTGACATTTTTCCTTTGTGAGACAAAGGAGGGTAGTTTAGTCGAAAGATGGTTACCTATTCTGAGTTACTGATTTTGCCTCGTAGGAAAGGTTATGCCTAGCGCATCAGGGGGGAAAAAAAAAAGAATTAATGAAGCTTGGGTCCGAGCTAGGCACCGATTACCATTGAGCCACCCAAAAAAAAAAAAAATTTAATGATGCCCCAAGACTTAGGTTCAACACTTGCCAACTCTCTAGGCTTTGTTGTAGCCAATTTATCTAAATAAGTAAAATGGAAGCATAATGATGCAAATACGGGGTCAAAGTAACCCAATCGAAACGACAAAAGAAGCTTTAATTATGGTCTAATTAGGATTTTATTTATTAGTATTTAATCTTACTGAATTATGTAATTAGGTTTAAGGTTTTAGAGTTAGATTATTATTATGAGTGACAGAGTTTGATTTAAAGTAGGATTAGTCCTTAGAGTTAAATTATTATTAGGAGTAAGTTTTTTATTCCTATAAATAGGCTATTAGTTTATAGTTTTAGGAAGCTTTTGATTACAACAACAACAAACCTAGTGCCTCCAAGGGCTCCTGCAAAAGCAGGGTCTAGGGAGGGTAGGTGTACGCAGCCTTCCCCCTTCAGGGGGCTACCTTGAAGAGAGACTGTTTCCGAGGACCCCTAGCCTAAAAAGCTAGTCCGCACCAATCAGCCAAAGATCTGGCAACAGGAGAAGCATAAAAAAATGCATGAGTATGGCCCAAAAAAAAAAAAAAAAAAAAAAAGCTGCACAGGCACCGAATATAGGTAAGATGAGATAAAGAAGGATATAAAGAAAAGGATAAAGATAGAGGATAGAAATAGTGGTACAAGAGATAAAGAAAGAGAACGAGAATGAGAATGAGAAGGGATAGATAAGGTAGAGACAAAGGTTATCCTACTCCAACCGCATCATCTAATACGCTTATGCTAGCCCTTCATTGGGCCCTATCTAAGGCCATTTCCTCTCGAAGGTTTAGGTGGGTGAGGTCTTGTCGGATCATCTCTAGCCATCTCTTCTTTGGTCTGCCTCTGCCTCTTCTGCCTAATGTAGTAAGGAGCCATTCGCATCTCCTGACTGGAGCGTTGTCCGATCTCCTTCTGACATGTCCGAACCACCTCAGACGTTGCTCCCTTAATTTATCTTCAATGGAGGCTACGCCCAATTTGCCTCTTATGATGTCGTTTCTGATCCTATCATTCCTTGTGTGTCCACACATCCACCTCAGCATTCGCATCTCTGCCACTTTCATCTTCTTTGTGTGCTGTTATTTCATCGCTCTGCACTCTGCCCCATACGTCATGGCTGGCCTTACAACCGTCTTATAGTATCTTCCCTTTAGCTTCAAGGGGAACTTCCTATCACAAAGTACCGCAGAGGCCATCCTCCACTTATGCCATCCCGCTTTGATCCTATAGCTGACATCCTCGTCCACTTCGCCGTTGTGCTGTATCGTGGACCCCAAGTACCTGAATCTCTCCTTCTTCGATATGGCCTCATGTCCAATCATGACCACTTCCCGGCTAGGCGTGGTAGAGGGATCGAACTTGAGTTCCATGTACGCGGTCTTGGCTCTGCTTAGTCGTAGACCCTTCGACTCAAGAACTCCTCTCCATAGTTCCAGGTTCTCATTTATCTCTTCCCTCGATTCCCCCCACCAGTACTATGTTACCTGCAAAAAGCATGCACCATTATACACATCCTGGATGTGCCTAGTGAGCTCGTCCATAACCAGAATGAACAGATAAGGGCTCAAAGCAGACCCTTGTTGTACCCCTACTGTTATCGGGAAAGCATATGTCTCCTCATCCACTGTACGCACCATAGTCTGCGCTTTTTTATACATGTCTTTAATGGCTTGGATGTATGGTACGGGGATGCCTTACCTGTCTAAAACTCTCCAGAGGACCTCCCTTGGCACTATATCATATGCCTTCTCTAAATCAATGAAAACCATATGAAGGTCCTTTTGTCTCTCCCTAAATTGCTCAATCGTCCGCCTTAGGATGTGGATGGCTTCTATTGTTAATCTCCTGGGCATAAATCCGAATTGGTTCTCGGACAACTCAGTCTGTTGCCTTAACCTCCTCTCTATGACCCGTTCTCACAACTTTAAAGTGGAGCACATTAGTTTGATACCCTAATAGTTGGCACAATTCTGAATGTCGCTTTTGTTCTTATATATCGGAATCAATATGCTCTTCCTTCATTCCTCAGGCATCTTGTCCTCCTGGAGGATTTGGTTAAATATTTTAATTAACCAACTGACGCCCTTTTGACCAAGGCATTTCCATACTTCTATGGATATGCCATCTGGGCTAACTGCTTCACCCCTTCCCATTTAGGAAGCTTTTGATTAATGAAAATAATTTGATTATTTTTATTTTTGAGTTGATCTTTGTAATTTTATTTTGAAAGAGTTTAATAAATTACATAGCTCCGCTTTAGGTTATTTTTCAGATATTTGCAAAATCAATGAGTTTTAGCAGACTCCTCTTAATCCGGCATCATTGGGTATGATCAACGGGTTAGAGGCACCCTTAGGTGTCGTTGAGGTTCGAGGTTGCAGTGTGACCTTTAGGCATGCTATATCACATAAAACTCATAAATTTTTTTTCGTAAGTAACGAGCAGGAGCTCGAAATACGAAGTAGGTCGCACCTACAAATATCTACCTTAAAAAAAGAGGGCCCGGGAGGGTAAAACAAATACAAAAGCATCAAACAAACACTATTACATAAACAAGAGAAGATGTTTCTCTTTGATTATATGTTTTGTTTCTCTTCTTGTTGCATTTCTATTTACTTTAGGGCCTAATTTGATCTCGTTTTTTGTTTATAGTTTTGGATTTTTGAGAACTGAAAAATTACGATTTTGAAAATGATTTTTTCTTTTTTCTGATTTTTGTTTCTTTCCTTAGTTTTATTAAAACCCGAAACAAAATTACAAATAGAATATGATATCGAACGGGTCCTTAGTTCTATTTCATAGATGCAATTTACATCTTTTCTGTTTCTTTTATATCTTCTTGTTCGTTCTTCTATTCTGTGATCTCTCTTAGTTTAATTATCATAGTACAACAACAGAAGACCCAGTGCCTCAAGGGCTCTTGCATAAGCGGGGTCTGGGGAGGGTGGATGTACGCAGCCTTACCCCTTTAGGGTGTAACCATGCTGAGAGGCTGTTGCCAAGGACCCCCAACTTTATGGGGTTGGCAAGACGAGGACTTCCGAAGAGGTTATCCATCGTGGTACTACTGTTGCCCAAACACGCTTAACTTCGGAGTTTAATTATCACAGTAATTATCAAAAAAGTTAAAAGGGAAGAAATTCACTATGCTTAAATAAATACGCTTGCAATGACATATGAATTTTATAATACAATAACAAACCCACTGTCTCTAAGAAGTTTTTGCTAAGGTAGGGTTTGAGAAGAGTAAGATGTATGTAGTTTTACTCCTACTGGGTAAGGAGACTGTTCTCGAAGGGCCTTCAGTTCTAAAAAGCAATAAGAAAGAAAAATGCAAAATAGTCAAATGTTAAATTTTAGAAAACTCTCTTATCTTGTTGTGTTGATCCTTTTGCCCGATTGATATTCTGGATAAGTTACTTCAAAGGGTACCAACAAACAAGCACCGGATTCCATTAGAACTCCGAAGTAAGCGTGCTTGGGCGAGAGTAGTACCAAGATGGATGACCTCTTGTGAAGTCCTTGTGTTGCACCCATCAGGTTGGGGCTTCTCGGAAACAGCCTTCCTTCAGGGTAGCACCCTGAAAGGGGAAGACTGCGTACATCTACCTCCCAGACCCTGATAAGCCAGGAGCCCTTGGGGCACTGAGAATATTGCTTTTTATATTCTGGATAAGTTATTTACACCGTTGGGTTATAATGTAAGTATTGTTTGTTTAAAATTAATTTCTTATTTTTTATGTTATTTAAACTATTTTCTCATGTTATATTTTATTACATTACTCCATTTAATAATTAAAATTAAGCAAAAGTTACAACAATAACAACAACAATCCCAGTGCCACAGGGGCTCCTACACGAAGCAGGGTCTGAGGGTGGATGTACGCATCCTTCCCCCTTCCGGATGGAAGAGAGGCTGTTTCCGAGGACCTCCATCCTGAAGATCGAGTCGTCATAAATGACTATTTTAAATGTGAAACAAAAAGGATGAATTGGAATAAATTTACGAATATTAGATTATTTTAAACAAAAGAGAGATAAATAACTAACTTAAATAAACGTACAAATATTAGGAAATAATGGAGTGCTTGAATTTATTTTATTTTGGAACATTATAAAGGAATAAATTAGTGCAAAGTAATATGGCTAAGCTCTCTTTTTGGCAAAAGAAAGGGGTAATGTTATTATCAGGACAAAATTATTATTGTTAGAGTGATATAGTTATTTTTAAGAAAATTTTGTGACAATAATTTTCTATAAGTTATATTATTACTTCGATAATAATAATTTTTACTCAGGCTTAGCCAATGTTGTCATTTTCCCTCGTGTTCATTTCCTTTCGTAATTTCTATAACACAATGGCGGACGTGGCTACATTATTTTTATCCCAACTGAACCTAATAAATAATCTAATTAATAACTGCATAAATTAATTGTTCTTAAAACTAATTATTTTAATTTTTTAAAAATATTTTAGTACCAGCTTCTCAGGTTGGGGGTTATCGGAAACAGCTTCTCTTCAGGGTTGCCTCCTGAAGGGGGAAGATTGCGTACATCTACTCCCCAGACCTTGCTTTTGCGGGAGCCCTTGTAGGCACTGGGTTTGTGGTTGTTGTTGTTGCAGTCGAGGGGCTCAACAAAGTAAAGTAAGAACCACTTTGTAACATATTCTTTACTTTTTTCTTAGTTATTGTGTTTTTGGCAGTGTTGTTGTCGGGGTAATAGTATTACTATTAGTTTAATTTTGTAATTAAGATCCTTTATGAGTTATATCATTGTTATTACGACTGTTACTGACTTGTCAACGACTACTTTTTATATTTTCTTTGTATATTTTCTATTCTATTGTACATTTTATTTGGATGTTATGAGTAGTGTTTCGAAGCGAGTGCGTTTTTTTTTTTTGTTGACATGGGTTATAATTATAAAATAAAATATTATGAATTATTTGATAAAATAAAGAATTAATTCGAATACCGTATAAATATTAAAGATTATAAGAAATGGTAAGAAATTAATTTGAATAAATTTAAGACAATGTTATTATTATGATAAAATTGTTATTGTCAGAGCATGATTGATATATATATATATATTTTTTTTTTTTTTTTACTAACGAGGAATCTAAGTATCCGATAGACCCCGACCCATGTGGCAACCTACATACCACATGAGCTAATTAAGTCGAGATTTTTCAAGGAGAGGTTCAAAAGAGTAATCGAACTTCAGACCTTTTACCTCCAACCTCCGAGGCAAGGCATTGATCGGCCATAATTGTTATTTTCAAGATAATTTTATGGTCATTATTTTTTATAATTTATATCATTATTTTGATAATAGTAATTTTTAGCTTGGCAATAACAATTTTTTAAATTTAAACACATTAATACTTGACATAATTTTTTTTTTTGATCTAAACTTGACATAAATTTTAATTATAAAAAACAATAAATCAAGTGTCAAATGTTCGTTTTTTGTTGTCTCCATAGTTCTTGACCAAAACGAGCCCAGATCTACAGCATCGCCACCAATGAGACCCCACCATCCATTGACGAGCCCAAGCCCGGCCCCACCAACCCCAACCAACGATGACCCGGACCCATCCCGACCCGGACCTTTCCCGGGCCCGACCCAGACTCCAGCATCGCGCAAGAAAGGCGCGGGGGTGCGGGCGTGGCTAGTCCTTGACTCGACGGGGCAAGCCCAGGTGGTGGAGGCGGGGAAGCACGCGGTGATGCGGCGCACGGGGCTGCCGGCGCGGGACCTAAGGATACTTGACCCGATTTTGTCTTACCCGTCAACTGTGTTGGGGAGAGAGAAAGCGATGGTGATCAATTTGGAGCATATCAAAGCGATTATCACTGCGCAAGAGGTTTTGTTGGTTAATTCTAAGGATCCTTCGGTTTCGCCCTTTGTTGATGAGCTTCAGCGTCGGATTCTAAGGCTCTTTCAAGCTACTACTCATACTCAGGTGGGGTTTCTCCTTCTCTCTCTCTTTCTCTTTCTCGGCCCGGAAATAATTCTCAACAACCGCTTGGGGCCCCAAATTTTAAGAGTTCTGGTTTTTGAAGTATCTGTTATTATTACTAAGTCTTATGATTAAAATTTTTATAATTTGTATATATTACCGTGTTACGCATCATAATCGATCAATGTAATCGAGCATAAAAACGTAAAGATTGTATTGTATTGATAGAAAAAAGGGGAGAATTACATAGAAGAAGGGGGAGAAACATAGAGAAATTAGGAGGGAGAAAGAGAAACATCACATAAGCATTATCATCGACACATAACCCTATTTACCCTCACTAATCCTATTTATAGAGAAACTAGGCAAAATATCAAATAAATATTTAAGTGGTGATGTGGCTGCTTGATGGTGCCGATAACCGAGAGATGGCGGAATGTTGATTAGGGGAACTGGTGGAATGATGGGGCGAGATGAGTTACTGGTGACATGACCCAATGTTTGGCGGCGTGACACTTGGTGTGGATGACTAGGCGAGTGGACACTTGGCGCCTTATGGTGAGTTGGCATCTTATCCAAGCGCCTAATCCTATTTTGGGCTCATATCATAGTGTTATGTTGTTAAGAAAAATGTTATATGGAGGACCTTGTTTGAAACTTTTGCTTCGGTCCCCGAAAATGTGAGGACCAGCGCTGCTCTTTCTCTCTCTCTCTTCTTTTGGGTTATTTGGAATCTTGGTTATTTATGTATGCTATTGGTTTCTGGTTTTTGTAATTTGTTCAAATGGGTTCGTTTCCCTACTGACTCCACTTGTGAATTTGGTAAGAAACTTCAAGTTGGAATTGTGAGAGAGAAGATTTTGTCAAGACCCAAAATTAGGGTGTGATTATAATAAATTTGAATCAATCAAACGAAATCAATAATTTCTTACCGTAATGATACAATCCAAAATATAGTGGTTAAGTGATGTGTAATTTAGGTAGGGTTTTTCCTTCTCTCATACAGCTGTTGCTTGGGACCCCCAGATTTTCGGGGCCTCAAGTTTTAGCAGTTGTGATTTTTAACATATCAATCGATAATATGAATAAGTTTTATGATTAAATTTTTATAATTTGTTATATTAGTGTTATGTCGTTAAGGAAAATGTTATAAATTATGAAGGGCCCTATTTGAAACTTTTACTTGGGGCCCTGAGCCTTGCGCTCTCTCTCTTTCTCCTTCCTTTTGTGTTATCTATATAGTTATTTACACCGTTAGTTCTTAATATTTGTAAGTTTTTTCAAATGGGTTTCTAATCTAATATTGGTAAGCACTTCACTTGTGAATTTACTAAGACATTTCATGTTGGAATTGCAAGAGAGAAGAGAATAACACAGAGGGGCCGGTCCTAGCATTTTTGGGGCTCGAAGTAATCATCTTAAACGGGGTCTTTCATAAGTAATAATGTTTCTTTTAACAACATAAACATTAATATAATACCACGACAACAACAATCCCAGTGCCTCAAAGGGCTCCCACATAAGTAGGGTCTGGGGTGGTAGATGTGCGCAGCCTTTCCCCCTTTTGGAGCTACCCTGAAGGGAGGCATAAATTTTAATAAACATTAATACAATAAGTTACAAATTATAAAAACTTAATCATAAAGTTTATTAATATTAATATTATTAGCAATTGATAGTTAAAAAATCACTACAAAAATAAAACAAGATCTATATATTAGTGCCTTTGGGGCAACCTACAACTTGGGGTCCTCAAAGAATTGCTTGGATTGCTTAGGTTATGTCCAATGCTGGATCAACGTAGAGAGTACTTTATTTAATGCCAATTGGTTTTAGGACGCAATCTCATTCGGGTCTATACGTGGATTTCATATATGCCAACTTGAGGCCCAGGAAAATTTCACTCTCTCTCTTTTTTTTTTTTTTTTTTTTTTTTTTTTTTTTTTTAAGTTTTACACTAGTTTTTGATGTCCTATTTTATGACAAAATTGATATCTTATCTTTTAATTTCTACCTAGTATTGGTCACAAAATAGGAAATTAATTGTGTCATGGAATAAAACATGAGATACCCATAGCTAGGTCTTTTCTTGCTTTCTCTTTGTTTGTTGATAACTTGGCTGGTCTTGAGATTGTAAGGGTTTAAAGCCAAGTTTGATGGGTGGGTTCTTTTTTGGTAATTGAGATGGCCAAGTCAACTTGAGCACATGCAAATAGTCCATTTTATATTATAATATCGGCTAATATGGAAATCATTTGTATTATACTTGTACAGATACATTACTAATGTACTATGTAGGTCATTATGTCTTCAATTCGGAATAGTTATATGTAGTAGAAGCAAACTCATAATATCCTTAGCTAAACAAACGAAAACCTTTAATGAAAGCATATTTCTCAATGAAAGAGGAAAGTTTTTTCCCTCGAACCAAACTGTTATAACCCAGTCTAGTTTTCTAGGCCAGAACATCCATCTTTGATCGTAGAAGAAGAAGAAAAGAAGGAGAAAAGAGAGGAGAATTCAGAGAAAAATCAGAAGAGTGGAAAGGAGGAAGAAGAAGAATGTGAGGGAGGAAGAAAAAATTCAATTTCAACACTTTATTGATTGATTAACATGAGAATGAACACAAATTGAGGCTTAGGAGCCTTTATATAGAGAACACAAATGAAAAACTAGCAAAATGTTGAAAAAGAAAGAAGAAAAACAGAAAAATATCAGAAAACAGAAAGCCGTGCCAAAAAGCTTGAACGACTACAAAACCCTTTTTCCTGCCAAAATTAAATTTGAAAAGTAGTTACTCAACCTGTGTTTTAAGCTAAATTTTGCATATTCCATGGCGTCCTATGTCAATTAGGCAAATTCATCCTGAACTTGGTTTTTTTTTTGAAAATCAATCTTAATTAGCTCAAATCATGACACAAACGGAGCCTAATTGTTTGCTAATTTTGTTTTCTGATGATTGTCGTTTGGTCATGTCCTTAAAGGAGGATTTTCGCAGAGGAGAGGATACTGATTGGACTAATTTGTATGATTTGGGGGAGCCCGAAAGCCAGGACATTAGCCCCACGAATGATTATTGTGGCTTCCCTCCAAGTAATGAGAAAGGCGATGTGGGCGAAAAGAACGACATCAAGAATCGAGATGGCGTGAAGGTCCTGCCATTTGAGTTCATCGCGTTGGAGGCGTGCCTCGAAGCTGCTTGTAGTTCCTTAGACAATGAGGTGAACTTTCCTCTTTAAATGTTTAATATTCATATCATAACATATGAATACTTACAAACTTTCTTGTTAAGACTTATAACTCATATAGGAAGGAAATAGAATTTTGGGCAATTGTTTAAAAACGAAAAAAATGCCTCGATTCGCGGAGTAAGTTCTGCTGCTATTCTGTGGGGTACTGCCTTTTTGAAAAAAAATTAGGTTCAAAATTTTTGGAAGAATTTTTTAAAAAGGAAGAAAAAGTTATTTCTTTCATTTTACTTACCGTTTTAAGGCACGCCTGGTTCTGACGTAAATGGTTACAAGCATTGGCAGAGCCAATAATAGAAAACCGGGGGTGAGGGCCCATAGTTATTGAGAAATTCTTGAAAGATAATGCTGATTTTTATCGTTTGTTTAAGTGAAAAATAAGATTGTACCCTGTAATTTTTATTAGTTTTCTCTAAAACAAAATGTTCTATACAAATTGGATTGAAAGTTATTTTTGATGTATCTACGTTTTACAGTATTCTCTTAAACTACCACATTTTAATGCTCTTTGTTTCCCCTTTTTTAGTTTTAGTCGTTTTGATGTAAATTAGTATACAATATCGAATATGTCATTTGTCGTTCGATTTTACTACAGTCCTTGACAAAGAATTCTCGATCTGCCATTGTTACAGCAAACCATGTTTGGCTTATTCTTAGACTTTATGCCTTAGAAGTTCTTATCCCGTTATAGGGTTAATGGTAATCGAAAATATCTGCAGAAAAGAATTTGAATTCTACAAAATCTAAATGTTCTACGACAATAGCACTTACCCCATGAAAGTACAGGAACAGTTAACCCCATACCAAACATGCGCTGAAAGAATATCACGACTGATTCTATCAGTTTATTCTTTCTTTTTAGTTCTTGTTCCTGATTTACATTGCGTGTTTATAATGTGAAAATAGGCAAGGACATTGGAGCAAGAAGCTCATCCGGCATTGGATAAGCTAACGTCAAAGATCAGTACACTCAACTTAGAACGCGTTCGTCAAATCAAAAGTCGCTTGGTTGCACTAACTGGACGAGTTCAGAAGGTGGGTGTATCTTGGTGTTGTATAATTTTGAGCTTTTTGTTCATGTTGCATTCTTATGCCTGATGTGGATTACATCTTTCATGTTTTGGGGAACATTTTTTATCTCAATTTTATTGTTTCTTTTTATAATTTCACAACAACATTCTAACAACTATAAATATGCAAAATATTTTCTTCTACTGAGGGGAAACTTACTTACCCGTCAATGAAAGCAAAAAACATTTTCCTCTTAGTTGTAATCTTAGGTCATATGCTTCACTTTAACCTCAACTTGGCCAAATATGAACCTCATACAAATTGACAGAATGAAATTATTTGCCTTAGTTTGAAGGATGAAAACTTTACAAAAAGTACTTTAATTGAAACTATTTTGTGAAGAAAAATTTTCCATTTTACCAAATGCCCCAGAGTAGCATCCTGCATTTGTTTGCTCAAACTTACCCAATTGCACGTATAGAGAGTTCCCAAATGGGTGGTACGTGCTACCCTAGGATTAGGAGTGTCAACAAAGCCAAGTTGAGTTGAGTATCCCCTTGTTTTAACTTGAGCTTGATAAGTCTTATCGAGCTCTATTTTGACCTGAGCTTTTATGAAGCTTTCATACCTTTGTTTGAACTTGGCTTGATATAATAACAGTGTCTTTGATACTCGGTTCGACTCAGCTAGATAACATTATCAAAGCGAGTCGAGCTTATAATTGAACTAAGCTCGCAACAGAATTGAACAATTCGAGTTACTGTTGAGCACTATTGAGCGAGTATCGAGTCGCCCTTAACAAGCTCAACATGCTCTTAATGAGCCATTATAAGACTTTTCACCGATGTTAACAAGTTGAACACCCTCCTGTTTGGCTTAAGCTTATCGAGCTTGCTCTAACTTGGCCCAATAAGTTTTCAAGGCCCAGAAATGAAGGCGAATTGTCTCTAATCGGTTGCGAACATATGAGCGGTTTTGTGAATATTTGGTCCGCTTGCACTGATACTGAGGATTTGTCAAGGCAAGCGTAATCTGGGCTGGACACCCCATTACCTGGAAGAAAATTCGATCTTCTAAATTTTGCTTTGAGTGTATGGTGAGCTACTTTAATTTAATATATTTCACGAAGCGGCTATAATTTAGTCCAAGTAGGAATTTGATCCAAAACTTTTTCCATTCTCAGTTCTATTATTTTTTTAAGTTCATAGCAACAATACAAATGTGGAAAATGTTTTCGTCCTTTGAGAGGAAAAATATTTTTCTTTACGGAGGAGAAAAATGAGGAATAAGGGTAACGTTAAGTTTGAAATTTGAAGTGTCAGATTTAGCAAAATATAGAATATAGATACTTAATTTAAATAGAAGTATGATTATATTTTCAACTGATCATTTTTTTATTCAGAAAAATACAGATTCGTGCTATAAAACATGTTTAGTAAAACTAACATAAAAAGAATGCGTATTTTTGCTTATTATTAGCTAAAAGCCTTTTTAAATAGAAAATTTGGATACGTGATTAATATGCTAATTATATGTGTATTTTACTAACAATTTTACTTGATGGTGCAGGTAAGGGATGAACTGGAGCATTTACTAGATGATGATGAAGATATGGCAGAGATGTATCTAACTGAAAAACTTCTTCAACAAAACCTTGAAGATTCTTCTGCTTCTTCAGTTGTCGAGCACGAAGATGTTGGCCATGGAATCTTGCAATCGGAAATCAATGACAGGTTTTCAAGTGCCTCGTTAAGCTTTTGAGTTTGGTTAATTGAATTCATATGCCTTCGGGTGTGTTTGGACATATTGTAAAAATTTCTGGTCTTGTTGGAATCAAATCACAGCCCAAAAAGCATTTTCTTGAAAAATGTTGCTCCAAATATAGGATATTGATTGAAGATATTTTGGTTTTTTGCTTCTGATTCTGTTTCACAAAAGTAGTTCTATTTCTCCACTTCTAACGAGAAGAAAAAAATAGATCTTGCTGTCATTTAAAATTGTTGCCATTTTGTAAAATTACTGGTCTTGTTAGAATCACTTTCTAAATAATGGAATTTTTGAAAAACAACAATAACAACAACAACAATCCTAGTGCCTCATGGGCTCCCGCAGAAGCAGGGTCTGGGGAGGGTGGATTTACGCAGCCTTACCCCTTCCGAGTGGAAGAGAGGCTGTTTCCGAGGACCCCTGGCCTGAAGGATATTGTCGTCCTACGAGCATGGTATCCTGGCATCCTGAAAATGAATTTTGAAAAATGCTGTTAGAAATAAGGATATGGACTAAAAGTAATTTACGCCTGTTTTGATATCGTTTTTGGTTTGCAATTATGGTTTCTGAGAAACTAAAAACTAAGTTTTGAAGATAATTTTTTCTTGATGTTGGTTTTTTGTTTTTAATTTTCACTCAAACTAAGAAAAACTTAAAACAAAAACCAAAAACCTGAAAAAAATCATTTGAAAAACCTATTTTTTATTTTGTCAAAAGACAAAAAGCTCAAAATAGAAAATGATACTAAATATGCCCTTAGTTTTTGCTTTTGATCTTGCTTCACATAAGAAGTTGTATTTCTTTGCTTCTATCTATGAAAAAAACAGTAGATCTTGTTGTCATTTAAACAATTTTATATGTTAGCCAAACACCTGATAAAACAAACTCGTTTGATATTGTTTTCTGTTTGTAGTTTTATTTCTAAAATATGAATTGGTGTTTCTAAAAAAATAAAAACTGAACAACAAAACCAAACAGTCCTATTGTGTTTGTTTCGAAGCTGTTTATCTGTCCCCTCAACAAGTCCAAACAAGAACTTAGACGTATTTCATTGTTATGTAGGTTACCAAATGAAATTTCTTCAGATGTTAATGGAGATTCGGCAAGATTTGAAGGAGACTTAGCGCACGGTGACATCCCCGAAGAACGTTTCTTCGGTGGGGCGACCGCCTTGGGAAGAGGGAGCCGAGGGACACATACGAGCGGCACTCATAGCGTCGGAGGCAAGCAATTTGATGTGGAGGAGCTTGAGATGCTTTTGGAGGCTTACTTTGTTCAGATTGATGGCACTCTCAACAAACTTACCACGGTACATTTCTTCTGTGTCCTATCTTCAAATTAGGAGGGTAAATGAACCAAACTTTTGGGAGAGTAATCAGGTTCTAAATCGATTACTGATCATTTGTGTTCATTAAGGGGGATTGATAGCTTATCGAGCCAAGTTTGGGTCAAGTTCAATAAACTTAACGTGCCGAGTTCGAACAAGGGGATGCTCTGCTTGCTAGCGTTCACAAACATTTTAACAAGGGCTCAATAAAATATCGTTAAAGGCTATTAAGAATTAGTCAACGGTCAATATTAGCTTGAAATGGTTGAGTAATGGCTTGATGGTAACGCAAATAACTCAATTAGCAAGCTTTATTCGATCATGAGCTTCATTCGGCTTGATAAAGAGCTTGGCTCAGCTGGATAACGAGCTCGATTAGGCGAGCAAGTTGAGCTAAGCCGAGTATCGAACACACTAAAATCTTTATCTTATCGGACCGAGCTCGAACAAAGGTTCGAAAGCTCGATAAGTGCTCGGCTCATTTACACCTCTACTTGGAATTAAATTACGTTTCATGGTTGTTTGTAAAGTCAATTTTTTTTTCTTATTGAACTAATTTCTTGTCCGAGGTAGTTTGGTTCTTATGCTTGCATATGTGCAACTTAAACCGATAGATGTAAATGGCATAATTTTGACACATCTAGGCCCACTCATATGAATTCTAAATCAAAATCCCTTGACTTGGAAATTTACCATAATTACAGTTTGTAAAATATGACACAATATGATGACACGTCATGCATATGACACCAAAAGAGCAGGTTGGGTATTGAATTTGAGTTGACAAATTTAACCCTTTTAGGTAATTGGACTGTATTTGAATTTGGCAGGGTCAACACGTTTTAATTCATTTATATAGTTATGTTAGGTTATTTTAGTGATGTATGATTGCTATTATGTACATCAGAGAATTTGAACTATTCTTGATCATGCTAATTTAAGAAATTTATACAGTTATAAAGTGTAAATATGTCATATGTTTATTGCTAGTACCAAAGAGGGCACCAACACGCCGTCACCGGATCCCATTAGAACTCTGAAGTTAAGCGTGCTTGAGCGAGAGAAGTACCAGGATGGGTGACCTCCTAGGAAGTCCTCACGCTTAGGTTGGGGGCACTGGGAAGCAGCCTCTCTTCAGGTTAATACCCTGAAGGGGTAAGGCTGCGTACATCCGCCCCCCTAGATCCTGCGTAGGCGGGAGCCCTCGAGGCACTGGGCATGTTCCTTTTATGAATTGACGAATTGGCTTATAACTAAAAAAGCCACTCATATGATTAAACGGTAACTTGTGGGTTACCTGTTTATTGATTAGGTTAGGTAAGAGTTGAGAATACCACTCCGTTTATTTAATAGGTCGAGTTTTGGTTATCCCTTTTCCTAAAACCCTTCATATATCCCTTTTAACTTTGTCAGTATTTTAAGAGTTTTTATAGATATGAATGTAATAATATATATTTTTGTAAGTCAATGAAGTTTTGAACGAATCTCTTATATATAGAGCCGAAGAATACAATAACATTCTAAATTATGGTTAATTCTCGTACCGTTTCACTGACCATGGTGCTCTAATGTTGCTTGTCAGCTGAGAGAGTACGTGGACGACACGGAGGACTACATAAACATAATGTTAGATGACAAGCAGAACCAGCTTCTGCAAATGGGAGTGATGCTGACAATGGCGACGCTTGTGGTAAGCGCCTTTATCGTGGTGGCCGGTATTTTCGGAATGAACATCCAAATCGAGCTCTTCAACGACCAGAAAGCGGGCATGGACAATTTCCTCTGGACCGTTGGTGGTAGTACCGCTGGCACTGTCTTCCTCTACATTGTCGCTGTTGTCTGGTGTAAGCGCAAGCGTTTGCTCGAGTAAGTAGACGTTTGGTTGCTCCGTTGGTCCTTAGTATCTGTAAGTTTGTTCAAATTGGTCTTTAACTATCCTTAATGTTTTTGAGTTTGTTCAGATTGGTCCCGAATCTTTTCTCTTGTTGAAAATAGTCCTTTAGCTTTATTTTAGAAAATGAGGTTTGAACATTTATCACTTGAGTGTGCTAGTGTTTCAATGATAGACAATGAGGTATCTTGGGACTAAAAGTTTCATTATCTGGGTACCTTGAAGTTTAAATTCGGTGGATTTTCGAAGAAAAATTTTGTCATCGGGTAATATATGAGTACTCTTTGTTGGGTTATGATGATTTTTTTTACCTGAAACATGTTAACATGTCACATTATTTCAGAAATATATAAGTTTCTTTTATCAAAGTTTCGTGAATGTATATATATATATATGTATATGTTCATGATCATTTACTATATAAGAATTTTTTGGTAAAAATTGGCTGAGTTTTGACTAAAGTTCACCGGATTTCTGTGTGGGAGGTACCTTATCGTACATATTGAAATATCAATGTATACAAGTGATAAATACTTAAACCTCCTGGTTCCTCGAGTTTTAAGCTTTTGCCTAATTTTGATTACTAGATGAGGGACCAATTGAGTCAGAAGATAAAATATGAGGTACTATCGTGAACAAAAGAAAAGATGAGGGACCTATATGTTAACATACAAGCATTGGGGATTAACGGAGTAAATAGCTCACCAGCCTGGAGTCGTGTGTGATCGGTAATGCTGCATCTTGATATTATTCGTTCTAATGTTTCGGGTTGTTATTTTCTTAAAAAGGGCTCATAATGCTTTTTCGTACCTGTTAAATGTGTTGTATATTGTATGTATTTGTTGGTCCTAGAGGATCAAATTGGACTATATAGAACCAAACCGAGACGCTTGAGTAAAGATTGGACCGAATAATAATCGATATTGTATAGTTTTGGATCAAGTGATTTGTTTTGGTTTAAGTTTGGGTTCTTATGTTGTAAGGACTTCAGTTTGGATCAAGTGATTTGTTTTGGTTTAAGTTTGGGTTCTTATGTTGTAAGGACTTCAGTTGTTTAGATGACATGATGTAAGAAACTTCGAGTTATTTTACATTATTAGTTCATGTATTTGATGTAAGAAACTTGAGTTATTTTACAGTATTAGTTCATGTATTTTACTTATTGTGTTAATTTAGTTATCATTTTTTTACTCATGCGAATTTATACAACTAACATTTTTTAAATTAAATCCATTGTTGAAATAAATCTTAATTTGTGGTGGAAATTTTGATAGTAATTAATTACAAAAAGTGAATGGGTAATTTTCCAAAATTAATATTAACATTAGAGTTGATTGCAATAATTTTAATTATATATGGGTTAAATTCACACAATAAAGATTAAATTGACATAATAAACGGTTGCAAATTATTAGGAAAAAAAAAAGTTGTAATAATGGTGTAAATAACCCAAAAACTTGAGATTTTTCCTTAAAAATGACACCGAGGGATTCGTCTTTTTCTAAACTAATTTGGACAAATTTGAGAACATTAAGGACGAACAGAATAAATAACTCTATAGTCACTTCAATCAAGAAAACATAACAATCATCACATAATAAAAAATGGGTTATTTACATTCAAGATCCCGGTACTTTTCTTATTATATTAGGTAAATCTTTGTGCTTTTAATTGTATTAATTTAACCCCTTTACAATTTATATTGCGTCAGTTTTAGTCTTCGGTCAAAATTAAGTTATTAACTTAAATTTTAATGCCTCAATTATGTTAGATGCATAACCCAGTACAAATTCACCCGTCAACTCAATTTAACCCGACTAAAGGTAGAAATATTAACACAAATTTCACTTTAGTGGCTAGATTGACACAATATCAATTGTATAGGGATTAAACTGATACGTTAAAAGTATATGAATTATACTGACACGATGGATAAAGTATAAAAATATTTGGAGTAAATTACCACTAAAAATTCAAAAAGGTTTGACACCAATATTAACACACCAGCATTCAAATTTCATTGGATCAACAATTTCTGCATATATACATCATATAATCACTGTACATGTAGACCACAAATGAATACAATAATTTACACACTCACAAACAACTCCTTGTAGCTCCTACTTTTTTCACCATAAAATTGTTTTTCTTACAAGATTTTTGCAACATAATTGTGGGTTTTTTTTTTTTTTTTTTTTATAGAAAACCACATTCATGAGTAATCATCTTTCACTTAACTATCATGACTTTTCGATTTTTCAGAAAACCGCTTTCAAAGGTTCAATTTTTTTCAATCAGCTATCCATATTAACACTGTTAGTTTCCCGTTGAAACTACACGCGTATTTTACATATTATTATAGAAAAAAGGGGAGATAAAACATAAATTTTGTGTTAGCTTATTCCGCAAAGCAATATACTCTTAAATGGTCTCTATGTGCATATTCGAACCTACGCATAGAACCATCTTAATAATAATAACGCTTTACCAATTGCGCTAAACCGACATATGTGTTATTTCCCCTGATTTTATATATGACAAAATCACACATGTAACCTAACGGAATACTAACAATGTTGATGTAGTTGGTTGATTGAAAAAATTTAAACTTTTGAAGCTGATTTTCTGAAAAATTGAAAAGCGGTGGCCGTTAAATGAAGACGAGTTGAAGGTGGTTTTTTGTTGTTAAATAAAAATAAAAAAAAGGCCTATAATTATCGCCAAAGAAGCAAATAATTTCACACCAAGACATTTCCCATGTCAAAACTACAACTCAACAAAATTGACAAATCAAAACAATAACACATTTTCTACCATCTCATCCCGAGTTCTGAAGCTTAATCGCCAGGTCTTTCATGATCCGAGCAGATAGTAAAAGAAGCTCCACCATCTCGAACCCAGCTGCAGAAACCGCGTCAATTTTCTCGGTCTTGGAGCTGATTTTGTTGTCGATTTCCTCGACAATTTCATCACTAGGGGCTATGTCGCCTTCCCCGGCCCAACTAAGAGGTAATGCACTTCCAAGTGCAGTTTTTACTAACTTGGCTTCCATGATGATTTCATCTATCGTCGGCGTACCTGATGTTGAAACTGCTTCATTCGCCTGGAAAGATGCAGGTGTCAGGAAGGACATTGAATCTATTTTCTTTTATTACCAATTAGAGGTTTAAATGAGCTAAGTTGAGTTGCGTATCATGTTGTTCAAACTCGAGCTCAATAAGACTTATTGAGCTCGACTTTGAGCCAAAGCTCTATTCAAACTTGGTTTCGATAAAATGTTATTGTATTCAATACTCGGCTCGAAGCCTTATCGAGCAAAGTCGAGCTTACGATTCAACTGAACTTGCTATCAAGTCGAGATCGCAACTGAGCCAAGCAATTCGAATTACTATGCTAGACATTATTGAGCTAATATCAAGCCCTTATCAATTTGTTTGCAAACGTTAACGAGTCAAGCATCCATTATTTGAGCTGGACTTGTCAAGCTTATCGAGTCTACTCCAACTCTACTCGATAAGCTATTGAGCTCTAAAATGAACTTGAACTAGCCTTGATAAGTTTAGAACATGACTAGTTCATCGAACATTTGACTCGTTACAAGTATCAGTGTTTCAATAAGGGTATGGATAGAAGATTTATATTGGATTCAGTAGTCTGATCCAAGATTAGAACGAAATGAACTATTTGCTATTGTGTCCCACAGTTGGTATTTCCTTTGGACTTCTATTGATCTTATGTCCAGTCTAAGTCTCGAGCAATGAACATCTAAGACTGAATCACGTCTGGAGTCGGATCAACCAGTGATTGTTTTGCAAAACAAGGACTTAAGCAAGGGCCAAAAGATTGATGGAAGAACCTGACTAAAGTTAGTATTGTGTTCAATAGCACTGGTTTCGCTGATTGGAAAGAGATTGGGTTGGTGTTTTGTGTACTCAGTAATTCACCCGAGAGTGCCTAAGCATAGAGCTTGGTGGTCTTAAGAAGGGTTCGACGGGGGGTGAATAATCCAAAAACTTCTTTTTATCTTTTCTTATCGAGAAAAGAAATACTAAGAGAGAAAGAATACATAAAAAGTTAAGAACAAAATATCAACTACAACAATGCAACAATTAAAAAAAACCAAGAAATAATAACATACGACCCTCTAATTCCTTTACATAACAGCTAAGGCTATATTAGCGAATAATTCAACTTCTAATAGGAATAGCTCTTGTGGAAAGTTATTACTAGCTCCAGTACTCAATTTGGTGTTTGAACCCCCACGACTTGTAAGAGAAAGAAAAACCAGATAATTATGTAATGCAGATGCATTGCAACAAACCCCAGACCCTGCTCAGGCGGGAGCCCTTGAGGCACTGGGTTTGTTGTTGTTGAAATGCGTTGCAACAAAGCGAAAATTGAAAGCGATTCTTCTACAAGAATTACCTTCATAAGTGATATAAGAGAGAGTCGAAGTCTGCGAATTTCAGACGTCAGGCGCTCCACACTGTGAATGCTTTCCTTGAGAGTTGCATTTTCAATTTGCAGTAATCTGCATTGTGACAATTTTTTGCAAATTATTATCCATGCTGTAAAAACTAGAAAGATAAACTTCCTCGTTTCAAAATAAGCATCGCCTTCACTACTTTCCAATGTCTCAACAGTTTAATCTATTTTTCTCATAATACTAACACACGAATAAAAAGGATGTCGGCATATACTAGACGAAAATCCGTGCAAAAAGTTGCTTTACTTTTGATGTAATTCCAATAGGTAACCGTTTAGGATAAAGGGCGTGTGATTTGTCAGAGAATGAATTATCAGTATACAAAATCTCTAAATTTTAATTAAAAATAAAACCTGGCATCGTCGATGCTGCGACTTGATTGTCTACTGATGAAGGATCCATCACCGCTAAAGAAAGGACCAGCTTCATTCCCATGGAACTCTGACGTACCGAGCCAACGCTTCAGAGATGTTTTCTTCAACAAGTTTTTGAACTTCCCTTCTCGCCCAGACACAATAATACTTCGCTCGTTATGATTATTGAACAAGTTTCTTTGTCTGCTATCAACAGTGACTTTCCTGCATATTTGCACAATGTTGGTATTCTACAAATCAACAATCGTTTGAAGGAAAACCACAAGAAAGCTGCAGAAGAACTTGTTCACAACTTCTTCGCAACAAAAGTTTACGTAAAATTGTCAATCCCGATTATATGCTATGGTTTATGAGCATAGTTACCTTGATTCGGTATTCTATCTCAAAGTACCCTACACTTCGACGTTGGTATTGACACTACTTCAAATTAGACCAAAAAGATAGAAAAGATTTCAAAAAATAGCCTGACCTCTAAACACCTCAAATTCCCGTATACCCAAGTTCGAGTAACATAGCTTATAGGCTTCTGTGCCGACAAGAAGACAAATTATACTTAAAAGAGAAAAATTATACAATATGTTAAAGACAAAGATATGAACCAAAAACAAAAATTAAACTAATAAAGTAAAGCCGTTCATTTCCTCTACAAGTTGACCAAGGCTGTATCACAAAAGCCTTCCAAACTTTTAACCCACAGAGAACCTAAAAGACCACATGATTCTTTTTTTCTTTTTCTTTTTTTTTTTGTTTAAAAGGAAATCATCACAAAGATCAGTCATTTCACAACCAAAATAGGACTTGCAATTGAAAAAGATTTTCCAGAAACGGAATGATTTTGCAAACCACTCGAGGCCTTTTGTGACTACTAGAGGACACCGAAAGCCATCCATTCTATCGAGAATACAAATATACCCTACAACTTAGTGAGAAATTTTTTCCGACTTTATCTTGGGTTTAAGCGCTTCTCCTCGTGATATTTTGAGACGGTACAAAGAAATTATCAGAAGATACATCTAATATATCCAGTCAAGATCAAGTATTACTCAATAAGCACACCTTTCTAGTAGCTGATGAAACTACAATTAAACTGGTCATAGAATCTACTTCTTACATTGCTTATACTAATTGAATTGACTTCTACTTATTTGTTATCAATCATAAGACATCTCTTCCTCAAAATGTGCCAGTACATCTCAACAAGCACGCTTGCATGACTAGGGAGTTGTCAGTGAGCCAAGTAGGGCTCATGAGGCTCAAGGCTCGGCCCGCTAAGCTTTTACGCTCTAGCTCTGCTCAAAGACTGCTAAACTTAAAGCCTGGATGCCCAAGCCCACGGGCTTGGTTGAGCTCGAACTCAACTTTCTAAGTTTGGAATCAAACTTGGATCATTTGAGCTCATTTAGTCTAACAAGCCCCTAGCTCGGCCCGCTAAAACTTGGAGTTGGCTTTAGACTCAATTTAGCGCGAGCATGACTCATTTAAGCTCGTTTAGGATTTGATCCCAAGCTTAACCAAGCTCGGGCTCATTAGCTGAACATAGTGACTCGACTAGACTCAACTCAATGTTGAAAGCAGGTAAGCCTTCAGAGCTAAATAACGAACCATTTCAACCATTTACATCCTTATGTACGACTCAAAGCAAACTAGCCGCCTAGCATCAAATACCATTCCAAGTCCGAAAAATAAGATATGATTCAAATCATTCAGGATTTTCAATTGTACACCAGAAGAAAAAATAACGCGGCATCATGGGAAAGACTATAGGAGTATGAAAATTAATTATGCACATAATGTAGAAAAAGATTCAAAATCAACATACTCCTGCAACAATTGATAGTCTTGTTTCATCTGCGCCAGCTCCATAAGTGCCTCCACCTTTTCATTAGTTACCTTACAAACACAATACAAAAAACTTTAACATGACATTTTCTATAGCTGAGTGTCATTCAGCACCGCACAGCAAGAGTGCTAAATAGCAGCTAAATTGCTAAACAATATTATAGGCTAATTACTTCTCCACTCAAATATAAAAGTAAGATAAATGCTTGACACACAGAAAAAGATGTTCTTCTAAACATCTAGCAGTTAGGTACACGTTAGAAACTTCTTACCAAGGCAGCTGCCACCGAAATACATGTTAGACATTTAGATAAATATTTCAAGGATACATAACTAGTATGGTCTAGAAAAAAACGAAACTAGTATGGCAGTGCAGCAAAGGAAGACGTGACAAATTGATGCAGCTCGTAGAAGATTAGCTAGGTTTTCATTCTTTTAATTCTGTGCTAGAGTCCAATACAATTTTAGTTAAGTGGTATTTTAGCAGGTAATTAGCATTTGAATCTTATCTGGGAATTAGAATCATTTTTTCACCCGTTTTCCAAGGTAATTTGGGCTGACATATACAGCATGAAAATTTATTATAAAAGACCCTCAATGGACAGATGTATTTATAAAGGAATCAATAAAATATTATTACTGAAGAACTTAATGAATCCTAGAAATTTCCATGATCACTTATAAGACAGCTAATTTGCTAGATGTTCTAGCCCTTTGACTAAGTACATGATCTATAGAAGATAATGACAACAAATCATTACTTACTAAAGAATATCATGTAAACATCGAACTGAATCACTCTGGCACAGGTTATGTACTAAACATACTTTACAAATACAATAGCACATAAGGATGCAACAACACAAAAACTTAAGAGGAGAGAAATTACTTGTACTATGGTTTTTTGAAGCTCGTCTATTTTTTCCTGCAATTTGGTGAGAACATTTCTCTCTAGAGAATACCTTTCTTCTTGCTGCGACGAGAGCAATAACGTTGAAACCTGACATGATTTCACCACAATAAAGGAAAAAGATTGTGAATCAGATGCTGTAGAATATTTTGTCAAAACAAACATAAGGACTCAAACACTAGAAAAATGAATGACAAGCACCAGAGAGGTGAACAGACAAGCGTATAAATAACAAAACCTTATCTTGAACTGCCTGTGACAAAGCTTCAGAAGAATCAACAGTTTCGGCAACATTTGGCACGCAGGCACCATTTACCTGCAGGCAAATTTTAAATAAAAGTAACAATGATATCTTACTCGAGAATCAGATGGGATACAAAGCAGGTTTTCTATACAGTTGAAAAAATCCCACCCTCCGATATGAACAACAATAACAACAAACCTAGTGCCTCAAGGGCTCCCGCAATAGCAGGGTCTAGGGGATGGGATGTATGCAGCCTTACCCCTTTAGGGCGCTAACCTAAAGGGAGGCTGTGTCCGAGGACCCCCAACCTAAGAAGCATAGAAGCATAAAGCATAAAAGCATCTAAGTATAAGAGCATAAAAACAGCGGCATAGAGCAAGCATGTAGAAAGCATAAAGCAACAATAGGGCCCTCCGATATCAACAACCTCAATATTTAGGACTTTCTGAGCAGTTTTCATGATAAAAGGGTATTACTAGATCAATGTAAGTGATGGAAAGGTTGGAAACATAGGCAATTTAAGTCATGGAAGGACAAAAATAGGGCCATAGCAGACCAAACAGGAACATACAATACATAAAGAGAATCTTGCAGTATCATAAATATATTATGAAGAGCTCAATTTTTCTCCGATTTGGTTTACACATCATATCACGGTCGAACTTACAGGAACTTTCCCCTCCTTTATCCACTTCAGTTTCACACACTTCACAAATTTTCATTTCAATGGTAAAAGCAACAACCCAGTGCCACATGGGCTTCCGCATACGCGGGGTCTGGGGGGTGGATGTAAGCAGCCTTACCCCTTCGGGGTGCTACCCTGAAGGAAGGTTGTTTCCGAGGACCCCCGACCTGAAGAGTGTGTCATCATGGAAGCATAGAATCCTAGCCCGCTTGCAGATGCGGGTTGCCGGTAGCATGGGGGTGTGGTTTAGGTTCAGGTCTAGGTTAGGGGGGGTGTGGTTTAGGTTTAGGTTTAGGTTTAAGTTCAGGTCTAAGTTAGGCGGAGGGGGGTGGCGTGGGGGGTGGTGGTGACGGTGGTGTGGGGGAGTGGCAATGGTGGTTGAAGAGGTGGGGAGTGGTGGTGAGGGGAGGGGTGGTGGAGGGTGGGATAAGTTCGGTGGTGAGAGGGGAGGTGCGAGGGGGTGGTGGTGATGGGTCGCGGGTGGTGGTGGTGCAGAGGGGGTGGTTCGGTTGTGTGGTGGTGGAGGTGGGTCGTGTCGGTGGTGGTGAAGGTGAAGGCGTGGTGGCTGGGGGGGAGATGCGGGGGGGAGGAGGGGGAGGAGGGAGGTCGGGCTTCGCTAGGCCGGCGGTGGGTTGTTGCCGTGGCGTAGCCGGAGATTGGTGGCAGCGATTGCCGACATCAGAGGTGAAAGAGAGAGAGATGTCGGGGGGAGGAGGGGGAGGGAGCCTTTTGTTGTGTCAGAGGGGTGAGAGAGAGAGAGAGAGAGAGAGAGAGGTCAGAGGTAAACGAAGTAGAAAATGAGCTACATAAAACTCTTTATGTCAACATTCCATCTCATTCCAAAAACAGACTGATTTCATTGTTTCTGTCCTCTTATTGAGATGGTTTCCTCCCCCACCCCTACCCTTCAAGTTGGTGGAAGAAAAACTTTATTATGTCAGCAGGTACATTAATAATCTGACAAATCGTATGTATCAAAAGAGATGCCAGAAGATGAGGAAACAAACCTCAGCAACTAGAGTGGCAGCATTATCGGTATGCACAGATTGGCCATCATTTTCCATAGGCTCATTGTCACCTTGAGGCAAGCCCCCTTGTTTTACGCTAAGTGGCCTTAACTTTTGGTCTAGGTCATCAACAAGTGATCTTAGATAAAATCTACCCTCATCAAGTAGATTCATCACATAAATTCTTTGCTCCAAATGGTACCTCCGTAGCTTTGATATTCCCTCCTTGATTAGTTTTTCCAATAGTATCTGATTAACAAAAAAAAAATATATGACGGTCAATAGATCACAGGAATCACATAATGAAAGAAAAATATTTGCAGTAGGAAGACACATAGGTTTGCTCACCCCTCTGGCTTCCAACTCCCTGACCTTCCTTTTCAAATGACTTTCAATTCTTAGACCCTACAAGTCACGTCGTCAACGACGAATCAGTATTAAATCATTGTAAAAACAACAATCAGATCTATTTGAAATGAATAAATTTGTAAGTGAAGGCAGTTATCTCTGAAGTCGTACCACTTGTATCTTGTTTTCGCGGTCATCAACTTCACATCTCAAGTTCTCTAGTTGTTCCTGCAGAGCAGTCTGTCAAGGGGAAGTTAGTATACATGCTATGTAAAAGCAACAGACACTATATTTTAAAGTTTGTAGGATACATATAACAACAAACCAAGTTCCCCAAGGGCTCATGACTAAGCGCAGGGGGAGGGGGGTGGGTGTATGTAGCCTTACCCCTTCAGGTGCTACCCAAAAGAGAGGCGTTTGTAGGATATATAGATGCCCAAAAATCAAACTCAATCAGTCTCAACCTTAGGGAGTATACATGAAAGATTAGTTGAACTGTATTCCCTCTAAGGACACATGATGAAAAAACATTCAAGGGACTCATGTTATTTGGCAATCAGAGATTTAAGACAATATTGTGTTTTAGAAGACACCGTTTACATGACCTTATCTGTGCTTGTTTAGGACACACTACTTCAATTTTCACCTGGACGTAGCTAACATTAGGGAAGTTTAAATCATCGTCATAATGAGAGAACTGAGGGCTCACTATGTATTTGGCAGCAGAAGGATCCCGACAAACATCAAAACTCCATGCTTCCACAGGATCTTGCAATAGGCATGCACATTTGTCAACCCAGTAGCTATCCGTACAATTTTCATCCCAACAATTGTCCTCATCCTCACAGTTTCTTACAGTGTGAAGCCTTATCTTGTAGAACTTATTGATTACCTGAGACAAAGAATAAATAATCATAACCACCACAGAAATATGCATTGAGAAGGACGGACTCTATTTGAATCAATAGAATAAGTAGTTTTACTGGCACCAAATACACTAAACAATTGCCTTTTTAAAAGCTTCAGCATCTTGCTCTTGCTTGTCAAGTTTTATCAGTAGACTATCTGTAAGTTCTCGTCTCTTTACAGACTCTGCAGAAAGTCCTTCAAACCTGCAACAACGGCAAAGGCAACCCATCAACAACCCAACATCCAATGAGAGCAATCCCATGATACAGCAATTTTGTGAGGGTATTAAAGGTAGAATGAGTTGCAAAAATGACAAAATAATCAAAACAAAAATTAGAAAATGCAAAAACAAGGGTTTACACCTTTACAATATAATTTACCTGAAGAGAAGGGGCGTATATCAGGTTATAGCACAAGTTTTACCAATAAGCTTTACTGCCCCTGGTGTTTATGGCATTGTACTGCAAAACAAGAGATCAAGGATCTCCTCAACTCCAGCAACAGTATCCACCACATAATGCATGATAGGAAAGGAGAAAATGAGACATGCGTTTCTGCTTGACACGATTCATCTTTCTAGAAGGAAGAGAAGGGCCAAGAGAAGGGAGATGGTAAGCAGTGTCACGTGAAGGGAAAGCACTTGCAAGGCAGCCAACCATGACAAGAGAAGTCAGCTAGAACCCCTCCCCAACTCCCCTCCTCAACTTCACGCCTTTTATTACACAATAGAGAACATTGATGCCACAGTTAATATTAGAACGGCACAATCCTGCAATGCCAAAGAGATGTACATGGTCGCTGAGCTTTTCCTGGCTCATTTGTCCTCCCAGACCAAGTTGAGCTTATGGGCCACACCATCTCATCCACTACGAAGAATGGGACACCAGTGGAAACAAAAACCAGATACCCCTTGATCTTCGCAATCAGTTCAAAAGTAGAAGCTTATTTCCTAAGCCTTACGCACCAGGCTTTACAAGAACAGAAGGGGTTGCATTTCGGAGGTGGAGGTGGCGTGCTCAAATCTTAGCATTGCCTCTCCTTGAAAGTGACTAAAGATCTGACCCTCTCACCCCCCACTTTAGTAAGAGACTTGTGCCCTAAGATTGTAATAATAATAATGAGTCATTTACTGAATCATAGGCACACATAGATTAGCCTATAAGAAAAACTAAAAGAAGGCCTACGAATAAATGACTTCACATGATCCTATAACTGAACTAGTGGAGTCGAGTCAAGGAAGGCTTGGGCTCAACTAGTTTACTTAATACTGAAGCTTCAGCAAGCCCTTATGAAGCCAAGCCAAGGTTCACTCTGTTCACTACTAGCCTATAACAACTAGATAAGGGGAAAAAAAGAGTGAAGCTATGTGATCCAAATGGTTAGCACAGCACGAAAAATAGGGGGTCCCTTTTCTGTCACCAAATACATCAAGTTTGCTCACTATTATAAACTCCAAGCCCTATGACAACTAGGTAAGAAAAAAAAAAAAACCCAAACCTATATGATCCCACTTGGGAATTCCATAAAAGAATGCGTAAGTGCGAAAAAGGGGATTCTTCTTTTGTTTCCAATGACGTCAAGTTTGTACCTCTTCAACTGCCTCTAGTTTGTACTTTAATCTATATAAAGATTGGGTCACTAATATAAACTTCAGGCCCATATTCGACTTAAAAACAAGTTAAAGAACTTTAGCCGATTATGTTTCTCCATTTGGATGAAGTGTCTGGTATGATGTATTTACGTGAATCTCATAAGCCTATTATGGAATACAAACAAACTAAGCATTGGATACCAAATTCCATAGAGAAATACATCATACCAGACACTTTATTCCAATGTTGTCGGATTTCCCTATTTGGATGTACCAAAATATAGTAAAATTTGCAGCTAGAACAGAGAAACTGCTCCACCAAAGATAAAAAACGGAAAACATGTTGTAAGTGATGTTCCAAAGAATGACAGCATTTCAGGGACTGGGTGACCATCAGAAAAGACAGCTCAAAGTAATTTCTCATACAATAATACTAACACTCATGGGGAGCTACTGTTAACAAAGTTGAATCGTCTTATAATGTGAAACAAAAACATCATAGAATGCAACTGCTATCAAAGCATGACCTACCGCTTCTGAAAATCATTCAGCTTCTGGGATATAAGCTCCTCTTTTTCCTTGGCCTTCTCAGCCTGTTATCAATCAGACATCATCTTCAAAATCTATATGCATATTAGATATGAGAAAGCTACAACAATCAAACAAGAGAAAACGCAAGCAACCTCCATTATTGCTTGATCACGTTCAGCAAATGCATTAGCTACTACTCCTTGTAAAAACTTGAGACGTGCCTGTGCCTCTGTGTTCTGTGGAAACAGTGAAACAGGTTAGAGAAGAATAACTTAAAATTCTACAGGTTCCCAATGCTACACGGTTTATAGACTAGACACATTATTTTTTTTGTTTTAGTGTATATCTAAATATGTCGGAGGCAATCTGAGATAGGGAGAGGCTTGAAGTCTCAAATCTGGAGCTATCTCATACCCTTATTCTTGCTGCTGCTTATTCTTTCAACAAATCGGATACACAACCCCACAAGGGAGAAAAAAAAAAAAAAAAAAAAAAAAAGAAGGGCAGAGAAACTAAACTATATTTCCTGCGAAATTTTAGCGATACGTTGAGAACTGATTAATGCCCAGGGAACATCATCTATGACAGTATGTCCACAAGCTATATGAACATACGCTACATTCAAATTCAACACATGACAATTAACCTTCTCAGATTATCCTTTCATATTTAATCTATTAGATGCTAGTTTCGATGAAATCAAGGCTGGGTTTTTCATCTGTTAGTAGTTACATGGCACAGGTCAGTTATCATGACAACGTAATCAGCTCTCGAATCAGAAGTGTATTAGCGAGCCCCTTCCGAAACGTTTCAAACTGCACGTATGCACATTGTGCAAATAAAATGTAATCAAGGCAGATGTTCATGAATAGGAAAGAGCATGTACGAGACCTTAGAAACCTCTGCATCATGGAGTGCAGCCAACTGGCCCTGGCAATTGCAAAGCAAGGAAATTAGAAACAAGAAAGCAGTGCAAACCAATGAAAAATAAAGAAGATTTCCATTAAGTAGCACGAAGAACACACAAATGACAAGACATCATCCCACATACATCCATTAAGCAATGAAAAGCAGAGGCTGATGTGAGAAAATTACAATCCTCGTAGACAGAATTTACGTCAGCCCTAATATCAAGGGTGAAAGACAGGGAGTAAATGCCCGATTAATGATTATCATACCTTTTTACACCCATTCCAAACATCCCCATCCCCTATTTCCCGTTGCAATTTGTACAAACTATGAAAGAATTGCTCATTACCCAACACCATAAAAGCAGGTCAACTTCCCCTCTCCCCACTTTACAACTAGTTCACAGCCACCACTAACACGATAATCAAAATAGAGTATCACCGTCCCTTTGTTGTCCCTTTTCTTCCTTATATCTCTTTGATTATTTAAGCAGCAAATGGAATAGAATTTAGAAAGTTTGATGGTGAGCATCCCAAGATATCAGATTCACACTAAAATTAAGTTGTGGAAGACACGGTGTGTGATGGTGAGCTTAGGGGGACAGACAAAGCAGTGGCACCCCCAACCTCCAATTAACAGCAGATATTGCCACCAGTAGAGAAAAAGATGGGAGTTTTCTGCCAGTAACAGTGGTGTAATGTGTAAATGGGAAATTTTGGTTGGCTGCAGCATAGGCTGATAAGCTCTAAGGTAGAGGGGAGAGAGAGCTGCAGCTTAAAGGCACCGGTCACGAGTGGAAAGGAGGAGACAGCAGGATTGGTGTTGCAGGCAGCAGGAGAGGGTTTGTGACTGAATAGGGATTTCAGGGAAGTGGATCCAAAATAGAGAAACTTTGGGGGCAGAGGGCGTTGGACGTGTTGCAGCTTCAGTATTAGTGCATTAAAGATAACTCTCTGTCCAGGATGATGGCCTATCAATTACAGCGACAATGATAAAATTATCACTATATTTATTCCTTTTTCTACTTCTTCCTGGTGTAGGATAACCCCAAGGGCTATTTGATTCTCAAGAGATAAAGACATTCTGCAATATTTAAGTACAAATCTTAATTTACACAAATTAACGTGGATTTGTGATAATTTGCAGAAGTACATAGGCTTCAGACCAAATCCAAGGTTCGAAATATTTATTGAATTAGAAAGAGATCCACCAAGGTGAAAATACTATAAATGCGCTAAATTTATGGAGTGATCTCATTGTAAATGGTTCTCTCGACCCTTTAGCACGCAATGGGTGGGGATACTGACTTTAATTCTGTAAGCCTCTGAAAGCTCCTCCTTAAGGTTTGCAGTCTCTCCGGTGGAAGCAGCCAACTTCTTTTTCAAGTTCTCTATCTCCTGCTCCAAGCCAGCTGTCCTAATAGACCATTGGCAAATGACCAGTATTACATGTATCAGAATAGACAAATCAATCCCTCCCTCAGTCCAGTGAAAAATTATAAGAAAAATACGCAAATACAGAAATGCATAATCTACTGGTTGATATACCATAATGTTCCTCATACCTCTGGAAATGCATCCGAGTGGCAACAGCTAGGTAGCTAGGACCAGCTTGCTGCATGCACAACTGCTCAATATCTTTCCGTAATTCATCCCGCTCTAACAAAGAAAATGAGCAATAAACAGGACATTTTTATGCCATGAGAAACACCACTAACAGAATTATTATTTGCTCACAGAAAGGGGACATCTAATCAGCACACAGAAAATAAAGATCACATGCTTAATGTTAACAATCTCTTTTTTCATGATATGTTATAAAGATAAGAAAAGAATTGACTGACAATACTTCGATAATTTCATCATAGACATATGACGAAGCCATGTTAAGTTCCCTCCCCCTGTAGTAATCTGAAATTCCACGCACAATATTTCCCACATCCACTTCTTTCTGTAAGTGCCAAAGGCTAAGGCTTAGCAGCTGATGTTACACAGTGCGAAGAGACCAAAAGTTGAATGCTTTTGGACTAGAAATGAAAAATGAGGACTTTGTTTGCCCAAATCTATCTGTGATGTTCAAGTCTCAATCAAAGAGTGGTGATCACAACCCACGCAAAAGATAGCTTCGGCTGCCAAATTCCTCAAACGATAAGAGCCAGATTAAAAAGTTCTTGTACAATCGACTGAGGCAAATTTGCCCCACACCCTAAGAAATATTAGTTTTAAGACACAATACTGATGGTCAAGATTTATTCTTTCATCCTAATTCATATTCTCTGTGCATTCTCAGAAATCTCTTCCCTGCCGTGACCCACTCCCTTCTCTCCTCCCCTCGTCTCTTATTCCCACTCATATCATGCCAATCTCTCTCTTCCTACAAGGAGCATTCTATTGGATAAGTTTGCTTCACAAAGATACCAATACTAAACAGGCTCATCTAAAATTTTAAATCCAAATATTTCATCAGAATTTAGCTTTGTATTTGCTCCAGGAGTTTGCATATGCAATCTTAAGTAAAAACCATATTAAGTACTACTGCACTTGATCCCTACATAACAGTTGCATCATGATGGTTTTATGTCTCAAAATGGGGCTATGTCCAACGTCCATGGGCAAGGTGAGGCATGATCCATAAAGGAGACTGAGGGGAAAACTATTAAGAAATTGGCCTCTATCCCAGGCCTCACAGGCTGGCTAAAGAGTTTACTAGGATTTGCTACTCCATTAAGTTCCAATCTTCAAACTCAAATCGGACAGACATTCGACGTTGTCAGTGAAGACAAACTATGGAAACATGATCCGACATGCCATTGGAATCTATGCGAAGAAGAGAGAGCGGCCTAGGAATGGCTGAATTTACGTAATGTTGCTCTGCGAAGAGCTTGTTTCCATTGAATGCATGACTGCCAAAATCAAATTATTTGTTCTGGATTAGTATCATAATAGGTCCAACCACAGGCATAGATCATGCATGTATTATGAGGAAGCCCTATCTTTAATCTGGGGAGCTTGTCATGTGGAAGTATGAGTTGTTGTCCCATACAGATAGTAAGCTTGAGTTGATCCACTTACAGATTGTAGAGTCAACTACAAGCTATCCGATCCAAGCACTATCGAACTCAATGAGATAGTGCATCAAGCTGCTTACGTTAGATGATGCTTTGATTTTAGTTCATTAGACAATCCCAATAATAAAGGGCAGTCACCAATTGCCCTTGGAATACTAATCCATGTACTCACCAATTATTTAGCTTATTTTTCAGTGTTTGGTGTTTCTATTCTTCTAGTCGTCTCACAAATTTGTGCCACAGTGCTTTTTACCACTTAGCTTGTCAGAGGTCAATTATGGTGCCTGTCTCTAGTATCCAAATCCTCAAATCCTTCTAGGAAGGCTTCAAATTAGATAGCCAACCACCAAAATCAAAAATTTGTCGAGTTTCTTTATCACGGATCATTTATAAAATCCATGTAACGGACTCTACCTTGTGGACAAATCTTTATTTAGTTTTGTAAATTAAAATTTCAAAAAGGGCATCTTCAAGCCATTTTTTTCCGAGCCTGTTAATCCTTAATGGCTAGTCAGTCAATTGTTTGCGTCCAGCTCAAATACTGAACTGCAAGCTCCACGAGACTGCACTGAACCCTAACAGCATGACGTCTTTGAGATTCCAAACATACACATTCAATCAATGTGCACAAAGATTCCATGCCACATTTTCTACACTATTCTTTAGGGTACGTAAGCGGGGTTAAGCTCAAACGATTTGAATCTAGAAGTTATATATTATGGCCTCAGCTTGGTAGTGTGTTTACCACTAGAACAAGGCCTCATTGGCTATTTTTTCTACACTTTGTATAAATGTCATGCGTTGATTAAATCAATCCAACTAATCCAAACAGAAACTATTCACATAGTAGACAGATCACATACCATGCTCCAGTTGCTGAATGCGAGTAATCAATGACTCATTGTCTCCCAAACTCTCATCCATAACTGAAACTATGCACAACAATTACTATCAGCATAAATTTGAATATACGCAGCATCAGCAGCAGCAGTAACAGGAACAACAACCCAGTGCCTCAAAGAGACTCCCGCCAAAGCAGGGTCCGGGATGTAAAATGTACACAGCCTTACTCCTACAGGATGCTGCTTTATAGAAAGGCTATTTCCGTAGGGCCCCGACCCTAAAATTGAATGTAGGCAGCAAGTGAACGAATAATCATAAGCATGAATTGTTATCAATCACACAAGCACAGTAAAATCCACAGCCAATTTCAGTAACCAGTTGCCTACTGAAGCCAATTCAAAGGTGACATCTCAAACCACATTTTTTTATACATTGGTAAGTTGGGAATCAAACCCGGCTGGCTCTTTTTGCCCCAGCAATCCTCACCACTAGGCTAAGTCCACAATGGACATTTCCCCCTCCCCCCCCCCCCCCCCCCGGGGAAGACAATTCAAACGTGGCATCTGAAACAACATTTTTTTTGACATTGGCCAAGGGGGGAAAGGGGAAATGCTGCTAGTAGGAATCGATCTCGGATAGCACCTTTGACCCCCGGCATTTCTCACCACTAGACTGTCCATTATGGAATTTTCAACCACATGGATAAACACTAAAGTCAATTCCAATTCAACATCACAACAACAAGGCTAGCGCCCCAAGGACTCCCGCCTGAGTAGGGTCTAGGGGTTGAGATTTACACAGCCTTACCCCTTCAGGGTACTACCCTAAAGACAGCGCTACCAATTCGACATGAATGGGTTCAAATTTCAATAACAGCAATGACATGGGACTGATCAGCTCAACAATAAGCTAAAGTTATATGATTAAATAAGGAAGTTGTTATTGCCAAAGCAAAAATCGTCACTACCAGAGTGATAATATGACTCCCACACAACGAGAGCAACAAAATTGTCTTGAAAACTACGATTTTACTATGGCAATAACAATTTTACCCTAGCAATAACATTACCCTTAAATTAAACTTCATTAAGCAAACCCCACAAATTCAAACGAATCTATAACCTAATTAAACCGCCAATATGCATATGGGGCACCCAAAAATAGACTAAAAATCAAAAGCATAAGCAAAATCAAGAGTAATATACCTGATAAAAGCCGTCCCCCTCTGTAGACAGAAGGTGAGGGCTCTCTCTCTCTCTCTCTGTGTATGTATATACTCGTCGGAGATTCAAACCCTTATTCAAATCCGATGCAGAAGAAGAATTTGTGTCACGTAGTTGAATTTTGGGGATTAAACAAGTGAAAGATTACTAATTTTCGTAAGAGAATTGACTGATTCGACTCGAGGATGTGCCGTGCATGTCCTTTCGATTGTACAAAATAAATTGGAACCCCCCAGCAGCTTCGCAGTTTGTTTGTCCTGATTTTGTTTCCCTCTTTTTATTTATGGTTATTTATGATAAGGATTTCTATTAAAGAGGGTATTAACATGCCATACTGATATCGAATTTTATTAAAATTTTAAAATTAAGTGTATTTAGATGAGAGTAGTATCAAGATGTGTGACTGCCTGAGACTCACTCCTCGTGTTGGGGGTACTTAAAAACAGTCTCTTTTCAGGAGGAAAGCTGTTTACATCCACCTCCCAGACCCTACTCAGGCGGAGGCTATTTGGGCATTAGAAACGTTGCTTTTGCTATGCTAAAGGTTCTTGTATTTTATTTATTTTATTTTTAGTCCTTATACTTTAATTTTTATTAATTTAGTCCCTATATAATTTAAAATGTGTCAGTTTGGTTTTTAAAATAAAATTTATGTTAAGTTTTTAATAAAAATTTTAATGCTTCAGTCACGATTTATGTTAAATTGAATAAACGGATGAATTTATAATAAGTTGCTTACATCTAACATAATTTTGCCATTTAAAATTAACATATTAACTTAACTTTAAATTTGATCAAATGATTAAATTGACATATTTTAAATTATTCAGGGACTAAATTAATACAATTAAAAATATAAGGATCAAATTAATATAATAAGCAAAATATAAGGACCTTTGACTTAAACAACCTTTTTTTGGAGGTATTTACATCGTTCATCCCTCGTGTTTCCACTTTTATTTAAATTAAGTTCTTATGTTTTATTTTATTTAAATTAATTATTTATCTTCTTAAATTTGTTGAAATTAGTCCCTATTTTTTGTTCAAAATAGTCTCTCATGTTTTATATTAATGATATTATTATTATATTATTATGATATTATCCTGATATTATTCTACAAATATTCTGTAATTATTCCTGTTCTTATTACTATAAATACATGCCTCACCAACCCTATTGGGTATGCACCCTAAACTCTCTTCTCACATGGTATCATAGCATCCCACACCCTAACCACAAAAAAAGGGTGAAGTATCACCCCCCTCACGTAACCCTAACGAGGCCGCCTCCCCTACAGCCCTAACCCTAGTGCCGCCCAGGCCCTGGCGGCGCCGCCATCCTCTCCCTCTCTCCGGCGACTCTCCTGCTGTAGTGTACGACTCACAGTCTAGGTCTACATCCATGGCTGCATCGTCTTCTCCTTCCCTCTCCAACAATGCTTTTCCCCCTTTGTCTCCAGCTTTGGCTCCGGCTCTTGCTTCTCGGCCGACCAGCGTCCGGCCGCAACCAACCCACAGCCAGTTGGCTTCCTCTCTCCCAGTGTCTAACTCCTCTCCCTCCACACATGGCTTCTCCCTCTCCATCCCCAATTCCTCCAGTGGCTGTCCCGCTCTAGCACCGGTAACCTCGGGCCATGTCTCCCCTGGGTATAATCTTGGTTCCTCTCTCCCTCCCCTTAACTTTCCTCATTACTCCCCACCTGCCCTACCTGGTACTCTCCACCTGTCTCCCCTATTGGCTACCGGGGACCCTCCTCCCCCCTCCTCGATTACAAGCCTAGTCACAGTTAAACTGGAAAATCCCACCGATTATAATCCCTGGCGAGAACAAGTTTCCATGGTCCTTCGGGCTCATCGCCTCGTAGGCTTCGTTGATGGTTTGCTTCCTTGTCCTCCTAGTCAAATTCAATCACCTACGGGACAATATCTCCCAAATCCTGACTCCATCACTTGGTCCTGCATTGATCAAAGCATTCGAGCTTGTTTATCTACGTCTCTCGCCCGCCCTGTGCTTAATAATGTAATTCACCACCCCACCTCCAAGGATATGTGGAATACCCTCGCCAAGCATTTCCGAGACCACTCTCTAGCAAAAGAATTTGACATTCGCTCACAACTTGTTACTCTACGTAAAGACAACAAGTCAATGACTGCCTATCTTACTGAACTCAAAACAATAGACAATGACCTTGCAGCCATCGATTCTCCAGTCTCTAACCGTGAGCTCATGCACTATGCCCTCTTTCGTCTTCCTCCGGAGTACGCCGCGTTTAATACCTTCACTCGCCAGTCGTCTCGTAACCTCCCTTTTGAGCAACTCAAGACTGCATTTTTAGATGAGGAAGCTGCTCTTTCTCGCATACATGCATGCTCTTCTGTTGATCATGGTCATGCCCTTGCTGCAAGTGGTGCACCATCGGACTATTCAGGTTCTGGTCGGGGTCATGGAGGGCGTGGTCGTAAGGGTCGTGGACGCAACAATAACAATCGCAATGGGAATAATGGGGGGTCGTGGTGCTCACTGTCAAGGCCACCAACAGTCTCCTGGTGAAGGTATGGCTCCTACTGGTGTTCCTCCTCCATATCTATATACTGGGGTCATTCTGCAGGTACGAACTGTCGTCCAACTCATGATGGTATACTTAGTGCTGGACCCTTAGTTTGTCAGATTTGTCATCAAGCTGGTCATGCTACCTCTCTTTGTCCTCACCGCTATGTCAACTCTGACCTCTCCCAATCCCTCTCGGCCATGTATGTCGCTGATTATGCTGATCCTACATGGTACCTGGACTTCGGGGTGTCCAATCATATGATTTCCAACGCAGGTATTTTAACTCAACACAATGTTTATCGCGGTTCAAAATCAATACAAGTTGGCAATGGGTCTTTATTACCAGTTACACATGTTGGTTTTTCGAAAATTCGTACTAAAACTTGTGACATGTTACTTCCTAATGTTATATTGGTTCCTAGTCTTGCATACAACCTCTTGTCTATTAAACAGTTCTGTCGTGATAATAACTGTGTTGTTGAGTTCGATTCTTCTTCTTTTTGTGTTAAGAACAAGGCTACGGGGACTCCACTTCTCAGGATACGCAGTGAAGGCCCCCTGTACGGGTTTTCTCCTCATCCTACTGGACTTGTTGCACGGACAGTCACAGCTGAGCTATGGCATAGGCGCTTAGGTCATTTAGGGAATTCTATTTTGAACACTTTACGTACTCGCTCTTTGATTACTAGTGCTTCTCATTCTAGCACAATAACACATTGTTCTGCATGTTGTTTAGGAAAGTCACGTCATTTACCTTTTTCATGTATATTACATGATACTTCTTTACCTTTGCAATTAATTCATTCAGATGTTTGGCAATCGCCTGTTATTTCTGATTCTGCCTTTCTGTATTATGTGCTATTTGTTGATGATTTCACTCGCTTCACCAGGCTCTACCCGATGCAACGGAAGGATGAAGTGTGCTCCATCTTTTCTGATTTTAAGGCCCTAGTTGAAAATTAATTTAATCTTAAAATTAAATGTTTTCAAAGTGATAGAGGTCATGAGTTTGACAATAGGGCCATGCCCACCCTTTTGTCTTACCCACGGTATTCACTTTCACCTCTCCTATCCTGATACCCCACAACAAAATGCGGAGGCGGAACGCAAGCATCAACATTTAAGTGAAATGATACGGACTCCACTTTTTCAAGCGCGTTTCCTCCAAAATTTTGGGCTGATGCTGTTTGCATTGCGTGTTACATTATAAATCGGTTGCCCACTCCAAACTTATAAAATCTTACACCTTTTGAAAAATTGTTAAAAAAGGCGCCATACTACAACTTTTTCCGAGTCTTTGGGTGTGCTTGTTATCCTGACATCACATCCCGTACTCCTCATAAACTGGCCCCACGTTCTATCCCATGCGTGTTTATTGGGTATGTAGGACGTTACAAGGGGTACCAGTGCTTGGACCCCACTACTGGTCGTGTCTACACTAGTCATCATGTGCATTTTGTAGAACATTTATTTCCTTATCCTGACATCGTGTCTAGTATCCATGCACCGCCAAGCTCACCCCTGGTTGATATCCCTCTGCCAAGTCCAATTATGGCTTATGCTAGCCGCTCGGCTGCACCTAGTGTGTCACCCCCGGTGGCCTCGGGTGGGCTGTCGGGCCCGCTCTCGCCCGGGGTTTTAACCACCTCCTTCACCTTAGCTACCGCACCTGACCCCGCCACTATGGTCTCCATGAACGGGACGGGTACTAGTCCCGATTCAGGAGGCGCACGCCAGGCTTCCCTAATCGGCTCTCCTGTGATCTCCTGAGATGGTCACCCCGGGCCGTCCCCCACGCCCACGGTTGCTCCTGCCACCGTCAATGTCCATCCCATGCGTACCCGCCTTAAAGACGGGATACGTAAATCCAAGCACATTCTGTCTCTTAGCTTTGTTGTTGTGGTTCAGGAACCAACATATTTTCACAGGCTGTTAAAAACCCTCAGTGGCAGGAAGCCATGGCTGAGGAATTCAATGCACTTATTCAAAACCAGACATGGGACCTCGTACCCGTCTCTCCTTCTCAAAATATAGTCAGTAGTACTTGGAAGTACAAAATCAAGTATAAACCTGATGGCCCTGTTGATCGTTTTAAGGCTCATCTTGTTACTCAGGGCTTTCACCAGTGTGAGGGTCTTGATTATTTTGAAATGTTTAGCCCTGTGGTTAAACCTACCACCATCTGGTTCATACTTGCACTTGCCGTCACTAACAAGTGGTCCATTCGCCAACTAGATGTCAAAAATGCGTTTTTACATGGATTTCTCAATGAAGAGGTATACATGCGTCAACCTCCAGGTTTTGTACACCCGAAATTTCCCACGCATGTATGCCACCTGCGTAAAGCTCTATACGGCCTCAAACAGGCACCTCGAGCTTGGTTTCATAGGTTTAGTCCGTTCCTTTACAGCCCGAGTTTCTATTGTAGTACGGCTGATCCCTCTCTTTTCATACATCAATCGCCTCGTAGCATTGTGTGCCTTTTACTGTACGTCGATGACATTATCCTTGCTGGATCTGACTCTTCTTTACTCACTCATCTCACTGCTTCTCTCTCCACTCAATTTGCCATGAAAGACCTAGGCCCACTTCACTACTTTCTTGGCATCGAGACCAAATTCACCAAACATGGCCCTTTTCTTTCCCAACATAAGTACACCCTTGACTTACTGGGCAAGCATGACATGCTTGAGGAAAAACCTGTACAAACTCCTTTACCAACTCGGGCACAACCCTTTGTGGCTGATGGGTCTCTTCTCCCCATTCCAACTGCGTTCCGTAGTGCGGTGGGTGCACTCCAGTACCTCACCATGACTTGTTCGGATATTGCATACGCCGTCAATCATGTCTCTCAGTTTATGCACGCTCCCACTACTTCTCATTGGAAGAAGGTTAAACGCATCTTTCGATACCTGAAGCTCATGCCTGATCATGGTCTCACCATAGCTCCAGGTTCTTGTACATCTGTTACTGCATATGCTGATGCTGATTGGGGTGGCTGTCTTGACACCCGTCGCTCCACTACGGGTTTTGCTCTATTTCTAGGTCCCAACCTTATTTCATGGCGTGCTAAGAAGCAGCCAATGGTTGCCAACTCCTCCACTGAGTCTGAATATCGCGCTGTTGCTAAGGTGGTTGCTGAATGTGATTGGATACGATATCTCATGCATGACTTAGGCCTGCGCCATTCTAGTCCGATTCCTGTGTACTGTGATAACGTGTCTGCTACTTACTTGGGTGCAAATTCTATCTCTAATGACCGCAGTAAGCACGTTGATGTTGACTTTCATTTTGTTCGTGAGAAGGTTGTTAAGGGTGATATTCAGGTTCAATACACTCCCACCACCAAACAGGTTGCTAACATATTTACCAAGGAGTTGGCTACTGATCGCTTCTGCTACCATAAAGCCAATCTGCATGTTGGCCCCCCTCGCACAGATTGAGGGGGCGTACTAGTGACGTTATTATGATATTATCCTGATATTATTATGATATTATTCTGATATTATTCTACGAATATTCTGTAATTATTCATGTTCTTATTACTACAAATATATGCCTCAGCAACCCTATTGGGTATGATCCCTAAACTCTCTTCTCACATTTTATTTTTTACAAAATTGGTTCCTTATCTTTTTAAACTTTACCTAATTTTAGTCACAATATGGAACTAATTTTGTCATAAAACAAAATATGAATAATCATTTTGAAACAAAATAAAAGATGATGGACCAGTTTGAACAAAGTTATAAATATGAGAGACCAATTTGAACAAAAAAAGACAAGAAATTAATTTAAACACACTTAAAAATAAGAGACTAATTGATACAAATTAAGATCGTTTGAGATATCAAATACTCAAATCTATATATGTATAATCTTCAAATGGAGTAATTACAACTATAGTAATAAGAAAAGGAAGAGATATATAAAAGAAGGGGAGAAAACATATAGAAAATTTAGAGGGAGAGAGAGAGCAATATAACACGATACGTAATATATCCTAAATGACTCTCCAAATTACTTATTTATACTAGATAATTAGGTAATTATGGTTTAGTTGATGATGTGGCACTCGATTGATGATGCGGCATTTGGGGATGATGTGGCTCGAGAGTAAATTGCCGTGACCCTTGGTAATATTCATATTGTAATGGTGTAAATTTTTCTTCTTCTTTGCTCTAGGTATTTTGATTCTGATATAAATTGGTACTTGTTATTAACAAGGGTTAAATTATTATTGTTAAAAATAACAATCTGACTTATAATTACTCACAAAAATTACTTTAAAAATTACAATCTTGCTCTAACATGGAACTCAAGTTTGGTCCCTCCACCACGCCTAGCCGGGAAGACGTCAAGATTGGATCTGAGGCCATATCGAAGAAGGAGAGCTTCAGGTACTTGGGATCCATGATACAGCACAATGGCAAAGTTGGCGAGGATGTCAACAACCAGATTAAAGCCGGATGGCATAAGTGGAGGATGGCCTCCGCGGTACTTTGTGATAAAAAGTTCCTCTTGAAGGTAAAGGGAAGATACTATAAGACGGTTGTGAGGCCAGCCATGACGTATGAGACGGAGTGCAGGGCAATGAAACAACAGCACACACAGAAGATGAAGGTGGCGGAGATGCGAATGCTGAGGTGGATGTGCAAACACACAAGGAAGGATAGGATTAGAAACGACATCATAAGAGGCAAATTGGGCGTAGCCCATGGTTATCAAAATCGAGAGTCGGATCGTAGGATCGTACGATCCTACGATCCCACTATACCCTATTGACCCAGATCAAGTAAAAAATCGTAAGAAAGTAGATTCGCAACGAAATCGTGTAGGATCTGTAGAATAGCCCCTATTGAAGATAAATTGAGGGAGCAACGTTTGAGGTGGTTCGGACATGTTAGTAGGAGACCGAACAACGCTCGAGTAAGGAGATGCGAACAGCCCCTTACTATACTAGGCAGAAGAGAAAGAGGCAGGCCAAAGAAGAGATGGCTGGAGACGATCCGACAAGACCTCACCCACCTAAACCTTCGGGAGGAGATGGCCTTAGATAGGGCCTACTGGAGGGCTAGTATAGGGGTTATAGATGCTCCAGTTGGAGTAAGGTAGTCTAGCTTACTAGTGCTAGGCCTTGACATCCTCCTAACGCACTTAGGTTGTGTACTTGCTTTCATGAGCTGCTACTTGCCTACCTATCCTTTGATTTCTGCTTGTTGTGGCTTGCTTTGAGTTTATTGTTTTGCTCGCCATGTATTTTGCCCTAGTCATGCATTGATGCTCTCCTGCTTCTAGGTCACATGCTCTATGTTGCAAACCAGCTTCTCAGGTTGGGAGGGTCCTCAGAAACAGCCTCCCTTCAGAGTAGCCCACTGAAGGGGGAAGGTTGCGAACATCTACCCCCAGACCCTGCTTTTGCGGGAGCCCTTGTAGGCACTGGGTTTGTTGTTATTGTAATCTTGCTCTAACATTATTCTATAAATTTAATATAACTATTATATAATTTTACAGTTTTATTTTCTCTTTTTTTTTTTCCATATCAAAAACAATCACAATACAGAAATTATCAAAAGTATAAGTAAAAGAACTTAACTACTTATGAGTTATAAAATACTGAAAGTCAAAAAACTAAAATTCAAACTTAACAAGAAATATTAATTTAATTTATATCCACTTCAAAAATTAATAAAATTATTAGAATATAAAAAATGAATAGTTTAATATTAATTCAATACCTGATTATTTTTTCAAATTACGATGTATACAAATAAGATACATTAAATTGAAACATATTTCCTATTTCGAGTAACCAAAAACCAAAATGAAAAAGAATGAAGATTAATTGACTATGGTTACCTTTGATTTTCATTTTGTGCTTTATTATTGAGATTTCTTATTATCGCAATAATGATATGACGTAGAGTAAATGATAACCACAAAATTGTCTTAATAATAGCAATTTTATTGTGATAACAAAATTGCCTATTTATCTGTATTATAATTTTTCTTGTATAATCTTTTAAAACTAAATATTCAATTGACTTCTTCCCAAACATAAATCTTTCCTCAATTATTTACCTTACTTTTCATTGTTGAAGGAAATTATATTGGATTACATGGCCTCAAGTACTGCATTGCACCCTACGCTAAAGTTCTATAAAAAAAAAATTTAAACAATAACAATTCATGTTAACTATATCAGATAAATAATAAACTTCGACCGTGCATTAGTCAAAAAATGGCTGATATTTATAAACTTTTTGTAATTAAAGGCGCTTAAAGTGTATTTAGGGTCCGTGTTATTTACTTTATTAATTATAATATTTGTAAAACTATTCTCTTATATTTGTAAGTTTGTTTAAATCTTTTCTTTTTTTATTATTCAAAATGGTCTTTTATATTTTATTTTATAACAAAATTAATCTACTCATTTTTTAATATACATATTTTTGGCCACTAAATAATGATTGATTTTGCCTTAAAATATAATATAAATGACTATTTTTAATAGGAAAAAAGATGAATTTTGACCCGAAAAAGAGAAAAAAACGAATGACCAATTTAAAACATTTACAAGCATAAAGGATTATTTTAAACAAGAAAAAAGATGACAAACTAATTTGAACAAACATACAATCTAGGGACCATCAGAATAAATAACTCGGGTTTGTTTGGAATTTTTGTTTGGAGTTTTCAGTTTATAAAATTTAAAATTGTGTTTTATAAATATTTTTCTATTTGAAATTTTCTTTTCCTAATTCGAGTGGAGACTGAACAAAAAAAATTTAAAAATATATTTTAAATCTATATTATCTTTTATGGTCATAATTTTGCTTAAATTAATGCCTATATTTTCTTTTAATTAAAATAATTTCTTGAAATTTTTATTTACTTTGCGTAACTAGTTTTTGTAGACCTTCTAAATTCTAGTTCGATATGGCTTTTCACACCGGGAGTTTGTGTGGCATTTTGTTTGGGGTCTGTTTATACTTGTTATTGTGGACGTTAATCTATATCCTGGGATATGGTCGTAGGTAGATTTTACTTTTTTGATTTTTATTCTATTTCTGCCTTGACCTCTACCCATCCATATGTGGTCTCGGGCTTCTTCTTTGTGGGATGCCGATTTTTGTATTACAATTTTTCGCTAATTATTGGGGGAAAAAAACTAGTAAACTGAAAATATATATGCAAATATATAATTTTACACACGTAAATTTGAACACATAATTAGAAAAAAAAAGTACTAGACAATATAATATAACAATAATATTAAATTGTTGTTGTAATAATCTAATTACTTTCCACGTGTGTACACGTGTAACATTTTTTAATTCAAATATTATATATTTTTCGGCAAGTTAAATAATTGTGATTGACCAAAAAAATTAAATAATTGTTTATCTTATATTTATAATGAAAAATAATTTTTAATATTTACTTTTATGTGGGTTCAATTTTTTGCCTCATAGATATATTGGCGATGTTTGGCAAGTAGCTTTTTATAGCATTTAGCATTTTGACTAATCAAACAATTAGCAGCGTTGTTTGGTAAAAAATTTACTATTAGCGTTTTTCAAGCGTTTAACTTTTGAAAAATAACTTTTCAAAAGCTAAACAATTTAGCTTTTAGCTTTTCAAACGTTATGTAATCAAAATTTATTTTTTATTTTGCCCATTTTTTCATCTTAATTTACCAAACATATTACTCATCTGCTAACAGCTAACAACTATCAATAAGCTAGCAGTTAACATCTGACAGCTACACCCAAACACAACCATTACATGCATAAAATGTTTTTGAGTTATTTATCCCACTTCTCTCTATATTTCGCTTATTATATCAATTTAATATCTAAACTTTTAATTTTATAAATTTAATCATCAGATAATTAAAATTATTCCAGTTAAATTCAATTTTAAATTTATTGTTAGTTATTGATTGATTACTACTATGATTTCAATTATAAATTAGTAAAATATATAAAAGCGTTAATTTTTGACATAAAAAACACATGTAAGTGTTGATAAACGTTATAATCTCAATCATAGATTAAAATTAATATTAGAATTTGACTTTATTGAAACAATTCATTTGCAAATGACTAAATTGACACAACTACTGATCCATCTCATACCTTATGCTTAAATTATCTAGGAATTGAAAGTAGAGACTGTTGAATTCGAACTCATGACCTCTTGATCAATAAGGCTCTTATATCATGTCAATGAACTATCTATCCCAAAAATTTAAGTTGATAGGTGAAGGCTCATTAGTTTTATATCGTAACACATATATACTAAAAAAAGAGAAGTACGACTAGTAGATTTGAACAAATTTATAAACGTGAAGGATCATCCATGTAAATATAATAGAACCTCGATAAATTAATATTCAAAAATTGATAACCTCGACTATAAAATTAATGTTTTTATCGATTCCAATTTCAAGCCAGCATGCTAATTTATTAAATTGATAAACCTGTTTGGAATTACTATGAAAAAACTGCTTATTTTAAAAGTATTTTCTGTAAAAGCATTAATATAAAAAAGTGCTGTTTTGAAAAAGCAGTCTGTGTTTGGCTCAACCAGTCAGAAGCGCTTACTTTATTATTGTTAATGTTTGGCAAATGTTAAAAAAAGGTGCTTTTCTTGTCAAATTATCAAAAAGACCAAATTGGTTTGGTAGAAGGTTAGGGTTTTGAAAGATGATAGGGTATAATATAATTTTACTATTTGAGTATGGGTATTTGTGTCCGAAAAATTTTAAGTTTTTTATTTTGTTTCTGCTTATAATCGGAAGCACCAAATCTTTGTTTCTGCTTATAAGTAGAAAAATAGCTTCTGCTTTTAATAAAAAAATATTTTTTGATATTTACCAAACACCATTCAGATTTCATAAAAGTGATTTTTCCAAAAAAAGCACTTATTTTCCCATAATAAGCAATCCCATACAGGCCCTAAGTCACTTCGTTTTTTAGGTCCTAACTAAGCGCGGCTTAATTCATTACATACTTTTAAACTTATTCAAATTGGTCCCTTATTTTTTTTTCAAAATGGTTTATAATGTTTTATTTTGTAGTTAGTTACACCATTTGTCCCTTGTTTTTTTTAAATTTATTCAAATTAATCTCTTATCTTCTCTTTTGTTCAAATTGATCCCCCATCTTTATAATTTTGTTCAAATTAATCCCTCAACTTTTTAAGTTTGTTCAAATTAATCCCTTATCTTTTCTTTTGTTCAAAATGGTTTCTCACGTTTTGTTTTATGACAAAATTAGTCATCCATATTGTGACTAAAATTAGGTAAAAATTAAAAAATATTAGGGACCAATTTTGTCATAGAATAAAAAATGAGAGATCATTTTAAATAAAAGAAAAGACGAGAAACTAATTTCAACAAAATTGAAATGATGGGGAATCAATTTGAACAAAACTAGAAACATGAGGGACCAAAGGTGTAAATAACTCATTATTTTGTTGAAAAGATAGGTTTCCTTGAGTCATCGTTTTATTCGGTTCAGTTTGTTTGGGTCCCTAGGGTTTGTAACAAGGTGGCCCATTTTGTTGTGTCATTGCATTTGAGGTTGTCCTGTGATCATTTTTTGTGGCAAAATTCACCTCCGGGTCTGTATGAAATGCTTTTGAATGATGTATATAGTGGCTCCTAGCCATCGGGATTTGTTCTGCTCAAAAAAAAAAAAACTCATTATTTTATGAAACTCTTATCTTTTTAAATTTTACCTAACTTTGTTACTAAGAAAGGTAACCAATATTGTCATAAAATAAAATATTAAAATAATTTTGAACAAAAGAAAAATTAAGGGACTAATTTGAAATTTTTTTTTACGTCATACTATTTAAAAAAAAAGAAAAATTAATTTAAATAAATTTAAAAATATCAAGAATGGACCTGTAAATAACTCAAGTAGCAACTTCATTGATCTATTAATATAAGGAAATCATCATTTAGATACTCCGATATTTGAGTATTTATTATTTTGATATTCTAATATTTAATTATATATAATGGAGTATCTTGAGTTCTAAATATTTGATCATTTAAGTTTTAAAATTTTATCGATCACATGCCCTTTTGTTGAAGTTCGATAGATTTTTGTTGGGAAATGATAAAATTGAATACGATTTTGACAATACATGAGTATTTTCATTAAAATTGATGATTTTTTTGATAAAAATGCGAAAATGATACAAGATGGTGGCAATATTTACGTAAGTTACCTGAATATTTGGTGAATATTTTATCGTAATTCACTTAATTTTTTATGAAAACATTTACGTGACTCATATATATTATTATAATCATCATTATATCAACATTGTCTGGCATAAAATTACTCAGATTCTTTCAAAAACTCTAGAGATGGCCAATGGGTCGGGTTGGGTTAGCGGGCCGGGCCGTGGGCCTTCGTAAAATAGAGGAGGCCTAGGCTACCATTTGGGGCTTTTGCCCCTAATATTTAGTACCCATTTGGGCATTATAGTTTATTTGATGGTTATATTTTATATTTATAATGTTACAATTGTATTTTTAATAAATTATAATATATTTAATTTTATAAATTTATTTATAATTTTATAACGTACTATTATATTATTATAATTGTATTTTTTTAACAAGTTATAATATATTTTATTTTATAAAATATATTTGTAATTTTATAAGGTACTATTATGATTATATTGTATGTTATATAACAATAACAATAACAACAGCCCCAGTGCCACAAAGGCTCATGCAAAAGCAGGGTTTGGGGGTGGATGTATGCAGCCTTCCCTCTATAGAGTACTATCTTGAAAAGAGGCTGTTTTCGAGGACCCCCAACCTGAAGAACGTGTCGTCATAGAAGCATATAGCCTGAAAGTACGAGAGAAAAAAAGAATTAAAATCAAACAAAACATAAGTGGAGCAATACCAAGCAAAACTAAAGGAAAATCACTGCAGGCCCGCAAGTACACAAGTGTACAAGTACACCTATAAACAAATAGGAGCTGTAATACCTGCGCCAAAAGATGAAGTTAAGACACTTAGAAACACTAGTGCCAACCATAAAAGAAGTACTACTCTAAGCTGCTACACCGGCTACCCCTATGCTAGCCCTCCACCCCGTTCTATCTAAGGCCATCTCCTTCCGTAGGCTTAGATGGGTGAGGTCCTGTCGAATCGTCTCCATCCATCTCTTCTTATGCCTGCCTCTCCCTCTCCTCCCTAAAGTAGTATGGGGCTATTCGCATTTCCTAACTGGGGCGGTGGAAGGTCTCCTAACATGTCCGAACCACCTCAAACGTTGCTCTCTTAATTTGTCCTCAATCTGTGCGACGCCCAATTTGCCTCTTATGACGTCGTTCATTCCTGATCCTATTCTTTCTCGTATGTTTGCACATCCACCGCAACATTCTTATCTCCATCACCTTTATTTTCTGTGTATGGTGTTGTTTTATTGACCAACACTTCCTTGTATGTTATATTATTTATATGTATTTAAAAAAAAAGGGCTTGGGCCGGGCCTGGATGGCAAGCATGCCCACGAGCCTAGGCTCAGGCCTGGCCCAGCCCGACCCGTAGCCACCTCTAAAAAACTCATTAAGTTTTGACATAGAGTATCTACTTGATAAAATATACAAACTTCGGGATATTTTATTGTATACATGATATTTCTTAATATAATTTTGCCATTAAGGAGCTAATTGGCTGGGGTTGTGATGTCAATTCAAGCAACAAAAAATGCTTCAAATCTCATCAAACCACATCCAATTTCAAATACCCAAAAAAATCCCACCTCGAAATTGGTACAATCAACCCATACCCACCTCCAGATTCATCAGATTCGCCCATCGAACCTCTTCGATCAGCTATGGCGGACCTGCAGAAGCAGCACCAGTGGCTCGTCCTCTGCTGCCATCAATGGCTGACATTGTGGGCTCCTCCAGAGTGCAGAACCTGGACCTCCGGCTCGAGTCTCCGGGTCCCTTTTTTCGAGTCACGGCTAGGATGTTAGGGAGCGATAGAGAGATTGGTAGGGCCGAAGGGGTGGTTAGGGTTTGGTGGGAGGGGAAGATTCTTCACTTGGATTCCATCAGGTTATGTAAACGATCCAAAAGTTCGACAAACAACTCGTGTCTGAAATCAATTAGCACTCGTTCTTATTCGTTTTTGGACTCGATAGTTTATTGAGCCGAGTTCGAGTATACTTGATAGGCACAATGAGCCGAGTTCAAGCAGGGGTGCTTGAATCGTAAATGTTCACAAATAGTTTGAATAAGAGCTCGTTAAGAGTTCGATAGGCACCCATAAGAGCTTGTTAAGAGTTCGATAGGTGTGCATAAGAGCTCGTTAACGATAGGTACAAGCTCGAAAATGGTTTAATAATGGCTCAATAGTAATTCAATTAGCTCAACTCAGTAACAAGCACGACTCGACTCAACTCAATAATAAGCTTGACTCTGCTCAACTAGGCTAATGAGCGAACTCTAACAATTTGATATCTTATTTAACCGAGTTCAAACAAAGATTTCAAAATTCAATAAAAGCTAAGGTCGAGTTCGAATAAGGGGATGCTCGGTTCAAATTGCTCGTTTATACTACTGGCTCTATCCGGAAGTTGGCATACACAAGTTTCATGTATAAGCCTAAGTGGGAATACATTCTAAAATCAATTAACATTAGGTAGGACAACTCATTAGGTGTCTTTTCTCTAACAACACGAATGTGGGATATTTTAATTATACTGACATGTGAAGTTCTCGACAGGTTGAGAAGAGAGAGTCTGGGTGTGGAGAGATCCGTTTTTGGTGTCGGGTTGTTGATTGGGGCAGTTGCTGTTAGACATGGGTATGATTGTGGGTGTAAGGTGGCTCAGTTACTTGCCATTAATGACTCTGATCTCTACCATTCTAAGGTTTTTCCTCCCTTCTTCCTCTACATATCTTCATGGGTCATGGTATGAGTACACTCATTTTGTATCTAATTTGTGTATCCAATAAACATGTTAAAATGTCACCGGTTGAAATTGATGGGTTAATTTAGAGCGCATGGAACATAGGACTCCCTATATTTTAGGGTCTCAAAGCAAGTTTGATTAGTGAGCTTTTCCGATGATTGAGGTGTCTACACCAGCTTAAATATAATTTGAATAATCCATTTTATGTTCTAATTCCAGCTAATGTATGAATCTTTTATACTTATCCGTACATATGTGTTTATAATGTATCATATTAAATGGTTATTTCTCTAATTGTGAGTGGTGATACGTAGTGAGAGCAACTTGTTGATATAACTAATTTTTTAAAAGGGTCCCGTTAATAAATTAGATGTTGAAAGCAACTGTTTCAATTGCTTGGAGCCTTGATCGACCCCAATGGAGGATTTACATATATGCATTTTCTTGGGCTCTGTTCAGTGTCATGTAGCATTAGTCTTAGCTGTTCAGGGCAAATTGACAATAAATTTTTGGATGAACTGATTGTTTAAAGTCTTGCCACCAATTTGATATCGGATTCTGTTTTTAGGTGAGTTCTTTGGTAAGGTGAGCTGAAGTCGAGCTAAAATAAAGAGCTGAAGTGGGCGCTTTGTGTTTGCTGTGTCTTGGTGTGTGTCATCTGTGAGGTGATAGAAAGGATACGGACAGGACCAATATCACGTGTTTGGCATGGGACATAAGTTTGGGGATTACAATATTACCGATATTGTATCTAAGGGTGAACTGCTTTAGAACAAGTGGTCTTGGTCTCCTTCTTTGCAACCTTTTGTTATCATGCCCTATGTCTCGTGTCGCCTAGCACAGAGCTCGGTATTACTAGTTTGGTATATAGGGGTGAGCTGCCCTAGATCAAGCCATCTTGGACCCATAACCTATAACCCTTTTTTGTCGTGCCCGATGCCCTGTGCTAGGTGACACTTCGCAGATACTCGTTATTAGCACAAAAATCAGTATTGTCAGTTCGGTATTTAAGGCTGAATTGCCCAAGAACGAGCCACCTTAGTCCCATGCCCTGCGACTTCTTGTCATCATGCCCCATATCCAATGCTAGGTGACTCAGTGTCATATTCAGTATTAGCACAAAGCTCAATATTAGCCAGTTTACGTCTTCTTTCCTTTCACTTAGTCGGGTCAGGTTTGTTTACTTTTAGCGAAAGATGTCATCATGCCCCACAGTACTTTTAGCTAGTATTAGTGCCTCGAGGCTTTTATGCATTGCCTATTTGATTTTACGCACTTTTGCCATATGTTGGCTGCTTATTGTTCTCATTGTATGTCGCCTTGTTGTTTTATTGCCTATTCGCTGCTTTATACTCTCTATATGCTTGCTATGTGTCATTGTGTATGCTCTTTTAGACAGATGTTTGTATGCTTTATGCTTTCATGCTTCTCAGGTTGGAGGTCTTTGGATACAACCTCTCGTTAGCGTAATATTCTGAAGGGGTAAGGCTGCGTACATCCCGCCCCTTCCAGACTCTACTTATGCGGGAGCCGTTGAGGCACTGGGTCTATTATTGTTGTTGTTGGTCTAATAATTGTATTTATTTATAAAAAAATAGTAATATTCATATATTTTGATGCAGCTTGTGAGGTTTTACACAAGAGTTGGGTTCAAGGAAGTGCATGAAGTAAAGGGTGGATCACTAGAAGACCTTCAACATATGTTAGTTTGGGGTGGCAAGGGCACTAGAATGGATGCCAACATTGAAGAGCTCCTTGTCAAATGGTCCAAATTCTTCAAACCCCACACATAATATCGAGTTATTTTCTTCATCAGTGCCTGATATTTGTAAATTTGTTTAAACTAGTCCCTCGTTTTTTGTTCAGAACAGTCGTGCATCAAGGTCCGTCAGGACCCCAAGTAACAGAAGTGTTATTGGTTTGCTTCTACTACATATTATAATCAAAGTTGGAGCAATAACGATTTATGTATGATGTAATATAATACATATCAGTGTATGTACAGCAACAACAACAGACCCAGTGCCTCAAGGGCTCCCGCCTAAGCAGAGTCTTTGGTTGGGGGGGTGTACGCAACCTTACCCCTTTAGGATGTAACCCTAGCGAGATGTTGTTTTCGAGAACCCCCAACTTTATAGAGTTGGCAACACAAGGACTTCCCAGGAGATCACCCGTCGTAGTACTACTCTCGCCCCAGTACGCTTAACTTTGGAATTCTAATGGGATCCGGTGCATTAGTGCCTGGTAAATGAACCCTACATATTAGCTAGTAGTATTGTATAATGCGCATGTATAATGACCTAAGTGTACAACTTAAATGACCTAAATTACAGCTAGTAGTATTGTATAATGTGGATTATTTGCGATGCTTGTGTTTGATGTGGACACCTCGACTACTGAAAAGGGTCCATTGGTCAAAACTTGCTTTGAGCCTTTAAGCTTTCGGGATTGGAGTTATCCATTAGGTTTTGTTCTGCAATCAATTGGTGAGAGTCTATTTAAACAAAAGTTGGATGAGAGATCAATTTAAACAATAAATATTAGGGACTGTCACCAAACAGAGGGTTGAATACAATAGTAAATAGGAAGCAATCAAATACAACAACTAAATCGATAAAGAGAGGAAATATCTTACAAAGTGATTAACCACACTATGGAACAAGCCACTGTCCTAAAAGACGATTTTGCCGCTGCTAAGGTACACACAGTGTAACCGGCGGCCTTCCTCTAGGATTAACGCGATCCGACCTTTAACGTGTACTCGTTAAAAGTCGGGTGGGATGCCAAGAAAACTTTGCCCGGACTTAGAGAATAAATGTGAGGATAAAACAATAGAGGAAGAGGAGAGATCTGCGATTTTTGGATGGATGGAGATTGGACTAAAGTGGGGTATTTATAGCTCAAAATATGACTGTTGGGAACTTGGAGAGGCGTGACCCATGGGGAAGCAGTGGGCAATAATGAAGCTGCATAGGGAGAGCGAAAGCAGCGAAGGCGTGCGTTGTTTTACGAGGCGGCTATAAGAAAAAGGATACCCACACCCATACCCTTGCGTGAGCACGGCGCGGCAGGCGGCGCGCATGTAGTTCCCACCTTTCACTCACCCTTTACTTAATTTAAGTCCTTATTTTAACAAGATCATATATAAAGTGCCCTTCCCTTCTCGAAACTATCAATGTGGGATATAGGTCCTAAAGTAAGGCATCAATACTTTCAATGTGGGTCAAACTTTGTTACATTTCCAACACAGAGTATATAAATAAGGGCGAGCTTGAAAACCCAAGAGTATTATGCACCTGAGTAAGACCCATGTCGAATGTGGGTTGGGTTATAGGTGGATTGGGTCGGATTTTTTGAACCAATTACATTTTCATTTATGTATATTGTTGTGTTTACAATATGTCATACATGTATATTTGATAAATGTCAAATTCGATTTCTAACAAATATTGCATAATTCAATTTTATTATCACGATTTTTGGTAACTAAAGTTTGAATACTCAGACGTATTAATTTTAGAAATTTTATTATTTAGATATTCTATAATTTGTCTTTTATTATTTAAATATTTCGATGTTTTAATATCTGTAATGAGATATTTTGTATGAAATAGTTATATATTATAAAATTATACTCTATGACAATATTTTTTTTGGAGAATTTCATTGAATTCAGCCTGATGATTTCTAAACGATACAATTTTTTAAATTTTATGCTATCCATTTATTATTGGCTCGTAATTATCATATGTATTTGAATGTCATAATATCGAATTGATAAATATTGAATTAGTAAGTATAATATATGTAAGTAAATTATGGAATATATGTAATGAGAAAATATCAAATTAAAGTATAATACTATAACTGTAGCCTAATTTGAAACAAATTAGGGGAACGAAAATAAGAAAAAAAAAAAAGAAAAATTATGTTACAGACCAAAGGAAATTACATCGCAAAATTAATTGGTAACGGGTGGCTTAACTCCTTTAGTATATAAATTGGCATTTTATTTACTGATCTACCGATATGGGATTAGATTTGCTTATATCAAGTTATGACCCAAGTACCTTGAATATTGAATGTTTATCACCTAGGCGACATAAGATCATGATAACATATAAATATACGCACACGCATATTAGTGCTTTTAACAAAATTATTGAATTACAAAAAAAAATAAAAATACAAAGGCAAGAAAACACTAAGTCGCCTATTCACAGTCAAAGCAACCTAGCTGTTGTATAAACAACGCGTACAACGCAAAATACAGAGTGAAATATAGCGTAAAATAATGCTGAAAATGCGGAAAAATAATTTGCTAATTTCTGCAAATTGAACATCGAAGCTTAAACCAAAAATTGCTGTAAATTTGAAAAAATTCAGCTGTTAGAATCTCAGTAAAACGCAGTAAAAACCAGTGAAAAATTTTAGTGAGAATTGCAAAGAATTCCAGTAATTTTGTCACCGAAACAACAGTAACACAACAACAACAACAATAATTCTGGTGTCACAGTGGCTCTCGCACTAAGCAGGGCCTGGGGGGGTGGATGTACGCAGCCTTCCCCCTTCGAGGTGGAAGAGAGGCTGTTTCCGAGGACCCCCATCCTGAAGATCGAGTCGTCAAGAGAACATGGTATCTTGGAACATGGTACGGCAGTAACGGTGAGCGAAAATTGTAGTGAAAAAGCGCAACGAAGTACCTAAACACGACAATCAAATAATATCGAAAGAAGGGAAGTTGATTAGATTGACAAAATATCGAAGATACCGTGCCGTGGGAAATACCATTGTCCTAAAAGATGATTTCGCGCTGCTCCGGTGCAAACAGTGATGTTGGAGGCTGTCTTCCAGGATTAACATGGTCCAACATTAACGTGCACTCGCGAAACGTTGGGTAGGAGAGAGCGAGAACTTTGCCCAGGTACTGACAGACAGAAAGAGAGAAAGCAGAGAGGAGAAAGGAGATGAAGAAGCTGTTGTTTTTCAGGGATAATTTTCAAGCCAAGCTAACCATCCCATTTATACTAATCCAAAATGCCTACAGATATAAATTCTATAGTTAATTCCTATCTCCAACAGCTAGAAACGCATATAAGTAGTAATGGAGATCAATAGCTATCTTGCAACGTTTTGAAATATAATTGCTGCTGTTACAAATATGCCCGATTTATTACCAACGTATGAATTAACATGAAACGACAATAGCAGCGGTAACTTATTTTCCATAAAATAAATATAGCCGTTAACAAAAAGATCGCCCACACCCTCACCTGAGCATGGCGCAGCACGGCGCACACGGTTCCCAACATTCCTTCACCCGTGGCTTAATTCAAATAAGTTGAGGGCATATACCCTTATAAACTCAACTAAACCCCTTTAATTTTTCTATGTGGGATAGAGTGCTTCTACTGTATTATCAAATTAGGGTGTAATTCTCTCATAATATTTAAGTTTAGCTTGTATCATTTTTTCAACACTAGCAATTCAAGAAAGATCAGTAAATATATTAGGGTATTGGTCAGCTTCACTGTCCGATAAGTTAAATTACAAAGTTGCAATTCTATCTACAATTTTAATAAAAATGTTTATATAATATCCGAAATCAGGTTTGATTTTAGCATTTTTTAAAAAAAACCTATCAAATTTAAGTAGAAGAATACATAATCGATAAAAAGAACTTAAATTTCAAAATAGTTAAATGTAAATTTTTTTAAACTTCTATATTTAAACATTGGGAATATCTAAATAATTTAATATCAAACATCAGACTATCTAAGCAATTTCCCCGTAAAGAAGGATGTTACATTGTTATTGTCCGACAGAAAATAGGAAATTATTATTGTCAGGGCTAAAATTATTATTATCAGAGTAATTGTGTAGTTTACAAACATTGAGAGCAAAAAATTGCCTTATAATATATGACTTTACTCTGATAATAACAAGTTTGCCATGACAATAACACTACTCCATAAAAATATTATAGTTTTGAAGTAAATAATAATCACAAAAGTTTAAAAATTACTCTAACATTAAGGTGCAATAGTAACATTACTTAAAAATCCACCAGGGCCCTGCCTAAGTGGTTGGAGGTAGGTAAGGGTATAATATTGCCTCCGTCTTTATTCCAACAAGTTTGGAGTTTGATTCTCTGTTTGTACCTCTTCTTGAGGAATTTTTGACTTAACTGACTCATGTAGTGTGTTGGTTGTCACATGAGTTGGGTTTATTTAGTAACCGGAGGATTATTTACATTTTAGTACCCCAATATTTTTTGAAATTTAAAAAAGACTCTGGTCTTTTTGGATGATTAAAAAGCCCATAAGTTTTTATCCTATTAATAAAAAAAGGCCATAAATTTTTGTTGCATTAATAAAAAGGCCCCTCTTTAATGTGATGATGTTATTTTTAGTTGACTAACGTGACAACGACGTTTTTATTAATACTGTAATAAAATGACAAAAATACTCTTTAATAATCATATTTTGAAATAAATTAAGCGAAAATAGATAACTTTTATATAATACAACATCTCGAATTTTTTGCTTATAAATGAAGGACAAGAGTACTGAAGCATACTTTTGATCATTTTACTGTAACTTTAATAAAAGCAGTTGCCACATTAACTCTGTCAATAGAAAATGACATTATCACGCTTGAAGGGGTCTTTTTATTAATATGATAAAATATAAAAACTTTTTAATAATTTAAAAAAATTAAAATTTTTTTAATTATTTTTAAAAATATCATATACTGTGAGCCGATAAGTAGAGCAAAAGTTACCCCCTGTTTGGCAACGGGGTAAAGGAGGGTAAGGGTAAAGGGGAGTAAATTTCTACCCCTATTTGGCAAAGTTGTTCGAGGGGTAAAGGAGGGTAATGGGGGGTAATTTTTTACCCTTCTTTACCCCCCATTACCCCTCTTTACCCCCAATTTCTTTAACCCTCAAATTGGGGAGTAAAGGGGGTAAGGGTAATTTTTTAAAAAAATTGATATTTTTACCTTTATTTTAACTGTAACTTTATTTACTCTTAGCCCTTTATTCAATTACCAAACAAGGGTAACTCATTTACCCCTCTTTAGCCTTACCCCTCTTAATTTGATATATCCAAACAATGGTAAAATATTATCTTACCCTTATTCTTATTTATCCCTCTTTATCTTTACCCTCATTTACCCCTCTTTACTCTCCTTTACCTCGTTGCCAAACAGAGCATTAATCTTTTCCACTCCCCCCCCCCCCCCTCTCACTGTGCTGTGCCCTAGTTTCAGAGCCCATTGATTGAAGCTCAAGGAGAGACGCCAATGCAATGCCTCGTGATTCGGACCCCAAACGACACCGTTCCAGGTTCGACTCCCAATCCAGGTCTCTTTCTCTCTCTCTCTCCCGCTTTGCGAAGTGTAATCAATCATTTGAACTGTTACGAATGAATGGACTCTTCTTCATATTTGAGTCGAGCATTCGAAATTATTTGTCCTCAATTTCAAGGAGCTGTTGTGATTCAACTTCAATTCACACCAATTAGTCAAGCAAATCCAATCAAATAACGAAGAACAATGAGATAATAGCGAAATTGGACCGTATATTTGAGTGTACGAAATTATTTGTCCTCAATTTCGAGGAGCTAGCTTAGTGATACGGATCGAAATTAGGTGCTTGGATATATAGTATTACAGTAGCTCAATAGATAGTATAGTGGGTTCCAACAGAGACCCAAATTAGGTATTTGGATATATAGTATTATGGTAGTTCAATAGATAGTATAGGGGGTTCTGCCATGGACCCAAATTAGTTATCTGGATATATAATATTATGGTAGTCCAATAGATACTATAGTGGGTTTCTGCCAGGGACTCAAATTAGGCATTTGGATATATAATATTATGGTAGTCCAATAGATACTATAGTGGGTTCCGGCAAGGACTCAAATTAGGCATTTGGATATTTAGTATTATGGTAGTCCAATAGATAGTACAGTGGCTTCTGCTATGCGCCCAAATTAGGTATTTGGATATATATTATTATGATAGTCCAATAGATAATATACTGAGTTCTGCCATGGACCCAAATTAGTTATTTGGGTATATAGTATTATGGTAGTTCAATAGATAGTATAGTGGGTTCTGCCATGGACCCAAATTTAGGCATTTGGATATATAGTATTACGGTAGTCTAATAGATAGTATAGTGGGTCCCATTTTAGAGGGGTTTATTCTATAAACATATGAGAGCTCGTTGTATCAAAACTTTCAATGAAATCAAATGTGGTTTTAGTATTTTCTCTCTTATCCCGTTATTTTTAATATTTTATTGCTTCCTTGAGTTTAAGTATATTTTCCAATTTACATCGTATCACTTAGATTGTAGTTGTAGTTAAAACTATTAAAGTTCACCAAGCCTTAGGCTCGACCCATGGAATTGGCATATATGAGGTTCATGTGTAAGCCCAAATGAGATTTCGTCTTAAAACTAATTGGTATTAGGTAGAGTAGCCTACTAAGCTTATGTATTGATCTCTTCTTGCAACTTCAATGTCAGATTATATTTCTTGCTAGACTTACACGTGGAGTTCTCGACAAAACCTTCCACAGTGGTATCTGTTTTTGGTTCTATTTCTTGTAATTGGGAATTGGCAACTAGTGTTTTATGATTGAGTTCGTTCCACTGATTATTGAATGGAAGTGGGTTGGAGCTTTACATGTACATTATTGTTTATGTATCGTCACTGGTGTTAATCTTTTTCTTGTTTCCTGCCGTGGTATCCAAATATGAAATCTGAATGAATTTGGATTGTACTATCCCTTTATTTAGATTAAATGGAATAAAACAATATATATGGGTATCACATTTGATGTTGGAATAAATTGAATATAACAAACTATGATTTGAATAAATATGAACCGCAATAAACCGATAATCAACCCGATAATATAAATGACCAGTCATGATAAACAGAATAAATGGTATAGAGATTGAGAAAATCTATCTTATATTGGGCTCGCAGACGCTGTTCTAAAGGGTTGACTTTGCCCCTCTCTGACGATGTCTCGATGTAGAAAGCTTAATGGTGACAATCCCTGGGATTCAATAGACTCATCTTGATTTATGTGCACTTGTGAGTAAGGGATACCAAGAACACCACATGGGTTTGATTGACCGAAAAATTTATAATTTCATCAGTAGTTTTCTTCTATATGGAACTCATACATATGTAGAGATGAAAGAGAAAAGAGTGACAAATATGATTTTGTTTGGGCATGTTGTTCTTAATGCTACTGTCAAAACGATCAAGAAAGCAGGCGCTTATAGAAAATAAAATGATACACAGTAACCACCTTGTGGTTACGGTTAAGTAAAATTGTAAATTATGTTCTTTATTATTTATAAGAAAAACTATAAAAAAAAAAAAAAAATACTTTTGAAATATCATATAATACAACATTTGACACATTGGCACAACAGTTTCAGGGTGATGAGAGCTGAAGAGGATTAAGTAATTTTGCCATTCTAATTCAATTTCTCTGTTTCCCACTTCTTCCTGTTGCATCTGGGAAAATTTCATATGCTCCCTTTAATTGCTAGTTTATGGTCCTCTTGTTTGCTATGCGTACTGCTATATATGTACTATCCTTAGCTTCTCTTTGGATCGACAAGCATAGCAATTCATCATGGTTTGCGCTTCTAACAAATTTATAACTGTTTTCCGTCTTGGGTTATGTGGTCAATGAACATTGCAAGTAGCACAGGAAAATGATGGTTGCACACCATGGACTGTGGTTGTGTGCGCCCTTATGTCGTAAGACTGAGGAAATGATTTCTGTAACTGGAAACTACCATTCAGTGTGACTGGGATTGTAGTTCAAGTCTCGTTCTAAGTGCTTTGCATAACACAACATCAAAAAGTCTGTGCATGAGTCAGAATGCCAAGATGATGCTACAAATGCAAGTTGCTTTGTGTCCGTCCTTGATGCATGGAAGTGATAATTTGATTGTATTGATGAAAGCTGCAGTTCTGTGTGCAGTGTTGCATTGGATGCCTTTTCTTAAGGGAGCATTTTTATCTCTCTTAGCAACTTTTTACTTACAAGTTGTATCACTTTGATGATTTAGGTTGCAAACTTCCATGCTACTTCTTACATTCTTGTATGAGATTATGTACCTTTTAGAGAAAGAGGCATTTTATTGCCAATGGGGTCTTGACTTGGTGCTTGAGATTGAGGGCCTAGGTATCAAAAGGGTCCAGGCGTATATACCCTACCTCATGTCTTACGTAGCCAAAACAAAATTCAGTTTCTTAGTCGGTGCATGGGTCAACATGCAATGTCGACCCCAAGATTTTAGGAGCTCATAGGAAATTTTGATTGATGAGCCTTTTTGATAATGGAGGTGTTTAGGTCTTTTAACGGACTCAAGCACATCTTGGATAATTTACTTTATATAATAATATTAGCTAATATGTAAGTGTTTTATATTTATATACGTACATATCCATTTATAATGTATTCTACTTAGGTTGCTAATTCTCAAATTATGAATGATGATTTGTGGTGGAATCAAATTCATTACATAATCAATTTTCAAAAAAGGACTCTTAACAAATTAGGGGCCTTGAGCAAGTACTTGGGTTACTTAGGCTCTCAACCAACCTGACACCATGGCAGGGTCTGTTTTTTTGGGGGGGTGGTTAGATGTACGCAGCCTTATCCCTACAGCCTGATTGCATGTAAAAAAATCTCCAAAGAATTCTACAAAACAACTTAGTGCGTGGGAGATTAGAGTGAAGTGTACAGCAGACCAGAAGTGTGTAGTATTAAATCCGACTTATAGAATCTTAGCTTGCAGTATTGTATATCTGATGTTTTGGTTGGAATCTAGCTTCTTTGTACCATCTAAATTTTTCCCCCTGTTTTTTACTTGTTTGCTTTAGCCCAAAGAGATCAAGGAGAGATGGGAACTTGGTTACGGAAAGAAGTCCCAAAAGGCTAAATGAAGAAGTTCGAGACAAGGACAATGATCGAAAACGCCACCGCCGACTTCAAGATCCCTTGCCTCTTCAGGCTCCACCAGCATCGAATTCTAAGTTGGACCTTGGGGATTCTATCAAAGCATCTAATAGGAATGCCAATCAACCTGATCCAACTGATGTACCCCGCTCTCGCACTTACTTTCAGGTGCACTTTTCAATTTTTAGTCATTTACCGACATTTTGTAACTTTGGTACTCGTAGCTATGGTTTTGTACAACAACAACAACAATAATCCCAGTGCCTCAAAGGGCTCCCGCATAAGCAGGTTTTAGGGGGTAGATGTACGCAGCCTTTCCCCTTCTGGGAGCTACCCTGAAGGGAGGTTGTTTCCGAGGACTCCCAACCTGAGAAGCTTGTCAACTGCATAGAAGCATGGCGACCTGGCAGCAAAAGAGCAACACAACATATAAGCAGGGAAAAGCACAAGGCAGGCATTACGAGCAAACTCAAAGCAAGGCAAATGCTAGGCAAATGTTAGGCGGATAAAATAGCAATTATATATAAGCAGATAGCAAATCAGAAGAGCAAATACGCACATAAGTGTGCCAAAGAGGAAGTCAAAGGCCTTGAAACACTAGTGATAGCACTAATAAGCTGGACTGCCCTACTCGAGTAAGGCTTTCTAATAAATTTGTGATGGATATTTAGTATATTTTCTAGAGTGCAATGATGAAATGATTATACAGGATGTTTCATTCATTTTCCAGAGGCATGAGCCTCTGTATTTTCCTAAGCTCTTATTGGGGAAATGACGATGCTGGATCATTATTATGGGCTATTTTCATGCATTTTGAATACACATTTTTGAACATCTCTTCTATTCTTAGTTGCAAGAAACGCCTTCCAACTTTACGTACTCAGAAACTTGACTCGGCATTGTGAAGTAGATTTGCATTTAAAATGCGTATTAAAGAAAACTTGATTCAAACAATGGTCAAAGCTTTTGGATAAGAAAGAATATCTTTGTTGGATGTTTCATTTTTTGAGCCTTGTTGGATGGGTTTTTAGCTAATTATATCACTTCAAGAAAAGACTTCTATATGTTGGACTCTGGTTCTCAGCTTACCCTATAGAGTTCTTGGTTATTTTTCTCGTATTACTTTTGTTTGAAGATGTTATGTTTAAATGTTTTAATAGTAAAGGAGAAAATCTTTTGTAGGCTGATTCATTTTTCTAACCTTATCAGATGAGGAGCTAGCTAATTATATCACTTGAAGAGGAGCTTTTATGTCTTGGTCTTGATTTCCTTAGCCTTACCTAGAGTTATTCAACTTTTTTTGGTTATTTCTTAGTATTGGATGTATTTTAATATGTTATGCTCCAATGGCTAAAGATAATATCTTTTGTAGGCAAATTATATCACTTGAAGAAGAGACTTCTATATATTGAAAATGTTCTTTACCCCCTTGAGTACTCAATTATTTGGTTATCTTGAATAAAAAGATAGTATAAATTTTGTTTTAAGATGTTATACTTCAATGTTCAATTGACAATATTTTAGTAATTTTCTTGAATAAAAAGCTTTAGGGGCTTTGCTAATATATTGACTTGCGGAGGGATTGTAAGGCTTTATGTTATTGGGTCTTGGTTTTTTGATGTCGTATGGTTATAATTTTGAGGACTTTTTTGATCTCTTAATAATATTTCTTTTTTGGATAAAAAACTGCATTGTCTGCTTAAAAAAGTGCAGTTTTTCCTGTTGAGTTTGATTACTTTTGGTGGCTCTTCAGTGTTTGCAAATGCATTTACTGGAATGGCATATGCAGAATGCCTGTTCGTCCTGTGTGTAACCATGTTGGGGTTGCCTCTGCATTTGTCTTATAACAGCATGATGACCGTGCCAAAGCTGGCCTGGACGGCAGAAGCTCTAGTCGCAGAGAAACTTCTGGTACGTTTATTTTCTCGCGATTTTAGCTTCATCTTCTTCACATTACGGCCTAAAGTAGCATTGTTACAGCCAGAGCCGGTTCCAAAATTTTAGGGGTCTTGGGTCCCTTTTTGGGTAATCGAGTTGTTATAGATCAGTTTAAGCACACCTTAAATAATCCACTTCATATTATAGTGCTAGCCATTATGTAAGTCATTTCTATTATATGTGTATTATGTATAGATCGTTATTTGTCCATTTTGATTCATAATATGTGGTAAAAGCAAATTGGTAATAGAAATATTTTACAAGGAGCCCTTTATAAATTGGGGCCCCCAAGCAACTGCTGCTATTGCTTTGGGTATATGAGGTAGTTGGTTGTGAACTCAATACGTTTAATAGATTATAATGACTTGCATACATGGCCTTGAAATTCTATGGCGTGCATGTCACTATGTAACGCCTATCTTTTTGGCGTGTGAACTATTTTCTTTATAATATCACATTCTAGCTTTAACTTGGCCAAGCGGGAACTCCACACAAATTTATATAATGAAACCATTTTCTTTAGATAGATAGACAAAATCTTTTAAGAAAAAATATTTTTGAATGAAAATACGCTGTGACAGAATTTTTTCATAAGGAACATGTTTTTCTTTGAACCAAATAGAGTCTTAGGCCTCGTTTGATTGACGTAGGAATTGAATTCCTACGGGAAGTTGTATTTCTTGGGAATTCAATTCCTGTGTAACTTCCCAAGAAGTGGATAAAAGATGTTGGGTTGGTGGGATAGGAAATAGAACTTCCTTGGAGAAGCTAGTTAAAAATGAACGAATTAGAACTTACCGGGGGGGGGGTAGGTAAGTAACTTCCTTCGTTTTGAAGGAATTGCTAAGCAATTTCTACTTTTTGTATTCTGCCAACTTTCTGCAAATCAAACAAGAGGCAAAATTTGTATTTTCCATAAATTTCTACTTCTTGCATACTTAGTATTGCTATCTTTCACTTGCACAGAGCGTGGATGGTGGAGAAATTCCAAGGACGAGCCAAGGAGGATGGAAAAGAAACCAACTTCTGATCTGAAGGAGAAGGAGAAATCCCCCGCTAAGGAAGATGACAACCGTATGTGGCGTCACAACCGATTCTCTGAAAGGAACGCTGACACGACCCAAACTGTAAAGAAGAGACGCCAGTTCAGGGAGGAGAAGCTTCCACCTGAGCAATCTCAATCGTTGGATAAGGCTGCACCCGATCATGTCAAGCCATCGAACCCAGATGGCTCCAGTGGTGGAACCGAAAGGCACCGCCATCAGGTTAGAGCTGACCGTGATCGACCACATGGTGGAGACCGGTTGGTTCCGAACCGAACACGGCCAGAGAAGGGCGGATTCCCCTCTCGAGACAGGTATAGTGGTGGTGGTGGTGATGCAATAGTTGCAATATTTCACGAGGTCTTAAACCTGATCCACGGAGTTGGCATAAGTGAGATCAATATATTAAGCATCCGTTAGTAAATACATGTATAATTGGCTTATTAAACACTTATCTGTGTTTTGCTGTTTGAAAAGCGCGTTCGTGGATCATTGTCAATAACCAGTAAAATAGGCGGTTTTTTTATGCTAGCCCTGTAATACATGTTTTGTGACACGTGTCCATAATTTTTCTAAATAAAGAATAAATGAGCAACTAAAAAGAATCATACTTATACTGAAATTATGTTTCTATATTTTGTTAAATTTGTCACTTTAATTCCCAAACTATGACTTACACCATTTTTTTTTTAGTATGTGTTGGGATTCTTGCTATCACTCTTTTGGGTATCACCATTAAATAAAAGTCAAATTGATAGAATTTCTTTCAAACTCAACCAATATTTTAAATGGAGTTATTATAGATAAGAAAGTAATCATATTAATATATAAATTTTTTTTTTTTTTTGAAAGTTGACAAAATTTCAATTGATAATACATGAACATATTAAATTTTTTATTTAGTTCCAGTACCGTATTTTACTAACTATGCATATAAGCCGAATTGAGGTTCCATCATAAAATCAATTGACATTAGGTAGATTAGCCCATTAGACGCATATGTTAATCTCTTATCTCTCACAACTCCAATACGAGATTTCTTACTAGACTCAAATGTGGAGTCCTTAACACTGGGAGTGGCAGGTTTAGGGGAAGAGATGGGTTCAGTGGGCGGCAAGGCTATCGTTCGGGTGGTGGTGGCGGTCGGGTTGAGAAGTGGAAACACGACTTATTCGATGAGGCTAACCGAAGTCCGACGCCAAAAAACGAAGAGGATCCGGTGGCTAAGGTGGAAGCACTGCTAGCCTTGTAAAAAGGAAGCTGTCTGGTTTATCTCTCTGTAATGTCTGTCAAGTATGTTCTGACATTTGAAGAGCCAAATGAATTTGAGTTTTCTTTTACTTTTTAGTTCTATTCATTTTTGCTAGCAAGACTATTTGTTAACTTGTTTCCTTTGAATGTACAATGTCTTATGTGTTGTGTTCATGTGGTAATTTTTGTTGCCAGATGGGTAAGTTTCTTTTCGCTGATGAGATTGGCTCTTTGCTCCAAACGCATTTCATTTCATTAACCCGTTTGGTATCATTGTCTATTTACAGTTTTTGGTTTTTGAGAAATGAAGATCCATGTTGTTTCCCCCAACTGAGATTGGCTTTTCCTTTCATTAACCTGTTTGGTATCATTTTCTATTTACAGCTTTTAGTTTTTGAGAAACGAGAATCCACATTGTTTCCCCCAACTGAGATTGGCTTTTCCTTTTATTAACCCGTTTGGTATTATTTTCTATTGACAGTTTTTAGTTTTTGAGAAACGAAAATCCATGTTGTTTCCCCCAACTGAGACTGGCTTTTCCTTTCATTAACTCGTTTGGTATCATTTTCTATTTACAGTTTTTAGTTTTTGAGAAACGAGAATCCATATTGTTTACTGAGTTTGGCTGATTGCTCCTGAGCTTTCATTCACCTGTTTCGTCACAGCAGGTAACCACATTTACTTTTATTAAGGGCTTGCTTATGGTATCGTTTTCCATTTGTAGATTTTGGTTTTTGAAAATCAAAATTCATATTGGAAATTACAGTTTTGGCTTTTGCTATTTCTTTTTTTTTTTTTTTTTGCTTAGTGGAACTGAAACAAACATAATTTTGGCAAACCAATACCAGATTTTTTTTCTGGGGATCCTCGGAAACAACCTCCTTTTAGCGTAGCACTCTAAAGAGAGAAGACTGCGTACATATATCCCGCAGAGCTTGCGTATGCGGAAGCCCTTGTGGCACTGGGACTGTTGTTGTTTTAAGTTTTTTAATTTCAATGAAAATTGAAAGTAGAAAGTCAAACAAGCGAATCAATTTTTCAAAACTTGGTTTTTTGTATGTCAAAAACAAATTGAAGATAGAATTGATTCAAATTTACTGGAAACTAGAAAAGTACTCTTGGTGCCACTTAGGGTTGACTTCAAAGAGCAACAGCGCATGGGTCTGCTCGAGCCAATGTGGGTGGCAAGTCACGGGATGAAGTGGTGCTAGAGCTATTGGATTTGGTGTAGCGGGTTACGCTACTGATCTCTAAAGAATGAGGTCTTAGGTTCAAAGTTCAATTCCCTCTTCCTCGTGTTGGTCACCCTATTTAGAACATTGTTGTACCTCTTTACCGTTGCAGACAGAAAAATTAAGGAATGGTGCTACGCAATAGTTGCCCTATAGTATGGTGAGCGACACAAGTTATAGAATTGGTGCTTGGTTCGTAGTTGCTAGACAAGGATAGCGTTTCATGAATAAAGGCGTGTGCTGGTGGGCTATGTTGGCGTACGATGTACCGGTACATTACTGTCATAAGACCTATGTTAAAGGATATGAGAGCGAGATTGGTCGGTTAGCTGTTAAATGTTCTCACATCTAAGCGTAAGGTATGGGGTTCGAACTCACTTCTGTCATGTGTTGGTGGCTTTACTTAGAGTAAATATTGTGCTCGTTACTGATAGAAAAAAAATATGAACTTCAAAAATGACGGAAACTCAGGTTCACGATTATCAAGATAAGATAATATTTGAGATTAATTCTTGAAGCAATGTGATGCCAAACCCTCAAAATAAAGGAACAAAGTGCATGACTAGCTCATATTGATGCTAAAAGTTGAACTAAATATTGAAACAAATGAAGTTTGAGAAATGAACCTTCAAAACAAAGAAAATATAAGGGTAAATTACGGAAAATTTTTCTGATTTTGGCTTTAAAAGCAGTAAACTCCTCTCACAAATAAGATCACTCATTAAACCTCCTCAATTTTAAAAAATTATTACTTTACTGCAAAAAAAATTTTTTAACCATTTTACCCCTTAAAATAAAATAGTTAAGTATTTAATTTTATTTTTAGGTAGAATTTTATATTTTGAGGAAAAATAATAATTTTTTTATATTTATAAAAATTATTGTTTTAATTAATTATATAATAATAAAATTATAATAACAAATAAAAATATTATATTTTATCTCATAATATTTTTTATAAAAATTTTTAAAATATTTTTTATCTTCTAAACTTATAATATTATTACTATAACTAATTAAAAAATTATATTTTTTATAAATATATAAAATTTTGTTAATTTTATTGCAAAAAACATAAAAAATTTTCTAATTTTTGCCTAATAATATAAAATTTCCTTCTAAAAATATAATTAAACATTTAAACCCCTGACTTTTGAGGTGAAAATTGGTCAAAAAAAGGTTGCATAGGGTTAAGTGATAAATTTTTAAAAGCAAAGGGGTTTTGTGAGTACTTTTATTTGTGAGGGAAGGTTTCTATTTTTGAAGCAAAAGATAGGGGATTTCTATAATTTACCCAAAATATAATGGATTATTTATTAATTTGTATAATGTTCAAAGTTGAACTTAATCAATGTGATCTTCAACTAGATTAACAAATTTGATCTGGGCTCTAATCTTAACCTATAATTTAATTTAAATTATATGAATAGATGTCAACGCTGCGTGAGGCTGTAGTATAAGGTTGCGTATATCTTACTTTTCACAGATCATGCTTTGATGGGAGCTTCTTTGAAATATTGGGCGCCTGTTATTGTTGTTGAACAGACATCATGATAAAATCTTGAAGATTGAATTAAATAGTAAATTTTAGGTTGGAAACCACGAAGAGTTATTTACTTTGTTAGTCTTTAATATTTAGGATTTTTTTTACTGAAAGTTACCTAAATTTAGGTATTGTTTCAAAAAATAACATAATTTTTTTAAAAAACTATCTAACTTTTCAAAAATTTTCAATGTTACATTTTAGGGCATATTTCGTATGGGGTTAACAGGGAGTTAATAGTTACAGGGGTAACTATTACACTCCTTTTAACCTTAGGGCATGTTTGGTATGGAGTTAATAGGGGTTAATGGTTACAAGGGTAACCATTGCACTCCTTTTAATCTTGTTTGGTTTACTGTTAACATTTAACTTATGAAAAAGTTTATTCCCAAATGAGGTTAAAACCATTGCACTACTCTCTCCTGGTGCAACATCCATAACAAAAAAAATGGGTAAAAAAAATTTCAACTTGTATATTGTTTGGAAAATTTGGATATTATAAAAATATATTTTATATATTTAAAAAATTATTTAAATATTTAATATGAGAAAAATAGTTTAAAAATTAAATATTTGAAATATATACAAAATATTTTTAATATTATTGTAATATTTATATATTTAAAACATATTATAAATATAAAATATAAAAAATATGTGTAAAAATTCAATAGTTAAAAATATATAATAGTATTTAAATATTAAAAATAGTAAAAAATTTAAATATTAGAAAAATATTTTATATATTTACAAAAATATTTTTTATATTTATAAAAAATATTTTAAATACTTAAAAAATATTTCAAAATTAAAAAAATATATTAAATATTTAAAAAAACAAATAGAAAATAGGAGAGATTTACTATGGTGACCGGAGGTCGGCAACAATAGCTATGTCAGTGAGGATATGTCGTCAGCGCTGTGATATGGATTATCTAATTTTTTAATAATTTTTAAATTATTTTTTAGATATTTAAAGCTTCGTCAATTATAAAAGGGTAATTTGTTCAGTATTTTAACAAATAGTTATATTTTATTACAATAAAATTTTAAAAAAATTAAAAATAATATAAGTAATGAATTTGCAGATGAAAGATAAAAAAGAAATATGTTACATTCAAACCAAACATAATAAAAGATCCATGAGTTAATGTTTACTCCTTTAAAGTGCACAATCAAATAAGATGAAAGAAAAATATTTTCATGGGGTAATAGTTATCCTATTAATAATTGCACTATTAAAATTATCCCTTTTTTTTAACCGCATACCAAACATGCCCTCATTTGGTTTACCATTATTATTTACCTTATGAAAAAGTTTACCCTCAAATAGGGTTAAAATTTTTGCAGTATCTCTAGTGCAACATCCATTACAAGGAAAAGGGTAAAATATTTTCGGCTTGTTTATTAGCTTAGCGAATTTGGAGACTATAAAAATATATTTAAAAAATTATTTAAATATTTTAAAATATTTAATATTAAAACATATTTTAAAAATTCAAAAAATATTTTGAAATATATTCAAAACATTTTAAATTACAATGTTTATATATTTAAAAAATATTTATTAAAAATATATAATAATATTTAAATATTAAAAATATGTAAAAAATATTGAAATATTAGAAAAATATTTTAAAGATTAAAAAAATATATTAAATATTTGAACAAGTAAATAGAAAGTAGGAGAGATTTGCTATGGTAGGTGGGGATAGGTCATCGGCGTTGTAATAGGGATTATCTGATTTTTTTTAATAAAAAATTGAAATTATTTGTTTAGATACTTAAAGTATCGTTAATTATATAAGGGTGATTTTGTCCAGTGTTTAAATAAATAGTTATATTTTATTATAATTAAATTTAAAAAATAATATAAATAATGAATTAGTATACGAAGGACAAAAAAAAGTATGTTACACTCAAACCAAACATATTGAAAGATTAATAGGTTAATATTTACTCCTTTAAAAGTGCACAACCAAACAAGGGAAAAGGAAAAATTTTTCGTGGGGTAATAGTTACGTCGTTAACAATTACACCATTAAAGATTACCCCCTTTTTTTTTAACTCCAAACCAGACATGCCCTTAATGTTAATGCCATTAACATTCGTTAATTTTTGCTGACGTGGATTTTTGAAAAAACAAAGTGAAAAATAATTTTAAAAATTTAAATTTACATTTAAAGTAATTTTAAAGCATATTAAATATTTAAAAAAATATTTTAAATATCTAAAAAATTTATAAATATTTCAAAAATAATTTTATTTTTAAAAAAATATTTTTTAAATGTCGTATCAGTAAAAACTAATGAAGGGTAAAGGTGTTGCATTAATGTATGACATGAAAAATTTTGAAAAGTTTAGTGGTTTTTGAAAAATTAGAAAACTCAGGTAGTTTTTAAAAATTGCAGCTAAATTTTAGGTGATTTTCAGTAAAATACTCTTATAAGGATAATAATGACTTAGGCACTATGAATTTTGACTATTTGTCACATTTTTTTTTTTTTTTGGAACGAATTGACTATTTTTCACTAAGGTATTTTTTAGCGTCTCAATATATATAATGGAATACCTTGAGATTTTTTCACAAATTTAATCATTTAGATATCCTAATTTTGTAAATTTTATCAATTAAATATCTTTTAACCAAAATTTGATAATTTTTCATTGAAAAATGCTAAAGTGGAACAAGTTTCAACAATATATAAGTATTTTTCTTTTTAATTTTATAACTTTATGGTAAAAAAATACTGAAATGCTATATGACTGATAATATATATGTAACTTGTGTTAAAATTTGGTGAAATTTTATTGTAGTTCGCTGAACTTGTGTTGAAACCATTGACATGGCAAGGAATTGGAATTATAGATCACCTGTTATTCATAATGTTAGTTAGAATAAATTTTGGATTCTTGTAACTCCATTTTAGCATCTAATTATTAGTCATATTTTCATAGTTACAACAACAACAACAAACCTAGTGCCTCCAAGGACTCCCGCATAAGTAGGGTCTGGGGGGGTAGATGTACGCAGCCTTCCCCCTTCAGGGGGCTACCCTGAAGAGAGGCTGTTTCCGAGGACCCCCAACTTGTAAATCTGGTCCGCAGCATAGAGCAAAAGACTTGATTTCCCTGATCATATTTTCATAGTTAATTGCATTAATTCTTGTGACCCTTGATTTGTATGATTTAATTCATAATACCCATTTTATTGCCTATTATTATCATATGTAACCCTTATCCTATCCCCCTTCAGTGCATTTAGGGTCTGTTTGGGATTACTGTGAAAAAACTGCTTTTTTCAGAAGCATTTTTTATAAAAATATTTTTGTAAAAGTGCGGTTTCAAATAAGTAGTCTGTGTTTGGCCAACCAATAAAGAAGTGCTTATAATATTATTTGGAGTGTTTGGCCAATATGAAAAAAATACTTTTTTTCTATAAAATTATCAGAAAGGACACTAATAGAAGTATTTTATAGTTAAAAAAAACCCATATACCATTCTAAATTTTTAATATATTTTTTAAATATATAAATATTTCTTAAATATTTTTTAATATTTATACAATTTTTTCTCAATATTTTAAAAACATTTAATTTTTTAAGGCAATTAAAATATTTTTCAAAATATTTTAAATATTTTTTAAATATCATAAATACATTATTAATTGTTAAAAATATTTTTTTCACATTTAATACATTTTTTAAAATATATAAATTATTTTTAAATATATTAATAAAATTCAGGGTACCTAAAGTAAACTTTCTCAATTGTGCTTCTACTTCAGCTTAAAAGGAAAAGCACCAAATTTCTGCTTCTGCTTAAAAACAGAAAAATAACTTCTGCTTTTAATAAAAAGTTTTTTTTTATAGTTGTCAAACACCTTCAAATTTTAAAAAAGTATTTTTTTTCCCTTAAAATAAGCAATCTTAAACGAGAGCTTAGCCTTCACCTACCTTTTTCCTCTTCTATAAAAAGCACCCTTCTGGCCAAACTCTCATTATTCACAATTCACATTTTGCAACTAAGAGTGACAGTTGAGGGAAATGAGAGTTAGGCCTAGGAAGACTACTCTATACCTTCGGCTTGGGATTTCAAGGCATCTTTATTTCTTCAAGTAAGTGACTTATTCGTTAACCATTCCGCTAGTTTGGCGAAAATGCTTATTGCTTTATTTTATTTATTTATAACTATATTTTACGATTTTGTCTAAAATTTCTCTGGAATACTCCCTTTTAGCATACTAATTATTGAATTTCTTACCCCCTCGATATGTTGGAAACTAAGACAGAATCAAGTATGATTTTCCAAGCTTGTGGAATATGGAATTTAATTTTGGTTATGTTACTTTTCTTTGATTCATGGAATAAATTACCAAACTGGCACACTTTCGAAAAAAATTTACCAAAATAGCACAGTTTCAAAAATATTTACCAAATTGGCACACTTTACTGTAGCAGTATCAACGTACGCCGTTTAAAACGGTGTACGTTGATAAAATTTTTTATTTTTTTTTTCAAATGGGGGACGCCGTTTGAAACCGCGTCCCCCCATCCAATCTTTTTTTTTATTTTAATATTATTAATATTATTTTTTTTTAGATGGGTTAAATAAGGGTATTTAAAATTAATATTTAAGTACTCAAAATTCTTTTATGTACTCTTACTTTTTTATAATATGTGTTGACACACATTTAACGTACTCAAATTCAGCACCAATATAAGAGTACCTAAAAGAATTTTGAGTACTTAGGTAGAGATTTTAAGTACATTGATGGTAAATTTGAGCACGTTAAATATGTGCCGACACACATCATAAAGACATACGAATATCTAAAAGAATTTTAAGTATTTAGGTAGTGATTTTAAGTAAATTGGTGGTGAATTTGAGTACGTGAAATGTGTGTCAACACACATAATTTATATGTCGACACACACTATAAAGAAAATAAGAGTAACAAAAAAAAACTTGAGTAGTTGGGTAGTGATTTTGAGTACGTTAAATGTGTATCGACACACATAATTTATATGTCGACACACACCATAAAGAAGTAAGAGTACCTAAAAGAATTTTGAGTACTTAAGTAGTAATTTTGAGTACGTTAAGTGTGTGTCGGCATACATAATTTATGTGTTGACACACATTATAAAGAAGTAAGAGTACCTAAAAAATTTTTGAGTACCCATATCTAACCTATTTTTAAAAAATAAAAAATATTAATAATATTAAAATTAAAAAAAAAAAGGATTGGATTGGGCGACGCCGTTTCAATTTGAAAAAAAAATTTTTTTTTATCAACGTACGCCTTTAAACTGCTACAGTAAAGTGTGCCAATTTGGTAAATATTTTTGAAACTATGCCATTTTGGTAAATTTTTTTTGAAAGTGTGCCAGTTTGGTAAAAAATTCTATTATATTAGGGGAACGAACCATATCAATCCACAAACAAATCAACCAACTCAATGAATCAATCAATCACAAATCAAAAGTAGTATATTCGTATATATTCAATTTAAACTGTAAAATAGAAGAAGGATTACAAGTATAACGTATAATATAAAGATAGGGGGAGAGAGAGAATCGAGACTAGAGAGAGAAAGGGGAGTGAGGGACCGAGCGAGAGAGAGAGGAGAGAGAGAGCTCAACATTCATCAATATCGTTCTTCTGCATTTAAGCCTCTATTTATGGAGTAGGAAAGGGGTGTAGTTGGCATTAAAAGACTTAACATATTTATTAATACTTAGACTATCCCACATTTAACCAGTATATTTTGATTTATATCAATTACCCTTACTCCCTTTAGGCTACTTCCAATTGTCCCCTATTTTTAGAAGCCCGAGTGCCTCGTATTTTAACCTTATTTTTGTATTATTTATTTATTTTAATGGTTGATGTTATTTTATTTTTTTAATTTTTTTTTAACTTATCAAAAAAAAAAAAAGTTCAAATTTTTTTAAAAATAAAGCTAAAAAATTTCATATATAATTGTTGGAAACAAAATAAAATAAATTAAGATTAAAACGTAACGTTTTGACCTTGCAATTTTTAAATTTTAAAAAAAGATCAAGCTTGATTCCTTAAGCCTCAAATTTGAGGATCCATCGGTGCCTTAAAAATAGGGCACCGTTAGGAGCCCTCTTACTTCCTTTACTCAGTTACCAAATAGGGGGTTAGGGGCATCAACTGAGTAATTTACCTAAATTGCCTATTTTTTGTAGGGAAATTCTCACCTAAATAAAATCGACATTTCGATATATGCAATGAAGGATGCCTTATGTTAGAATTCGATACTTTTTGTAAGAATTTAATCAATTTTACATATAATATGTTGATATTGTACATAAATATGATAATATATATAAGTCACGCCAATATTTTCAAGAAAAATTCAGCCAATTCCGATAAAAAATTTACCGAATATTAATGTAAACTATCTAACATATCGAAATCATGTGTCATGGATTGTTAAAAAATATCAAATTTTAATAAAAATACCAATATATTATTAGGGTTTTCAGACAAAAAATTTATCAAATTTCGATAAAATGGTATTTAATTAATAAAATTTTAAAGATTCAGGTGTCTAAGTGATAAAACTTTAAACATTAAGGAACCTCATTATAGGTATTAAAACGTCAGAATACCGAGGTAATAATTAGTCAAACCTTAAGACACCTAACGAATACTTTTCCTATTTTGTAATTTGATTCATTTGATAATCAATATTATGTAGAAATTAATTTTCCTATAGTATAAAATATAAAAAGCTATTTTAACTAAGAAAAAGATGGCATATTAATTTAAAGATACTTATAAATATGGGAAATTATCACTTAAGAACTTTGATTTAAATATTTATCACATCTTGATATTTTAATATATACAATAAGTACTTTACATTTTAAATATCTTATGATCTAAGTATCCTATGCTAGAATTTGGTTAAATTTTGGAAAGAATTTGATTAATTTTATATAGAAATATTGATATAATGAATAATTATGATGACATAAATCATATCTGTCACGGCCCTAAACTACGTAATCAATAGGCCAGTGACTTATAAGTCAAACAGATAAACTAATGGTGATCATAGATGAAATGTTAGGAATATTTATCTTAAATATTCTTCATATGATAACAAAAACAAAAACTCAAGTCAAAATGTCAACATATTCAACACGCACTGCGTATCTTATACAACGGTATTATTAAAGTCACAGAAAGTAAAATAAAGTCTTCTAAGCTTGCATCAACTTCAACAATGTGGGAGTAAGTTCTAGCTTTCTTGAACTTCTCCAACCGACTCACTACGTCGTGTATAAAATTGGTAAAAATCAAAGTGAGCATAAAGCCCAGTAAGTAACAAATTCGCCAACAAAAAATAAGAATCATACATATTTTAGAGCATTAATAACACTAATTCAAAATTAAAAGTAAGAGACTTAGTAGAGATGATATAGGAAAACTTAGAACATTAAATAAACACATAAGCCATGTGTTATTGGGTTGCGGTTACATATAATCCCTACAACCGGGCTTAAAATTGGTTATCTTAAAAGGGTTCCCGACCAACTTTGGGTTCAAAGGAACGTTCTAAATTGTGCACCACTAACAAAAATGGTACAGCCCCCGTTGTAGACCCAAATATTTCTTACCCCGTTATCATAAGGCACAACCCACAAAATGAAGCACAAAAAGGTAAAAAATACAAAGTGCGTGGCATATTTACATATCATAAAGCACCAATATCAAATCATATTTCTGCCAAAGCCCTCCTGGCCCAAATGGTTGGGTGGGCTCTTTGCCACCCACGGGATCCAGTGTTGGAGGCCCCGGCATCCCCCCTTCCCTTGCCTTCAAAAGAAGGTGTTTGTATTGTCCAAAAAAAAAAAAAAAAAAAAAATCATATTTCCATAGTACCATGAATCAGAATTTTTTACCAAACTGGCACACTTTCAAAAAAAATTTACCAAAATGGCACAGTTTCAAAAATATTTACCAAATTTTTTCGAAAGTGTGCCAGTTTGGTAATTTATTCAATATAATAGTGGGTAAATCTTTACCCTCCTTTGACAAGTTTTTTTGGAAGAGTAAAGGGTTAGGGTAACTATTTAAAAAAAGATAGACAATTTTACTTTTATTTTAACTATAACTTCTTTTACTCTTCTCATTTTACTTAACTGTTAACTACAGTAACTCATTTATCCCTCTATAGCCTCGTTTGGTTGCCATATGAATTGAATTCCTACGGGAAGTTGTATTTCATAGGAATTCAAATTCCTATATCAACTTTCCAAGAAGTAGGTAAAACAAATTTGGTTGTCAGGATGAGAAATAGAACTTCTATAAGGAGTATAATTAAAAACGAAGCAATTTCCACTTTCTATATTCTGTCTACTTCCTGCCAACCAAACAAGAGCTAAAATTCATACTTCCTATTTTTTTTTACTTCACGCATAACAAACGAGGCCTATATTTTATCCTTTCTTATTAAATATATTCAAATAAAGGTATGATGTCGTCCCCTTCTTTATTAGCCTCGTATACTATAATTTGGAGTTATTTGCACCGTTAGTCTATTATCTTTTTAAGTTTATTCAAATTAGTCTGTTATATTTTTTTAGTTTAAATTGGTCCCTTAATTTTTTAAGTTTGTTCAAATTAATTCCTTATTTTTCTTTTGTTCAAAATGATCTCTCATATTTAATTTTATAATAAAATGAGTTCCCAATTTTGTTATTAAAATTAGGTAAAAATTAAAAAGATGAAGGACTAATTTTGTCATAAAATAAAACACGAGGGACCATTTTAAACTAAAAAAAATACGAGAAACTAATTTTAACAAATTAAAAAAAAATAAGTGATCAATTTAAATAACATAAAAAATGAGAAGCTAATTTAAACAAAATTAGAAACACGAAGTACCAAAGGTGTAAATAACTCCCCATATGCAATCGTTAAACAAGGCATAAAACTTCCTCGAGTCAAACCCAAAGTTATTTACAGTATTGGTTCCTTATCTTTTATTTTGTTCAAATTGGTCCCTCATGTTTTTATATTTGTTAAAATTAGTCTTTCATTTTTTCTTTTGTTCAAAATGGTCTCTCAAGTTTTATTTTATGACAAAACTGTCCCTAATCTTTTTAACTTTTACCTAATTTTAGTCACCATACGAGGACTAATTTCGTAATAAAGCAGAACATGATGGACCATTTTAAACAAAAGAAAAGATGGCAGACTAATTTGAACAAATTTTTAAAAAAATTAAGAAATTAATTTAAGGGTTATTTATGCCAATGATCCGTGTGCTTTGCCTATTTTGTCAATTTGGTCTTTGTACTTTTAATTATATCAATTTAGTCCATATACAATTTAAAATGTGTCAACTTAGTCATTTGGTCAAATTTAAGTTATGTTAATATCATAATTTTGAATGGTAAATTTATGTTAGATACAAGTAACTTATGATAAATTCATCTATTTACTCAATTTAATCTAATTTATGGTCGAACCATTAAAGTTTCATTAAAAACTTAACATAAAGTTTTTTCTAAGAATAAATTGACACATTTTAAATTATATAGAGGCTGAATTAATACAATTTAAAATATGAAAACTAAACTAACACGATAAATAAGGTTTTAAGACTTTTGTTATAAATAACTCTTAATTTAAATAAAATTATAAAAATCAGAGACCGTAAATGCTAGGGGTGTTCGTTACGGGTTAATCATACCGTTTAACTTAACGGTTCGGTAACCATTTAAGAAATTTGAGAAAATTTAATAACCGTTACCATCCATTTAAAATCGGTTAACCGGAATTTTGGTACGAGTTAGTTCGGTTCGGTTAATCGGTTAACCACTTATTAAAAAATGAATTCAAGTATTTTTCTCACCTATTTAAATTCTAAAATTTTGCTACTACCTTACGCTCTAAAAAACAAGTAAATCAAGTAACCACTTAGGTTTAGGTTGTCAATTGAATTTCTAAGTCTACACAATTGTTATGTTAATTTAGATTGGCTTAGATTAGAAATATAAAAGATTCAAGCTAAATTAAATTGAACTCATAATCATACAAAATTAAGTATGAATATTTATCCGCTAGACTATAACTTATAATGCACAACTCTAATGGTATCTTAAATTTGCTAATCGATTTATTCGGTTAACCGTTTTATTAAAATCCATAAACCATAACCACCCAAATTAACCGGATTCTTTATCGGTTCGGTAACCAAACCGCTTCTACTAACTCAATAACCAAAATTTTTAGTTCGATTTTCTCAATTTTAATTCGATTTTTTTGGTTTCGGATTTTTATGAACACCCCTCATAAATACCTCATTGTTAAACTCGGTCGTTCACATCACGTCTCCCCCCCACCCTCTTCTTCGCCGGCCACCCCTCTCTCTCTCTCTCTCTCTCCCCTCCGCCATTGACACCCACCACTCTCTCTCTCTCTCTCCCTCTCTCTTCCGCCATTGATAGACCTTCAATCTCAACTGTCTGACATCAGATCCACGCCCAACAAGAACATCATCATCAACAACAACAACAGCAAGAAGATGTCGCACAATCATTCAAACAGCGACACCATACCCCTCCATCCCTCTTCGCAGTCCGACATCGACGAGATCGAAAACCTAATTCACTCCTCCATTCATTCTTCTCCCTCCACCGTCCTCCCCGCGCGCCCTCCTTCTCCGCCGCGGGCATCCATCCCCGTTTCCTCTTCCGCCAAGCCCCCTTTGCCTCCCTCTTTTGCCCCCTCGGCAGCGCCTGCGCCACCTCCACCGCCGCCTCCGCAGCCTGCGGTTCAAGCCGGGATCGGAGCCGCGGGGTTTGGGCCGGCGCAGAACACGCTGACGGAGCCGGTGTGGGATACGGTGAAGAGGGATCTGTCGAGGATAGTGAGTAATTTGAAGCTGGTGGTGTTTCCGAATCCGTATAGGGAGGATCCGGGGAAGGCGTTGAGGGATTGGGATCTGTGGGGGCCTTTCTTCTTCATTGTGTTTCTTGGGCTCGCTTTGTCTTGGTCTGCTTCTGTCAAGAAGGTACGTTAGTGTGAAAGAGAGAGACTTTGGAGTTTGGTTTTTAGGGTTTTGTTTGTTCTCTTTGATGTTCTGGAATCTGATTTTGTGGTCTTGTTTTGCAATTATTTTGTTAATAATACCACGTGTGAGTCAAATGTGAATCCCACGTAGGAGTGGTGGGAAAGAGGAGAGCAATCCGTTCAAAAAAAAAAAAAGAGGAAACCAACATATAAGTCTAGTGGATTTTGTTTTGTTTTTGATGTTTTTGCATCTGATTTTGTGGTCTTTTCTGCTACATCAGGGTGAATTTCTGTGTAATCTTGTTGATATGTGGTAGGAAAGAGGAGACCGATGTATAAGCCCGGTGGGTTACTTCACCTAATGCCGATTGGTTTTAGAATAGAACTCACTTGGCTTATATGTGGATCTCATGTGTGCCAACTTCTTGGGTCGGGTCTAAAGGCCCGGTGAAATTGTTCATGCGTGCGATCGTGGTCAAATGATGTATTCTAGCCTCCTATAGTGTTCTGATGTTCAGTGAAATTGAAAAATGCGATGCTATATTGCTGGGATTTTAGGGCTTTTGAGTGAGTAGTGAGGACTTTCAAACCTGACTTGAAGCTGCATCATGGCTAGTCCTAAGAATTTTAGGTTCGAGGCAAATATTTTAAATTATTGCTATCACTGCTTTATGTTTTATGCTTTTTGCTTTATATGTGCTGTCGTTTTTATGCTTTTCAGGTTGGGGGTCCTCGAATATAGTCTTTCTTTAGGGTAGCACCCTGAAGGGGTAAAGCTACATACATTCCACCCCTCCCAGACCTCGTATACGTGGGAGCCCTTGAGGCACTGGGTTTTTTGTTATTGTTGTAGGCAAATATTTTAAATGAGGCGCTTCAATGAACTTCTGTGTGATCTTGTTGCTAATAGCCTTTAGCTTACCATTGTATGTGGCTGGATTGATTACTATGAACTCATTGTTCATGCGTCTGATCATGATCAAACGATGTATTCTAGCCTCCTATGGTGTTTTGGTGTTCATTAAATATAAGGAACCAATTATCTCAAAAGCTTAAGCTGATGGGAGAAGGTTTATGAATGATTTTGTACTCTAAAATGTTCTCTCACGCAAATGTCCATTCCACTTGAAGTATGGATATTTCATCGATTCACCTCTTAACTTGTGCTTAAGTAACATTAATACTAGAAATGGGAGCTCTTGGGATTCGTACGCGTAACCTCTTGGTTAACAAGGCTCTGTTATCATGTCAAAGAACCAACTATCCTAAAAGCTTAAGCTGATTGATGAAGGCGTGTGAATGATTTTTTACTCCAACCTTCAACTTGAAAAATGCGATGCTATATCACTGAATTTTAGGGCTTGTGAATGATTAGTGAGAACTTTCAAATCTGACTTGGAGCTGCATGATGATATCTTCAATGTCCTGTTGCATAATAGAAAACTTAGCTGAATGTTTGATTCTGAAATTGTATGTGTATTTTTGAGTTGTGATATAATCTTATTTCTTTTGCATATTACATTCTAAGTGGTCTTGTGAAGACGCTGTGGTGTCTGTTCTGGCTGTAGGCATGCATGAATCTTCATGATTATGTGAACCTATGATAATTTATATTTTAGCAATTGAAAAGTAGCATTGCTATTTGAAGTCAACAGATATGTACAAGATTCAGTACAAACTATTAGAAAAGATACAAGATCAGATATGACCGATTGTAGAGCTCATCGAAGATTCATTATGGAATGCAATATGGTTAGCAGCATTATGCAACTAAACTGCAAAAAATTAGAGCTAAGGACGTTATCGGGACTAGAAGGCCTTAGTTTCGAAATGGGTATTCATATAAAAAAATAACTGGCTACTGTGTTCATAGTTTCAAAATGCAAGATCAATTGGGATAGACATGTAGCAGTGAGTGGAAATGTTCTCTGGTGTTAATATCAATCATCAATATCATTGTCATTACTCTATATGCAATGGCACCAGTAGGGCTTTAGTCTAGTTGATAAAACACCGCCAAAGTTAGGGCAAGATGACAGGAGGTCCTAGGATCAAATCCTCTCATCTCCAACTCAACTTACCTGTAAAAAAGTCTTCGTACGCAATGGTAGGAGAATGAGATATATTATGGTACACATGATGTATTGTGGAAGTATGAAATGATGGGCGCTATAGTTCATGGATCTTTCATATTTATCCCTGGTTGACCAAATAGAATCTCATCCCTTCTCATTCATTACTATAACTGGAATCGAACATGGATACCCACCAAATACTACCATTTGGTGACCTTCAAATGCTGAAGACGGTGGTTAGATTTCAGGCATGAATAGCCCAGAAGGGTATGGTTACAAGTTCTGGACATAGTGTTGCACAACAAAGGGAGAACGGAGATTGAGCTCTAAGAGGTGGTTCTATGGACAAATTCAGCACCCTGAATAGGTTGTAAAGTTCATTTTTGTTGTAAATGTATTTTCCTCTAGCAGGACAAGGCCATGGAGATCAAATTGACACCACGAGCATGGATCTTGAATGAAGGCTTTATATGTGAGCTAGCTTATATGCGATTGGTATTATGTCAGTTGTATTTTTGTAATGGCCTCCAAAATGAATATTATGCATTGTATTTTACTTTTTGAACATACTTATACTTGCATTGACATGTTAAAGCTATAAGAAAGATAATGAATTAGTAACTGTATGGATGTTAATTCAAACTTTAGCTAAAGAATAAAAAATGATTTATGTTCCTTAGAACATTTCAAAATGACTGTCTTGGCCAATTATGCATGCTCAAAGGATGAATAATGGGTGAGAGTTCCGTTGCAAATTTATCGAGAAAGAACAATTGGATTAGATCTTGTTGGTTTCTATTGATGCCTTGTTTGGCATCTTTTACTCATGGTATAGTAGATGTGATACGAGGAGGTACGGTTAGGAGTGGCCGTCTCCCTAGGCAAACAACGATCTGGCCATCTAAACTGATGAAGTTAGATGACCAGAATTACATATTTTTGTTTGGAAAACGTATGTTTGTTCGACAAGAGCACTTGAGAAAACAGTTCTTCTGTATTCAAATGTTTATATATAGAAACCTGGTTTAGATAGATACCTCATGTGTCCCCAAAAAAAAAAAAAAAAAGGATAAATATATCATGATTGTTGTTACACCTTTGAAAGAGGTAAACATAATTAAACTTCCCTGTTCTACACAAACTACTCCATGCTGCCCCTCCCTTATACTCTCCATCAAAAGGAATAGGAGAACAAGGAGTTTGCATCATTTTATGCTGAACATTCCTTCACTCGTCATTTGCCACTTGCCTTCTTTATCTCCTTTGACAGCTTAAATTTTCGTAGTTGGTGTATTCCGAAATGGCTGCTGACTGGCTCCCTAAACAAGGGAACATGATTTCTTCTTCGGTTTGTTAGTCTTATCCGCTGAGCAACCAACTTTCCTTTGTTATCTGGGTAGATGTATTCGGAAGATCCTTCTAGGGAGAGGGTCCTAATGCCGTTTCCTTGCCTTCTTTAGAACAAAAAATCTGAAAGCCACTGGGAATGTCTTTGGAAAATAGCTGCCAAGCACCTGTATCCTCCATTCAAGAAAGATTTCCTCTGCTTTTTCCTCTCTCCCTCAACTCACTAATATCTAGTTGATTCCCCAGGTGGCATATTATTGTTCTTTTATTGACGTTAGAGTGATATTTATCCTTGTTCTTCCTCGGTGCTCTTTTGTAATGTGTGTTTGATTTACTTCAGAGTGTGCTCAATTTGCTCCTCGATTAGTGGAAAAATTGGAAAGAGTTGTCTTTTAGGCTTTGTTTGTTTTGATAGAAAAATTCTTTTTATTTTTTATTTTTTTTTTTTCTATCATATTCCTATAGGTTCGTAGTAAAAATGAGTAACAGTTTTTGACTCGCAGGAAAATGTTTTCCTTCATGAAACGGAAAATATTTTCTGTCTTAGTCTCATGCCTTGTATCTCAACATCAATCTCAACTTGAGCAAGTGTGGGTCCATATAAACACAAATAATGTAATTATTTCCCTCTGCTAAACAAACAAAAAATTTTGAAAAAGAATATTTCTTAATGAAAATATTTAGAGAAAAATTTGTCGGGAAAGCAGAGCCTCTATTTGTGACTTCAATCCAAGTTATTGTAATCTTTGCTCCAATTTTTTTTTCCTTTTTAGGCAAACTTGAGTCCTATTTTGTTCTGTTGTTGCATTTATGATTTCCTTTAAAGGCTAATTTATAATACTTTTGATCTTCAGTCTGAGGTGTTTGCTGTGGCATTCGCTCTCCTTGCTGCTGGTGCTGTCATTTTGACATTAAACGTGCTACTTCTGGTAAGAAGCTCTCCCTCTCTTGTTTGTAAGTTGTTTTAAATTGGTGTCTCGTCTTTTCTTTTATTCAAGATAGTCTCTAATGTTTGTGAGTTTGTTTAAATTGATCTCTTATTTTTTATTTTGTTCAAAGTAATTTATTTGTAAGTTTATTTAAATTGATCCCTTATTTTTCTTTTGTTTATAATAGTCCATTATATTTGTAAGTTTGTTAAATTGATCTCTTATCTTTTCTTTTGTTCGAAATAGTGTCTAATGTCTCATTTTATGAAAAAATTAGGTTCCCATCCATTGACTAAAATTAGGTAAAATTAGAAAAATGAGGGGTCAATTTTATCATTAAAAAAAAAATGAGAGACTATTTTAAAATAGAAAAAAGATGAGGGATTAATTTCTAACTAATTTACAAACACAAAGGACTATTTTGAACAAAAGAAAATATGAGACACCAATTTGAACAGACTTACAAACACTAAGGACCAACCGAGGAAATAATTAGCCTTGGTTGTATTTATGTTTTTATCATTTGACTATCAATTATTTTCGTAGGCGCTCTAACGAATTCCATTCTAGCTGTAACAAACATGGTTTTAATGTCAGTCACACGGTTGGGAAATTGAGAAAAGGGATATTATGGATCTAATGTGATGGGTCGTAGTTGTTAAGGGCTTTTTGTAATCATAAAATCAAGTTGAGGTATTTGGGGGGTTTTCTAAAGGGATTGTTGATTCTATTTAGGAGTATTTTTGTTTGAAATTTTTTAGTTTTTGTTTAAACTTCTTTTTTAAAGAAGCAACATTATTTCCCTTACTTCTACTTAGAAGTAGAAAAAACAACTTTTTGTTTCCCGACCAAACACTCTAAAATCTGACAAACGTGTTTTGTCCATGAAGGCGGCCCTTTTTTCCTCCAAAAAGCCTGGCCAAACAATCCTTAATCTCTTGGTTGTAATACTTCGGTAGACGCTTCAAGCAATAGGGAAAAGCATTTTCGCCAAAAAAGAAGTTTGGCCAAGCAAGCCATTAATTCCTTGTTCGTAATACTTCGGTAGATGCTTTGAGTGACAGGGAATAAACACGTTCTTCACTAGAATTGGCCAGGCAGGCTCTTAAGCCCTAGAAAAGAAATTTGGCTAGATAGACTCCTAATCCCTAGGTCATAATACTTCGGTAGACGCTTCAAGCAATAGAAAAAGCAGTTGTTTTTCGTAGAAAAGATGTTTGACCAAACAAACCTCGTAACGCCATGGTCATAATACTTTAGTTGACACTTTGAGCAATGATTCTGTTTTTTCTATTTCTTTTTTCTTCTATAGGGCGGACACATAATCTTCTTCCAAAGTCTGAGCCTTTTGGGATACTGCCTATTTCCGCTAGACGTTGGCGCCATAATATGCATGTTAAAGGACAATGTCATTGTCAAAATCGTCGTGGTATGTGTGACCTTAGCCTGGAGCTCTTGGGCCGCGTATCCCTTCATGAGCACAGCTGTCAATCCGAGGAGAAAAGCTCTTGCGCTATACCCCGTCTTTCTCATGTACGTATCTGTTGGTTTCCTTATTATCGCGATCAACTGATTTCAAAAGACGACGATATTTCGTATGAGGATGTTAAATCTGTGGGGGGTTATTTTACTGCCTTTGACACTGATGATTGGTGTGTTGGGATAGATATGCCCAATTTTGCAGTATTCCTGAAGCAAATGGTGTGCAGAATATAATGAATGATTGTTTTTTTGTTGTTATACACTGATGATTTGTTGAAGTTGACAAGCTTGTGCGTTAACGTAGTTGGTAATTTTGCTGTTTTGGGGGTCATATAGCTTCTCTCTCTTTTTCAGAGAATATTTTTTTCGAAATTTGAGAGTGTTCTACTTGAAAAGAAAAGTATTTTAAACGGAACAGTAGTTTTTATGCCAATGACATTGACTGATGTTTCTCATAGAATGGGGTGACACTGATAATGGTTGATTGTTTTGGGTGGTGTTATTATCAATACGGAAACGTATTGCGAGAGTAATGATGTGTCTCGTAGTGAATAATAGTCATAAATTTTCGAAAAAATTGTTTTTTGACATTAATATTTTTACTCTGATGATAACATTACTCTTGTCCTATGTTGCATATATTTGATTCCCAGTGTCTTTGGAATTTTTTTTTTTTTTTGAAAAAGAGAATTTATCACTTAGGCATTCAAGCATGTATGATCGAGGTGTTCTGAATTATAGTATATACAATAAGGTGCTATGAGTTTTAAAAATTTTATCGCTTAGATACTTTGAAGTTCAAAAATTTTATTAATTGATTACTTAAATTTGATGGATTTTTGTTAGCAATATTGGTGTAAAATAGGATTCTAGCTAAAATATCTTCTATTGGAATCTAATATATTTTGTTGGAAGATATTGACGTGACTCATAATTTAAATGATAAATAGGTATCATCAGTGAGGAGCCGATGAATTCATTCACAATCTACTAAACTTTTGATGAAAATGCTAGTATAACTTGTAGATAATATTTCTAATCGTGTATCACATTAACATCTTCACGTGAAATTTTGTGAATTTTGACAAAAATGAAGCGGACCTCTGAAGAGTTTCGTGGTAAGCTCTTCTTCCAATTAGCAATACAAATATAAACATGATACAGAGTCAAAAAACAACAAAAACAATATGCTAAAGAATTAACCAAGCATATCCTCAAACATGCATTTCATGAGTTCATGTATCACCATTCTTCTGCCATCATCACACGATACTAGCACCGATGATACTATCACTCTCTGCGTATCTTTGAGCTCGATTGCTAGCTTCATGTCCTAGCTGTTATTATCCCTGCGAACAACTACTAATTGCCTTACAAAAAGCAATATAACCTAGAGTTCTCGATTGTATGGCAACACACAAACATGATAGTTTTACTCGTTACTTGGCGCGGTTTTTTGTGACCCTGGACACATGCCAATATAAAGTCTCCTCATTTTCAAATTCAATGACTCGCTTTTGATATAATTCTCTTTTTCTTTAAATTATCAGGAACTTGTTTTGTCTACATTTACTTTACTTTGTTGTAAAGTTTTATTATATTCCCGAGAATATTTTATAAGGATGAAAAAAGTGTTTAGGGTAGGGGTTCCCTACATGCGTTAGATTTGAATGTTAATAGCAGTCAAACTAGAACAAAAGTTGAGACCCTAAAACATAAGATCATAGGTTCAGGACCTCTCAAGCTCAATCCTACCCGATGAAGGAACTAAATAAAGATCGTTAAGTAAAGGATTTTGAGCTAGCTGTTATGCTACGCAATTCTAACTTATCGAAAATCTACTTGTTTAGATCACCTAATGGATTTTAACTAAGTCAGCAAGCTATGCCATCATGTACTGTGTTCGTGACACTACAAACCTCATACACTGTTAACCCAAAGATCAAGAGACCTTGTTTTTTTTACCACCTATTTGGCAACAGGTAGGGAGGGATAAACCCTTACACATGTTTGTGAATTTTTTTTTTAGGGATGATAGGGAGTAAGATTAACTCCCCATTGCCCCCTTTACCCCCCGCAATTTGGGGCGCAAAGGAGGAGAGGATAAAATTTGTAATATAAGGATAGGATAACAGGGTAGCGGGGTTAAGAGAAGGGCTCACAGGGGTAAATTGTTATCCCTGTTTGATAAATCTTTTTAAGAAAACTGGTGGGTATAATTCACCACCCGTTACCCATCTTTTCTTTATCCCACAATTTGGTGTGCGGGGACGACAACTCTGTTCTTTCTTATCCTTTATCCAATTGTGAAATAAGAGTAATTTATCTATCCCTCTTTATCTTGAGCCTTTTACCTTGAACACGTCAGAGTCTTGTATGAAGAGATTCAGTGGAGGTGGGATGAGAAAAGGAAAAGGACTACTGACAAAAAGGGGGAGAAAAGCGCTGAAGCACAAGAAAAAAGAGAGTGAAAAGCGGGAGCTTCAGAAATTTCTTGAGGATATGTCGCCTGGGAAAAGCAGGCCGGAAAATAACAAGGCGTCAAGCAAACGAAAAAAGAGGAAGGAGGTGAAATGCGGAAAATCGTCAAAGGCAACCGGGAAGAAGAAGAAACGGAATAGGGAGAATCGATACGACAAGATCTCGGAAGCGGAGTATGATGAGTTGATCCTTCAAGCGGAGCGGGCAATTGACATGGGAAGAAGAGTTGGTTTTAATTTCGATGGTTTCGACCCACCTATGGTGGCAGATCTGCTTGCTAAATGAGGTGGGTGGTTTTGTGGTTGAGGTTCAGTCCTGCTTCGGTTTCCCGCGCTGGTCATTTGTTCTTTTTCTTTTGGGTTCCCGGTATGAGCTTGTTTTGTGCGCGTCTTGGGTAGCGTGTGCTCGGTGTCTGTTTTGTCGGGTTTGGGTGTTTTGGTTTTGATGCTTTTTTGTTTCCCTTTTTGTTCCCCCCTTTGTTTACGGAGTGGCTTAGGCCTCGTCTTTTCGAGCTGCCTGTCTGATCTTCGGCTTTGCCGATATTTATCGGAAAAAAAAAATCTATCCCTCTTTATCAGTACTCATTTTGACATATCTAAATAAGGGTAAGATAATCCAAATTTCGTTCCTCTATCGATTTTACCTGTCATCCAATGTCGAATCCCCGGGTTCGTCCATCATGCCCTCGGAGATGGCTTGAATATCTTCAAGGGTTGCAATTTCGTTTCCCGAGTTCTCTTGTAACCAACAATAGTAAATTTCTAAGAACATATCATGAACTACTTTGAACTAGAATTACATGCAATTTAAAAAGTTATTGGAAATTATCCGGCATAGTTAGTTAAAGATTGTACAGTTGAATTTAATATGTTCATATATTATTCGACTTTATACATACAAACATTCAGTCAAAAGTTCATTGGCCTATAAAAAAATTTATATTGATTAATGTATTGTGTATAACAACTCTTTGAAGAATACTGATAGAGTGAATAGGGGATGTAATTTTATCAATTAGACTTTTATTAAATGGTGTTACACATAATAGCGGTAGCAAGAATCATAACACATAGTAAAAGATAAGGTATAAATCAACAGTTTGGGAGTCGAACTTATAAATCTAGCAAAATGGAGAATATTGATACTTAATTTAGGTATAATAAGTATAATTATCTTCAACATATCATTTGTTTTTTATTTGTAAAAGTACGTATGTGTGCTAAAAAATTTGTATTATATAACTAAAATAAAATAAACGCATATTTTATTGTATTATTGGCGATGATATGTAAAATCCCTTTTTAAACAGGAAAATACGGATACGTGTTCAGTACTCTAATTATACGCATATTTTACTAACAATGATTACCGGTGTCATGGTGCGCAAGCCGGGGCTACGAAGTCTTCGTAGATGATCCAATAATGGAGTTGGCAACCCATAATAAAAGATTTCTTGGTCAGCTGAAAGCCAAGTCGCGCACACCATGTGCTCGTTTGATTCGGGTTCAAGACTCATCTCCTTCGAAAGGAATTCCTAGGTCTCGTTGAAGTCTACAATGCAAATGGCAAAATGATACTTCAACGAGGGTAAGAACGATATAATATTGGGTAAATTACATATTAGTATATCCCGAAGATTGTGTGTTAATTTTTAAGTTCATAAATTTTGTGAAATAACTTTTTAATCCAAAAGTTACATGTATTTTTATAAAATAGTCCAAACAACAGTGTGTAAGGGTGTAAAATAGGTCACTCGTCCAACTTTTTTTCATTAGTAGTGTCACAACATTATGATTCATGCATGGGACGAGGGGAATAGTGAAGATTTGTTGAGTTTACCAGCAAATAATGACGGGCTTTACACCATTTCACATCAATATTTGTACTATTTTATTATATATGTGTAGCTTTCAAACTAAAAAGTTATTTCACAAAGTTAAAATACTTAAAAGTTGATACACTAAAACTCAGGTGACTAGTATGCAACATACCTGATATTATATCATTCTGATAGTAGTTGAAATATCATTTTTCCGTTTGTATTATAGATTTCGATGAGGCCCAGGAATCCCTTTCGAAGGAGATGAGTCTCAAACCCGAATCAAACGAGCACATGGTGTGCGTGACTTGGCTTTCAGCTAACCAAGAAATCTTTTATTATGGGTTGTCAACTCCATTATTGGATCATCTACGAAGACTTCGCAGCCCCGGCTTGCGCGCCATAACACTTGTAATTATTGTTACTAAAATATGTGTGTAATTATAGTATTAAACAAGTATCCGTATTTCCTAGTTTAAAAAGGGCGTTTACATATCATTGTAAATAGTACAATAAAATACGAGTTTTTTATCTTAGCTGTATAATGCATGTTTTGTAACACATATGTGGACTTTTCCAAATAAAAAAACAAATGATATGCTAAAGATAATTATACTTATTATATGTAAATTAAGTATCAATATTCTATATTTTGTTAAATTTATCAGTTCAACTTCCAAACTATTGATTTATGCCTTATCTTCTACTATGTATTATGCTTCTTGTTACTGCTATTATCTGACACCATTTAATAAAAGTCAAATTGATAGAATTACATCCTCTCGTCTCTATCACTATTCTTCTAAAAGTTGTTATAGACAATGCATTTAATCAGCATGTAATTTTTTTATAGGTCAACAAACATTTGACCAAAAATTTGATGTATAAAGTCAAATAATACACGAACCTATTAAATTCAACTGTACAATCTTTAACTAACTATGTCTTTAATTTCCAAAAAGTTTTGAAATTGCGATCCTTGAAGATATTGACACAATCCCACGTAGGTGGGTGGAAAAGAAATATACCATCTTATATACCATAGGAACTACTGCGCCCATTGCCAGTTTTCCTTTGGTATATAACAACGGTATCAAAGTCGTCGATCCTCAGATCAATTCCAAAGAGCTTGTTTTGGTATGGGACGGACCCTGCTTTGGAGTGGTGCTCGGTTTGGTAATGGGACAAACCGTACTGAATGGCTGTACTTGACAAGCCACACGTAACGGGCCTAGGTTTCGGAAAGCGCTACCTAGGAGAGGGCTACTTAGAGTAGAGTGGAGCCGTCTCTAGGAGAAAAGGATTACCTACTTAGAGTGAAGCTACCTAAAGTGAAGCGTCAAAAACAACGGTTGCGGAGCGTGGAGGTTTAATACAAGTCAAAATATTGAGCAAAAAAGAAGTAAATCAAGCCACATGTTATGGGCCCCAGTTTCAAAAAGGGCTAGCTAGGAGAGGGCTACCTTGAGTAGAGTGAAGCCGTCTACGAGAGAAAATAGCTACTTACTCAGAGTGAAGCTACCTGGAGTAAAGCAGTCGTGGATGAAAGGTGTGAAGCGTGGTGGATTGATACAATCCCACATAGGTGGAAAAGAAATATACCACCATCTTATATATCATAGGAGTTACTTCACTCATTACCAATTAGTTTTGGGATGGAACCTCCTTTGTATGTAACAGATATTCAAGCCGTCTTCAAGGGCATGGTGGAGGAACTCGGAGATTCGACATTGAATGAGAGGCAAACCAAATAGAGGGAGGGTAAAGGATTGGGGCAGGTAAAATCTGTTACTTGCGGGTACTTGCCTCATTTGGGGCGTGTATGTGTATAAGTGAGGCCGATAGTGGCTACGGGTTAGGTGTACCCGTCCCATATCCACCACGGATATGGGGCAGGTACGGGTATAATGTTGTACCCGCCCCGCCCCTCCCCGCCCTATACCCATTATATTTGCTCCATTTTGTATTTAGTTAACTTTGAAATTAAAAATATGTGTTTAAATTCAATTATCTAAATTATTTATCAATATTATAATTAGAAATGTAATTGAATATTTGTTGAATTTTTGAAAATGGTATTAAATAATCAACATAGGCGGGTATGAATTATTGTTTTGTACCCACATTAGGACAGGTACCGAGCAGGTAATGGATACCTGCAGGTAATGGGGCATGAATGGGCATGGGTTTGTACCTGCCGAGATGGTTACAGATATCCACTTTGTACTCATGGCGGGTATAGCTATGGATTTGAATGGCGGGTATTGGTATAGAGGAGGCATCCCCGGTAACCCGCCCCACCCCACCTCATTATCATCTCTAATTAATCCTACTCTTATTTGAATATGTGAAAGAGGAGTAAAGATACAGATGGGTAGATGGATTACCCTTATTTAACAATTAGGTAAAAAGTAACAGAAAACAAAAATTGCAAAGTAAAGAAAAGTAGGGCAATGGATGGTGAATCATACCCTCCATTATTCCTAAAAAAGATTACCAAACAAGGGTAAGAGCTGACTTCCGACCCCTTTTTTTCGATAAATATAGACAAAGTTGAAGAACAACACATGGCTTCGACAAAACGAACCCTGACAACTCCAAAAAACGGAGACAGAACAGTCAAACAAAACAAAGAAAGAAAAAAACAACGCGGGGGGGGGGGGGGGGGGGGGGGGGATGGGGACGACAGAAAACAGGGTATAAAACAACAAAACAGGAAACGAACCTATAAACAACACAACACGAAAAAGGAGACCCAGGAGCAACAAGGAAAAGCACGGACAAGGAGCAAACCAAAAACTGGAAGACAAGGCGCAACAGGACAGGGCAAGAACCGGGCTGGAGAGGGAAGGAAGAAAAGACCAAAACAGAAAAGAACTGGGGGAGAGTCTTCCCTGGTATCGTATCTTTATTTTATGAACTTTACTCTGTCCTCCTTTACACCTGAAATTGTGGGGTAAAGACAATGGGGGCAATCGAGGGTGAATCTTACGCCTTATTATCCTTTATTAAAAAAAATATCAAACAAGGATAAGGGTTTGCCCCTCTCTACCCTATCGCCAGACAGGCGATAAAACGGCACGGTATCAGATCTGGGGGTTAGTGGTTGATACAAAGTAAATAATTCTCACACCAAATTCAATTAATACAGCCAATCAAACAATCCACAAATCATAAGATAACGTAATTCGTATAGTACATTGTACTAAACCCTATACAAACAGTAGTGTATAGCATAGTAGAGCTTTACAAGTATATAAGCTATAGAGATGAAGTCAAAAGCGATAAAAGAGAGAGGGCAAAACCGAGAAAGAGAAGGTAGAGTAAGACGAGAGAAAGAGTGAGACTCCAACTGTTCGTCCACACCCCTTCCTCTACGATAAAGCCTCGGGCATAGTTGGATATGATGATATGGCTTAAAAGATTTAACTAATTTGGTTAATACCTAAACTACTCCTCACTTTACTATTATATTTTGTTTGTATTGATACCTTCTGAAAGAATGAGAAGCACACTTAGAGCAGTGGCCCTCTCGTATATTTATAGAATAATGAATAGGCTATACAAGATACATAGAGCAGGCCCAATGGGCTCAATACATACAATATTGAGACCTATACAATATAGTCTAACATCCCCCCTCAACCGAAGCAGGAAGTAAGCAAATGCGAAGGTTGGATCTAAATAAAGGAAAAAGAGCATGTGGAAGATTCTTCGTGAAGATATCGGCAATTTGCTGTGAGGAAGGAATATAAAGGACTCGAACGAGACCCAACTGAACGCGCTCACGAACAAAATGGATGTCAATCTCGATATGTTTAGTGCGAATATGCTGAACAGGGTTGGTAGACATGTATATGGCAGAAACATTGTCACAATAAACCAAAGTAGCTCGTGGTAGAAGAATACTTAGCTCATTGAGGAGAGACCGGAGTCAGCAACATTCGGCCACGGCATTGGAAACTGCACGGTACTCGGCCTCGGCACTTGAACGAGAGACGGTGGGCTGACGCTCAGAGGACCATGAGATAATGTTGCTTCCGAAGAAAACACAGAAACCTGAAGTAGAACGGCTGGTGTCTGGGCAACCAGCCCAATCAGCATCCGAATAAGCCACAAATTGGTCCAAACGTGTCAGGGAGAGAGTCAAACCATGATCAATAGTACCCTTGATATAGCGAAAGATGCGCTTAACAGCCATCCAATGCGATGATCGTGGAGCATGCATAAACAAACACACCCGCTGAACTGCATAGGAAATATCAGGAAGAGTAAAGGTAAGATATTGAAGGGCACCAACAATAGACCTGTATAAAGTGGGATCAGTCATAAGGTCACCGTCGTCCAATTCTGTAAGTGTAGCAACAGATTTGCAGGAGAGCATGTCGGCCCGGTCCAGGAAATCATGAGCATATTTAGATTGAGAGAGGAACAACCCTGAAGATAATTGAGATACCGAGATGCCGAGAAAGTAATTGAGGCGTCCCAAGTCGGTCATGTCAAATTCAGATTGAAGAGAGCAGAGGAGATCATGGAGGACCGCATGAGAAGAGGCCGTGAGAAGGATATCATCAACATAAACCAGTAAAATAGCCATATCATGCCCTCAACGTAAGACAAACAAAGAAGAATCTGATGTACAGCTGCGAAAACCCAACCCTTGTAAAAAGGTAGCAAAACAAGTGTACCAGGCACGAGGTGCCTGTTTGAGACCATAAAGAGACTTACGAAGCTTACAAACATGATCAGGATACTGAGAACTGATGAAACCCGGCGGTTGCTTCATGTAGACCTCTTCATTAAGTGTACCATTAAGAAAAGCATTTTTGACATCGAGCTGATGAATAGGCCAGTGACGAGAGGCGGCAATAGTCAGAACAGTACGAACAGTAGCAGGTTTAACAACGGGACTGAAAGTTTCACCGTAGTCAAAGCCATATCGCTGTGTAAAACCCTGAGCAACCAACCGTGCTTTATAGCGTTCAATCTGACCTGTAGATGTTTGTTTAATACGGAAAACCCATTTGGAGCCAACAATGTTACCATGAGGGGGTGGAGGAACAAGATCCCATGTGTTATTACGAATAAGGGCATTATATTCCTCAAGCATGGCATGCTTCCAATTATCATCAGTAAGGGCCTGCTTATAAGAAAAAGGTACCTTGGGCGAAGAGTTATGAGCAATCATAGAAGGCTTGAGAAGTGGCTTGACAATACCAGCACGAGCACGAGTCACCATAGGATGAATAGAGGAAGTAGGGGGCGGCACAGCGGTGGAGGGTGACGGGGCCGCAGGGGCGGCTACAGCGACGGGAGACAGGGCCAAATTAAAGTCACGGTTGATATATTCAGTACCATTATCACATTGAAAATTCTTGATTTCCATGCCAAATTGATTCAACACAAGATTACGAAACTGAACAAACAGGTCAAAAACCTAAGATTTGGCACGCATAGGATAAATCCACACAAAATGAGAATAATCATCTAATAATAGCAAATAATACTTAAAACCACTGAAACTGATAACAGGTGATGTCCATACATCAGAATGAACAATATCGAAAGGACGTGAAGTACTGGTTACAGACGCTTGAAAGGGTAAACGACTATGCTTACCTAGTTGGCAAGCATGACACAAACTGGACTCAGAAGAACTCGAACAAGATATAAATTTTTGTTTAACTAAAGTTGACAAGACTGGCTCCCCCGGGTGGCCAAGTCGACGATGCCAGAGAGATTGTGTGTGTTTGGAAGCAACTAGGGAAACATGTGGGGAGGATGCCACCGGCTATCGGGTTGACCAGGGCGACTAATTGAGTTTGGTTTGGGAACAGAGAAAAGAGGCCCCGAGCTAGCACAACGAATAATGAGGGACATCATTTTAGCATTTTTAATGGAGAAACCACCCGAGTCAAATTCTAAAAGGCAAGAATTATCTTTACAGAATTGACGAATAAAGATTAAATTAGTGGAAAGACCAGGAACATAGAAAATATTATGCAAATTGAAATGACCAACAGGTGTAATAAGAGAACCAGATCCAATCCCAGCAATCGATAAACAAGCGCCATTACCAACTAATATTTTATCATAGCAATGATAAGGACGAAGGGACGCTAGCAAACTGGGGTTATTAGTCATATGAGACGATGCACCACTATCCATTATCCAAAGAGAATCAACTATAGGAGTAGATTGAGTAGTAAGAGATTGAAAAATAGTTCGAGGAGATGCAAATCCTGAAGAGAAATTAGATCTAGTGGCATAAGTATTGCAGGATGAAAAAGTGGTGGATATAACATATGCTCACCATAAATCGGAGCACCGAAGAAAGGTAGCCCGGGTTGTGAAATAGAACCAATCATTGGGTTGAGCATAATTACGCTGATACCACAAGTCCTCTTCCGAATAATGCCGAAAATGCGAGAAGGAAGGATGCACGATCAAAAATAGATCTTTTCTGTGGCTCACAGTTGGGAACCAAACAAATTTCGATTTGGAAAAGGCGGTGGTGCACCGGACACAGAAGTCGCCGGAAAATAGGGACGGCGCACAAGCGGTGGCTAGGGTTAGCACGGTGGGCGGCGGCGCAGCGCGAGCGGGAGAAGCGAGGAGAGTGCCTTGAGCAGGGGAGGGGTGGGCGTGCGAACGGGAGAGTGACGGCAGCGGCACAACACGGAAGGGCGGCGGCCGGACCTATACGGTAGAGCGGCGGCCGGTCCTGCGGCGGTGCGAGGGTGGGGCGCCGGGAGAGAGGAGAGTTGGAGGCAGGGTGGCGGCGCGGCGCTGTACAAAGGAAGGATTAGGGTTCCGGTGCTATTTTTCACCCCTTTTTTTTTTTTGGAAAGAACGAAAATTGAAACGAAGGCTAGAGTTTGCCTTTACGAGAGGGCTCGGGAGAGCTCTGATACCATGAAAGAATAAGAAGCACACTTAGAGCAGTGGCCCTCTCGTATATTTATAGAATAATGAATGGGCTATACAAGATACATAGAGCAGGTCCAATGAGCTCAATACATACAATATTGAGACCTATATAATATAGTCTAACACCTTCCCCTTTTAAAGATTTTTTTTCTCAAGGGTCAGTGTATATAGATACCCACTGATAATCCTCCGAGGTCGCATATATCATTGGTCCACGAGGTTTGTTGTGTCACGAACATAATATATGATCGTGTAGCTTACAGACTAATTTAAAATCCATTAGATGATCAGAACAGGTAGTTGATCATTGCTAAGTTAGAATTGTGTAGCATTACAACTAGGTTAAAATTCGTTACTTAAAAATCTTTATTTAATTCCATCATTTGGGTAGGATTGAGCTTGAGGGCTTCTGAACCTACGATCTTATGTTCTACGGTTAGTTCTGGTTCGACAGCTATCAACATCCGAATCTAAGGCATGTAGTGTACTGCTACCCTCAAGACTTATTTTGTCCTTATGAAATATTCTTTGGGATATAATGAAACATTACAACAAAGTGAAGTGAATGTGAAGAGAATGGGTTTTTGAGAACCTAAAAAAAAGAGAATTATATCAAAAGCAAGTCATTAAATTTGAAAATGGACGAGATTTTATATAGGGAATCATGTGTCGAAGGACATAGAAATTCATGCCAAGTAACAAACAGAATTGTCATGTTTGTGCGTCGACGCACGATCCAGAACTTTGGGTCCTATTGCTTTTTGTAAGGCAATTAGTGGATGTTTGAAGGGATAATAATAGCTGGGACGTGAAGCTAGCAATCGAGTTCAAAAATACATAGAGAGTGATAGTACCATCGATACTAGTATCATGTGATGATCGTAGAAGAATGGTGGTATGTGAACTCATGAAATGCATGTCTAATACAGACTGACACACAATCCAGAACTTTGGGTTCTATTGCTTTTCGTAAGGCAATTAGTGGATGCTTGCCGGGATAATAATAGCAGAGACGTGAAGCTGGCAATCGAGTTCAAAGATACTCAAAGCGATAGTATCATCGATACTAGTATCGTGTGATGATCGTAGAAGAATGGTGGTACATGAACTCATGAAATGCATGTCTAATACGGATTGACTTAGGACTTATTTGTACAAGGTGCTTGTTTTATATTACGACTTTGTTGCTATTTATAAAAAAAAATTTGGAATGTATGTCTGAGGATATGCCTGGCTAATTCTTTTGCATATTCTTTTTGTTGTTTTTGATTCTATAGGTCGTGTTTGTATTTGTATTGTGAATTGTAAACAGAGCTTATTGTAGAACTCTTTACAGGTCAAGTTTACTTTTGTCAAAATTCAGGAATTTCTCGTGAAAATACTGATATGATACATGATTAAGAATAGTATCTACAAGTTATATTACTATTTTCATCAAAAATTTAGTGGATCGTGAATGAACTTGTTGGTTTCTTGTTGAAGATACTTATATATCGTTTAGATCATGAGTCACGTCAACATTTTCCAGCACAAAAAATATTAGATTTTGATAGATGATACGTAGAATCATGTCTTAAACTAGCATTTCTAACAAAAATCCATCAAATTCAAGTGCAATACTGGATTGATAAATTTTTAAAATTTTAAAGTATATAATTGACAAAATTTTCAAACCTCGTGACACCTTATTGAATAAATTATAAGTCAGCACACTTTGATGATACATGTACCTTTGGATACCTGAACGAGTATTGTTATTGTTACGGGGAGGGGTGGGAGCGGGAATGGGAAATTCATTCCCCCTTTTTTGACAGTTTGATACGGGGAGTAGGAATAAGGAGGGGGTGGGATATGAAAACATGGGAATGGGAACGGGATGAAGGTTAGTATTATTATTATTGTTGTTGTTATTACTATTATTGTTATTGTTGTTGTTGTTATTTTTTTTTTTTTTGTCGTTATTATTATTATTATTATTGTTGTTGCTGTTATTTTTTTTTTTTTTTGGTTGTCGTTATTATTATTATTATTTTTGTTATTGTTATTGTTATTGTTGTCCTCGGAAACAATCTCTTATTAGGGTATCACCCTGAAGGGGTAAGGCTGCGTACATTATACCGCTCCCAGAACCTGCTTATGCAGGAGCCCTTGAGGCACTGGGCCTGTTTTTGTTGTTGTTGTTGTTATTATTGTTATTGTTATTGTTGTTGTTGTTGTTGCTGTTGTTGTTGTTGTTATTATTATTATTATTATTTTGGGTTATTAACACCAAAGGTCCATGCACTTTGCCGATTGTGTTAATTTAGTCCCTGTACAATTTATATTGTGTCAATTTGATTCCTAAAGTAAAATTAGTGCCAAGTTTTTAATGTAATTTTTAGTGGTTCGGCCATTGACTGAGTTAAATCGAGTCGCCGGGGGGGGGGGGGGGGGGGGGTGTTGTAACAGGTTACTTGAATCAAACGCGATTGTCCTGTTAAAAATTATAGTAATAATTTAACTTAAATTTAATCAAGAGACTAAATTGACACAATATAAATTGTAGAGGGACTAAATTAACACGATTAAAAATATATAGACTAAATTGACATAATTATTATATAATGATGATGACAATGATTATTATTATTATAGTTATTTTTATTATTATATTATTGTTATAATTATACTAAAATTTATTAATTATAAAATATTTTGGTAAACTATTTTGCTGATACCCGCTCCCATTATAGGAATGGCTATTTCAATCTCATTTAATCTACATTCCACACATATACTGAACAGAGAAGTGAGAATAATTGGGTCATTCCCACGCCCCAAAAGCCATTCACATTCCCTCATTCCCACTTCTGCAAATTTATTCACTCGTATCAAACGCCTCCTTAATCCGTTGGTCATAATACTTTTGGTAAACACTTCGAGTGATAGGAAAAGGCACTTTCTCCAAAAAAGAAACTTGGCCGTGGTAAGGCTTTAATCCTGTGCTCATACTGCTTCGATAGATGCTTTGAGTGATAAGTAACAAATATGCTCGTTTGCAGAAAGAAGCTTGGCCTAGCAGGCCCTTCACTCCTTGGTCGTAATACTTTGGTGCTTCGAGCGATTGGAAAAAGCCCTTATTTTCTAGAAAAGAAGCTTAGCCCGACAGACTCGTAAACCCTTGGTCATAATACTTCCGTAGACGCTTCAAACAATAGAACAAACAAATTTTTTTTTTCCAAGAAAGAAGTCTGACTGAACAAACCCTTAATCTTCTGGTCAGTATACTTCAGTATAGAAAAAGCATTCAAGTTGGAAAGGATGATCAGGGAAGGAGGTCGTGCTTGGAATTCATAAGAAAAACATGCTTGGGATGAAGATGAACAACAAGTATTTCGCATGCCTATTTGCTACTTGCTTTTGTTGTATACTATTGATTGCTTGTTACTTGCTGCTCGTGTGGTGCATTGTGTTTCGCGATGCTATGTGCTTTACTGTTTGCTATTTTATTGCTTACTGCTTTTTTTTTGCCATCTCCGTGCTGGTGTTTGTATGTTTTTCAGGTTGGGGGACCCTTGAATACAACCTCCCTTTAGAGTAACACTCTGAAGGAGTAAGACTGCATATATCTCATCCCTCCCAAGCCCTACAGTGGTGGGAGCCGTTGAGACATTTGGTTTATCATTGTCAAAGTCGTTGTGGTATGTGTGACCTTAGCCTTGAGCCCTTGGGCCGCGGATCCCATCAATGAGCACAACTGTCGATGGATTTTTGTTAGAAATATTGATATAAAACATAATTCAAGGCATCTTCTATTAAAATCTAATAATTATGTTGACATGACTCATGATTTAAGTAATATATAGGTATCTTTAACGAGAATCCAATAAATTCTTTCACAATCCACTAAACTTTCGATTTAATATAACTGGTAGATATTATTCCTAATTATATACTACATTAGCATCTTTATGGAGAAATTTTCTAAATTTTGACAAAAATATACCATATTACAAAAATGGTGACAAAAATGAGCTTGACCTCTAAAGAGTTTCACAGTAATAATCAACAATACAAAAACAAATACGACCTACAAAATCAAAACAACAAAAAGAATATGCAAAAGAATTAGCCAAGCATATCCTCAGACATGCATTTCATGAGTTCATCTACCACCATTCTTCTGCCATCGCCACACGATACTAGTACTGATGATACTATCACTCTCTGTGTATCTTTGAACTCGATAGCTAGCTTCACATCCCAACTGTTATTATCCCTGCAAACATCCTCTAATCGCCTTACAAAAAGCAATAGAACCCAGATTTTTTGATTGTGTGTCAACAGACAAACGTGGCAGTTCTAGTCGTTACTTGGCACGGTTTTTTGTGTCCTTCAACACATGATTCCCTATATAAAGTCTCATCCATTTTCAAATTAATGACTTGCTTCCGATATAATTCTCTTTTTTTTAAACTCTTAGAAGCCCGTTCTCTCTATATTCACTTCACTTTGTTGTAAGGTTTTATCATATATCTCCAAGAATATTTCATAAGGACAAAATAAGCTTTAAGCACAGCGGTTCACTATATGCCTTAGATTTGAATGTTGATAGCAGTCAAACTACAACTAAAGTTAAGACCCTAGAACGTAAGATCACAGGTTTAGAAGCCCTCAAGCTCAATCCTACCCAATGACGGAATTGAATAAGGATCGTTATTAATGAATTTTGAGCTAGTTGTTATCCAATGTGATTCTAAATTAGCGAAGATCAACTACTTGTTCGGATTACCTAACGGATTTTAACTTAGCCATAAGCTACGCGACCATGCATTACATTCGTGACATTGCAAACTTCGTAGACCCCCAACCCCAAGATCAGGATACCTCGCCGTTTTACCACCTGTTTGGCAACAATGTAGAGGCGGATAAACCCTTACCTTTGCTCAGTAATTTTTTGGGATAATAGGGGATAAGATTCCAACCAACCACCCCCCCCCCCCCCCCCCGGGCGCCCCGGCCCGCCCCCAATTGTCATCTACTCTTTATTTTTACTCCTCTAACAACATCCGAATAAGGGTAGGATAATTCTTCACTCCTCTATTGGTCTTACCTGTCATCTGTATCCCCGAGTTCCTCCATCATGCCCTCAAAGATGGCTTGAATGTCTTCAAGGATCGCTATTTCGTTTTCCAAGTTCTCTTGCAGCTGAGAAGAGTAAATGTGCAAGAAAATATCATGAACAAATTTGAACAGGAATTAGATGTAATTTATTAAGTTTTTTGAACTTTTTTTTTTTTTTTTTTTTTGGGAACTTCTCCTTCTTCTTTTTCCTCAAAACTCGTTGGTAATTAATTGGTGGTTTATTTGCAGGCACTCAATTACTTCAGGTTGGGGGTCCTCGGAAACAACCTCCTTTCCACCCGGAAGGGGTAAGGCTGCGTACATCAGCCCTCCCAGACCCTGCTTTCTGCGGGAGCCGCGAGGCACTGGGACTGTTGTTGTTGTTGTTGTATTAAGTTTTTTGAAATTACCGGCGTAGTTAATTAAAGTGGTATTTTAAAACTTAATACGCTCATATATTATTCGGTTTTATACATAAAAAATTTGGTCCAAAGTTCATTCACCTATATAATTTGATTAAATGCATTAACTATAACAACTCTTTGACGAATATTGACAAAGTGAAAAGGGATGTAATTCTATCAATTTGACTTTTATTAAATGGTGTTATAGATAATAGCGGTAGCTAAAAACATAAAAAAATAAAAACTAAGCTATAAAACAATAGTCTAGGAGTTGAACTAATACATCTAGCAAAGTATAGAACATTGATAATTTAAGCATAATAAGTATGATTATCTTCAACATATCATTTGTTTTTTCATTCGTAAAAGCACATATGTGTTACAAAACATGCATTACATGGATAGCATAAAAAATGTGTATTTATTGTATTATTAACAATGGTAAGTAAATACCCTTTTTAAATGGAAACATATAGATGTGTGTTTAATACTAACAAGGATTACCAGTGTCATGGTGTGCAAGCTGGGGCTACGAAGTCTTCGTAGATGATCCAATAATGGAGTTGGCAACCCATAATAAAAGATTTCCTGGTTAGCTGAAAGCCAAGTGGCGCGCACCATGTGCTCGTTTGATTCGAGTTCAAGACTCATCTCCTCCGAGAGGAATTCCTGAGCCCCACCGATGTCTATATGGCAAATGGCAAAGAGACATTTCAACAACAGTAAGAAATATATATTATTGAGTGAATTACGCATTAGTACCCCGAGGTTTTGTGTATTAGTTTTTAAGTTCATAAATTTTGTGAAATAACTTTTTAGTCCAAAAATTACGTATTTAATAAATAGTCCAAATATCGATGTGATATAGTGTAAAACTTTTCATTATTTGTTGGTAAACTGACCATAGCCTCACTATTCCCCTCATCCCATGCATGAACCACAATATTGTGATATGAATGAAAAAGAGTTCAACAAAAGGCCTATTTTACACCTTTTTGTTTTTTTTAGTACACTATTTTTACACCTTTATACACCACTGTTTGGACTATTTTATTAAATATATGTAACTATTTGACTAAAAAAATAATACACCAACCTTAGGGTACTAATATGTAATTTGCCCTATAATATTTCCTCTAGTATAGACTATAAATTGCAATCCACATCATCTGTTTGACTAAGCTTCTTTTACAGAAAGTGTTTTTTTTTTTTTTATAAAAAAAAAGCACTTTTTCTTATTTTCAGGGTCGTCTTGAAAAAAATGCTTTTAAATAAAAGCAGAAGTTGTTTTTTTTGCTTCTAAATAGAAGCAGGCACATAGTGCTTCTCCTTTATAGCAGAAACTGATGTCAAACTAAAAAATTTTCGGACAAACCCCTATCCACAACACTTTACGAGCGTGCTTCTATAAAAAGTACTTGTGAAAGAAACTATATTTTTCACATCATGTCCAAACACAGAAATGCTGCAAAAGTGTCTTTTTTATGACCAACATATCATTTAGTAGAAGTAGGAAATAGTACTTTTCCATCAAAGCAGAAACACGAGTAAAAACTAAAAGTTTTTCACACAAAAATAGCCCTATTGACAATATTTTTTACGAAAGTGCTTCTACAAAACGTACAAAGGAAACAAAGTCCAGATACTCACCCAAGGGGATAACATCATAAGGGTTAGAGCCTTGAGGTAGGAAACCATAGAAAGTGAGGAGATGAGAACTGGGTAAGTTGCCATAACTAAGACAGCATTGCTCCCCGGCCTTGCATGGTCTACACAAAGGGAACTTCAAGGTATTCGTCATAGCATCGATTTTTCCATAGTGCATAATGTGAGGGCAAATCTGAACACAACACAATGAAACAGTTATAAAATATAACATAATGTTGAATCATTATATGAATTGATGTGTATATTAATCGATGAAAGGCAGCATGACTAGGTAAAGTGCCTCGTACCGTAAATATTGACCAAATTATAGAAGGGAAGATCATTTACAAAGAGCTCACATATAGGGTTGATCTTAAAGAGTTTCAGGGCCTGAAGCGCATATTCATAAGGGAACCCTTTATACATATTAACATTCTTTTAGCATATAAATATCAACTAAATGAATTACATAATAGAAGTCTATAGCTAGGCTAAACGAAAGATCTTATAATTTAAGGCCCTAGAATAACTCCAAGCAGCTCTTTCCTTTGCTTGGGGTCTTAACCAGCCTTGCCGACAGATCAATGTTTGGCACTTTACATGATATAAGGATACAAATAGGTCAAATGCTTAACCAAAAGGCTAACAAATAAACAAGAAAATAAGGTAGTGGAAGGGAAAATGGCGCACGTACAGAATGATTTAGAAAGCCTGCAACAGGAATTAGACATGTTCTTAGCTTTCCGTCGGGAAACATTATTCTCATGGAATTCGAGTACCAAAGCTCACAAGCCCATAGATATTGCTCCCACGTGTAATATTCCGGTGGGAACATGTCAGGATAACTGTCGCAGAGGGCTGGGAACAACTCATCGTATCTCAACTGCAAATGCTGCAACGTACAACACATGGACAGATTAATGCCAAATGCAAGGAGCTAATCTAATGATTTTTGCCGAAACATGTTGACATGATACATGATTTCGATAATACACAGGAAGTTCACATCATAATTCTTTGAATTTTAGCCCAAGATATTGACATGCTTTTGTATATTATCGTATGTCGTATACTAAATCGGCATATTCTATGTAAAATAGATGAGATTCTAACAAAAACTCATCATTTTTGACATAGGATACCAAGGCGATAAAATATTCAAACCTTAGTGTACCTCATTGTATATATTAAAATATCAGGGTACTTAGGTGATAAATGTCTAAACCTCACAATACCTACGTGATAATTTCCTAACATATATGTTGAGCCAAGAGGCATCACAATTTTTGTGTGCTTAATTATGCGTTCTTTGCTGCAGGAAATTGTAGAAATTGTCTCTTATCAAACTAATCCTAGATTTAGTAGAAATTTGTGAACAGTATGTGGTTCTTGACAACCTGTTTTGCTTGCAATATTTCTTCCAAAACCAACGTCCCATCCAAAGCCATGATTGCTTTGACTCCGAAGCTCAATCCTGTGACAAACAATCAAGATCGGCTGAGTAAGAAATGTCAATGGCTTAAATATATCGAGCAACCTCATCTTTAATGTCGATGCACTGACCAACGGTCATAAAAGCCATAAAACGGAACAGCTACACCATTGCTTGAGCTAGCAGATATCAATATCTTATTGAAATTGAGTAGAGGGGGAAGGCAGCCAGTAATCCATGTAAATTGTAGTTCAACTCACAAGACTCTTGTGCGTTGGGAGTATGGGTATAAACAAGTGGAGTTGAGCCAAGCACGCCCTTGTTTGAACCTGAGCTCGACAAGGCTCATCAAGCTCGAGTTCTAGCCAAGGTCTTATTGAGCTTTTGAACCTTTGTTTGAATGGATAAGATGTTAGTATGCTTGATACTTAGATTGACTCAACTTATTAACCTAATCAAGTCGATTCAAGCTTGTTATTGAGTCAATCCAAGCTCCTTATCTATCCGAATCAATCATGGGCTCATTTAGCTTGCTATCTAGTTGAGCTTACTACTGAGATGAGCTATTTGCATACTATCTAACCACTATCAAACCATTTTCAAACTAATACCGTTGGTAGCAAGCTCTTGATGAGCCTTTATCAAAACTATTCAAAAACGTTAACGAGCTGAGCACCGCCTATTTGAACTTGGCTCGTTAAGCTTATCGATTCTGCGAGAAGTCAACTCGATCAGTTGACAAGCCTCCAAAACGAACGCGGATGAGTGATAATTGATTTTGAAAACATAGTTCATGAACGTTTTGTTCGTTTACACCCCAAGTTGTGGCTGAATAAATTATCCTCTTTTTGATGATACACATCAGGCCTCCATGATTACTAATTTGCCCTACTTTCCGTGTACGTAATTCCCTTTAGGAATTACCATTTTTGGGATCTGAATGCATTCTTCTTGGATTATGTTACCTTCTGATGGAATCTCAGTATCACTGAATCTAATAGCATATGAATCACCAATAATATATAGCAAACTATCAAACTTGTACATAGTGTTTCATTAAACATCAGCATCTATAAGGAAATCATATTAGGATAAAAGGTGAACCAGTATTAAATTTCCCAGGCAACGCGTCAAAGTACGCTCTGTACTTCGAATCAGAAATATGCCTCTCTCTCATGCTCCATAACAGCAGCATAGTTTCAGCAGAAATACCATCCATTTTTTCCAGTAATTGAAACTGCAGTGGAATGCGATTGAACAAATTAGTCTTTGTTTCCTTAGGCCACCATCAATTGGAAAACTAAATACAAGAGTGATGGCAAACTGTTAATGGCATGTTTGGTATAGGTTTTTATTTGCAGTTTCTGGTTTTCGTGAAACTAAAAAACGTGTTTTAGGAACGACTTTTTCTTGTAATTGATTTTTGTTCTCATATACTTTTTCCCCTAATTAGAGTGAAAACTAAACAAAGATAACTAATGGTCTGTTCAGCTTTGTTTTTGTTTTCCATTTTTGGTTCATAAAACACTATTTGCAGTTTTTAGTTTTTAACAAATAGTTTTCAATTTTCAACGAGAGAGAGAGAGACAGTGAGACCGAGAGAGGGGGGGAAGGAGACAGAATGCACTTTGCCAATAGCGACAAGAGAGAGAAGGCAACCCGAGAGGTTGAGGGGCAGAGACAGGTTGGTGCAAATTTGAAATTGGTTTTTAGGAAACATCTTTTAGTTTCTAAAAACATTTTATGTTTTCAAGAAACCACTATAATTACAAACGATAAATAGAAACAACCGAACAAATTTGTTCCATTTTGAAAAGAAAAAAAGAAAAACGAAACAGCAACGGGACCTAAACATAAGAAAAAAAGTGTTTTCGAAACCTAGCTTTTAGTTTCTCAAAAACCAAAAATTATTAACAAAATAATATACCAAACATGCTCTTAACTAAAAGTTTCTGGATTAGATGAATTTGGGGCCTGGGGGTTCTATTAGCGTTTATAAGAGTATGGCATACCATGTCAGATTCATACCCAAGCTCCTCTGAAATTATAACAGATAAAGGGATCTCTAAAGCAGTATCCCCAACTCCAAGATCGTCCATTGCTACTGCTCCTCTCCCAGCACCTTCCACATCTATCATTATGAGCAAATTATAACACCACGGAAACAAACTCTCTTAGCCAAAATTCTCTATAGAAACCAATGTGTAGCTAAAATGCACCCTAAGGGTGTAAACCAGCTGATCCAATTCGAACGGAGCATCACCTTGATCAAAATCAAGCTCAGTGAGGGTTACGAGCTCAAGTTTGAACCGAGCTCTTATTGAGCTTTCGAACTTCTTTTCGAATTTGGTTCAACAAGATTTTAGTTTGTTCGATATTCGGCTCGGCTTATTAGTCTAATTGAGCTTACATGAGCTTATTATCAAGCCAAATCAAGCTCATAATTGAGCCAAGCTTGTTATCGAATCGAGTTTGTTATCAAGCTGAGCTACTGGAGTTACTATTGAAACCATTTTCAATAGTTAACGAGCTCTTAACAAGTCCCTAATGAGCTTTAAAGAGCTCTTATCCAGCCCTTAACGAGCCCCAATCAAATTGTTCATGAACGTAACCTAGTTGAGCACCCCTTGTTCGAACTTAGCTTGTTAAAATTATCGAGCCCACTCAAATTCACCTTGATAAGCTATCAAGCCCCTAAACGAACACAAACGAGCTGTAGTCCATTTCGAACACAAGCAGTTCGTTTTGAACGTTCGATTCCTTTACACCCCTAGAATGCAGTAGCAAAAAAAGAATAAGACGTACAAGATATCTGCAATTTTGATTTAACACCACTGCTTACAGCCCACTTCATAAGACGTCTCTCTTTGTCACATGCGTTCTCCAAAGTCCTAGAGGCCACTTTGTGCTTCTCCCCAAAGGTTTGAATTCTGTCCAAAGTTGCATCTCGTAGATGTTGCAGGAAAGTTTTCGTCTCGGAAACAGAATTCTTGACGGAGATATCAATAAGAGAGAGGATAAAATTCAGAGCCTCCAATTCATTTCTAGGACTGTAAAATTTCAAAGGTGGGTCTACACTAACTTTGCCAAAATAGAGCTCAATCTGCACGTCACAGAATCATATTTCCTTCAGTATACATATACATTCCAAAAGAAAAATTAAGAGAATCATTACTTCCGTTACTTGTTAATTGAATTATTTACTAAGTTGGTCCCTAACGTTTTATATGTTTGTACAAATTGATCCCTTGTCTTTTCTTTTGTTCAAAATAGTCCCTCCCTAAATATTCATAAATTTATTCAAATTGCTCCTTCATGTTTTCTTTTGTTCAAAATAGTCCATAATATTTTATTTTGAGACAAAATTTGTCCCCTATCTAGTGACTAAAATTAGGTAAAAATTAAAAAGATGAGGGACAAATTTTTTTATAAAATAAACATGAAGGACTATTTTGAATAAGAACAAAAAGATGAGAGATTAATTTGAACAAATTAGGGACACATTTAAAAATAAAAATAAAAAGATTAGAGACCAATTTTAATAAAATTACAAATATCAAAGACCAATAACATAAATAACTCCTTGTTAATTAAAGGGAGGGCAAATATACGGAAGCGGACAGACAGAAGTGACGCAATCAGCTTCAATTAGTTGAAGATAATTTACCTCATTCAGTTGAATTATTCTAGCTTGCTGAAGCAACGTTTCCAAGGTAACATTTACTCGATCATGACAGGGAGATTCGTTAAGGTATACACGTTCACTCGGAGCAAAACCCTTACTTTGCAGCAGTTTCTGTCGCAGAGCAAGAGCCGAAGTTAAAATGTCAGTAAAACTTGTCAGGGATGCAGAATCAAAGATAGAATAGAATGAGGCCAGCCAAGGTAGAAATTCAGATAATTAACATAGTAAAGTAGAATGTTGGACTTGCAGCTCCAGCTAAATTCGCTGCACTCTATCTGATCTATCATCATATTTAAGCTCATGCATACCAAAGCATACAACAACAACAACAACAATCCCAGTGCCTTGCGGCTCCCGCAGAAAGCAGGGTCTGGGGAGCGTGGTGTACGCAGCCTTAAGCATGAACATCTGAATCAAAAAGTTATAGTATGCTATACCTCAAAACATAGCAATCGCATCATCATGCTAAAATGATCTCAAAATTTATAGTCACCAATTTAACAATCACTTACAATGTATCTCACACACGTATATAGGGAATTCATTACTTAGGTACCTTAAAATTTGGAAATTCGTCACTGACATACCCAAACATTTAAATATATCAACAAGGTACCCTAAGGTTTGACAAATTTATGAGGTTGGGCCTAAGGAGAAAAGGCATATAGTCTATAGTAGATCTTCATGTATCAAGTCAACTACCCAAATTAGAATCAGCAAAAGCAGTGACAGTGGTGCATGATCCAGGGAGGATGAAGAGTTCTGGTCAAGTTTGCTCTTGAGGTTGCAAAGGATGTACTTCACCACCTACTAATGAATGGATTTGGGAACACCAATGAGTTCGGAGACAAGGATGACAACATAGCATATATTAGGTTGAGTCATGGTAAAATATTGCAAACAGCACTCCTACACTCAAACATGATCAACAAGTCCCCCTCACTAAGGCAACAATTATACTTGGTGAAAGGGTATTGACAGGCTTAGCATATTGCATTTTGTGTTTGGTAGGGAGGTCAACAGTGCAACTCTATTGGAACCAGAAGAGGCCAACAAAGTCAAATGTTGCCTCGATTCCAAGAAAATAGTTGAAGGGACCAAAGTCTTTCATGGCAAATTGGGAAGATAGAGTATGGATGAAGGATTGGATCATGGTGGGTCAAATTTCCTGTAGGAATAATATCATCAACATGCAGCAGAAAGACAAATGAGACCATGAGTAGTGTGGCGAATAAAGAGCGAAGGATCGACCTTTCTGCAAGTCGACTGGGGATGATAAAAGAATTTGTTGGATTGTTGGAACCATGTTTAGGGTACTCGCTTAAAGCCATAAAGAGTCACACACAAGCGACACACATGGTTGTGTTTTTTATGTGAATGCAGTCTCGTGGTTCACACACATAGGCTTCCTCATTGAGAATTCCCTGAAGGAAAGCATTTTTGTCATCTAGCTGATAAATGGGTAGGAGTGGGCAATAGCCAGTGAGCAAATGATGTCAATAGTGGGTGGCTTGACAACAAGCCTAGAGCTTTCATGGCAGCCTAGCATTTCTCGTTGACGGAAATGTGAGCCCTAAAGCACTCAATGGAGCCAACAACTTTATATTTGACTTAATATTTCCAAATGCTACCTATAGTATTAGTCGGGTCACTACGGGACGACGTCCTAGGTGCAATTTTGGATGAGTGTATTAAATTCTTTAGCCATGGCTATCTCCATTTGAAGTTCTTGGAAATCTATGGAAGCACATGGGTTTCTCGACAGCAACAATATAGGAGAACTACATATTGTCTAGGTGTTCTAGGGGAGAAGAAGATCAGGACTGTATTATAGTTTTAAGTCATCCTTTGATACCACGTAATAATGTAGATTGGTTGAAGAACATACCCAATAAGATTGCATGTGTTTACATATGGAGAATGTATAGTCTAAGGTTTACAAAGATATGAACATATATGCACTAATAAAGATCCATCGACAATTCTTCTCCTAATCAAAAATTTCAATCTAATTCAGCATTCCGTACTCTTCCTGGTGAATTGCCAATACTCATTATTTAGAGAAGAAATAACATTATATGCATCACATGAAACAAACAGAATAGCTAGCCTCCCGTTGGTAGAAATTTACTCACCTTCTTCTTAACATAAAGAGGGTCATCTTCAGGGAGTTCAACAACGAAGGAGTATTGCTGGTTATTCCTTTCTGCTGTATTTGACGTACATGGCTGCAAGGAAGGATTCGGTATTCAAATTCAAGATTGCATAGATCATTCCAGAACCACTGGCAAATAAGAGTTCCCCTAATATAAAGAAGACTGCATAACAGGGGGGAGAAGATGCCGAGCCGTGGAAGCAATTTCTTGGGAACCCAACTTGTCAAGACCCCCTTTCGAAAATCAGTTACGTTACCAAGTTGCCTCTACCGCATAAACACATACGTACATTACATATATAACGTAAATAACACACAAATTAACTCATATTAGAATCCAACGTAGATAATTAGAATAAGGAGAAAACCACTGATCAAATTTGCTTTGGGCCCTTAAAATCGGACAAACCCAACAATAAGAACAAGAAAAAGATGGATCCAGAATCGGTTTTAGCAAGAAAAGCAAAGACGCTTAACAACCTTTTCAAATAGAAAGAACGTTATTCGCATTGCACGCCAAGTGTTCGAAAGAAGTTCATATCTATTCACCATTAACAAAGAGAACCCCAACTGCTCCAAGTAAAAGAAAAGGCCCGCACATAATCCAAGCAACCATTCAGTGCCCCCAAATTTCAAGGGTTCTGTTTTCAAAATCTCAATTGTTAATACTAGTAAGTTTTACAATTAAAACTTTTATAATTTATTGTATTAGTATTATGTTCTTAACAAAAATTCTATTATATAGGAAGGGCCTATTTAAAACATTTGTTTAGGGTCCCAAAAATGTCAGAACCGAATCTGTAGAAGGAGAACAAGAAATTAAAACTTCAATCAAGGCAAAAGACTACAAGAATATAGAATCATTTAGTCATTCTTCGACATCAACACTCCAATTTGAAGGCAGAGAAAATATCAGTAAGCAAGATTCCACATCGCTTACAATAATTCTCAGGGACTAGGGCCAGTTCTAACAATTTCGGGCGCTAAGCAATTCATAATATGGAGCAAAAAAGAGTGAATCAAGCCACATGTTACGGGCCAAGTTTCGAAAAGAGCTCCCTAGAAGAGGGCTACCTAGAGTAGAGTGAAGCTGTCTACAAAAAGAAAGGGTTATCTACTCAGATTGAAGCTACCAATCAAAAAGAAATATACCATGTTATATATCATAGAAACTACTTCACCCATTATCAATTAGTCTTAGGATAAAACCTCCTTTAGTATGTATCAGCAAACGTCAGATATGAGCCCTTCCTATATTACCATTTCTACTAATAACACAAATTATATAAAAATTTTAATCATAAAACTTATTAATATTAATAATCGAGACATAAATTTGAAGAACAATGAATCCGAATTCGATTCTCTTTGATCGAAATGTTCACAAGAGAACTTGAACAGGGACAAATGTGAGTTGATTTTGATAAGTAAGAGAAATGCATGAGAAGGATGATAACGAAATTAGGGTTTACCTGATCGTCGACATGGGAGACCACCATTTCTGAAGTATCTCAACTGAAAAACGGCCAACGAGAGAGAGAGAGAGAGAGAGAGAGAGCAGAGTTTGGCTTGCGAGTGAAAGCAAATTTAGGGGCGCCCTGCCCCCCACGCCGGCTGTTTATATACCATTTCCATTTTTCCCTTTTCAAGAATCCCACGTAGGATTCGGGATAGCAGTAGGACGGATAAAACTCGTTACTAGTGGGTATTTAATCTTTTTGGAGTGAGTATGTGTGTAAATAAGGCGGGTAGTGGATACGGGTTTAGTGTACCCACCTCGTACTTGTTAAATAAAAAAGGAGGTTTTATCCCGAAATCAATTTGCAAAAGGTGGAGTAGCTCCTATAGTATATAAATTAGTATATTTCTTCTCTACCCACCAATGTGGGATTGTATCAATGCACCATGCTTCAGAACCATCGTCATTGACGGCTTTATTCTAAGTAGCTTCACTCTGAGTAGGTAGCCCTTTTCTCTCGTAGACGGCTTCACTCTACTCTAGGTAGCCCTTTCCGAAATTTGGGCTCGTAACATGTGGCTTGATTCACTTCTTTTTATGCTCAATATTTTGCCTTACATCAAACCACCACGCTCCGTAACCATTGTCCTCGACGGCTTCACTCGAGGTAGCTTCACTCCGAATAGGCAGCCCTTTTCTCCTAGAGACAGCTCTACTTTACTCTACTCTAGGTAGCCCTTTCCGAAACTTGGGCCCATTACGTTTGGCTTGTCAAGCACAACCATCGAGCACGATCCTTCCCATACCAGATCGAGCACGAGTCCAGAGCAGGATCCGTTCCATACCAAACTGAGCTCCTTAGAATCGATTCGAGGATCGATAGCTCTGATATCGTTGTTACATACCAAATGAGGCTCCATCCTAAAACCAATTGGCAATGGGTGGAGTAACTCTTATGGCATATAAATTGATATATTTCTTCTCTATCCACCAATGTGGGATTGTATCAGTACCCGAGTACAAGTATAGATTTGTACCCAATCCGCTCCACTCCATACCTGCCTCGCTTGCTTTATACCAATCATGCTTGCTTTATTTTGTATCTAATTAACTTTTAAATTAAAGAATACGTGCTTAAATTCCAATTACATAAATTATTTATTAATGTTATAAAAAATTATAATTGATTTTTTTTTTAAAATAGTATTAAATAATTAGTATGGCCTTGTATGGATAATCGTTTTGTACCCATATTATGGCGGATATAGGGCGCGTAATGGATACCTGCTGGTAATGGGGCAGATACGGGTATGGGTTTATACCCGTTGAAGCGGGTATCGGTATTTATATAGATTTTGATGGTGGGTATGGGTATGGAGGAACCACCCCCGGTACACGCCCCACTCCATTGACATCCCTACATAGGACTTTCTAATAAGAATTTCACATAAGAGTTATAAAAACAAAGAAATTAATATATAAGCTTAGTTGATTATTCTACCTGACATTTATTAGTATTAAGATAGAACTTTACTCGGACTTATATATATTTAGGTGTCAACTCTGTGCGTTGACCTTAAAGGCCTCATAAAATATAACATCAATCATGGAGGATATTTGGTCCTTTTATTCCAATAATTAGAGAGAAATTCTCGGTACAAAATTTGATGCATCTACATAAGTGGAGCCCGAGAAATCCCACAGGAGTGGGACAAAAATAAAAAGATAAGTATCTCCCGAAACTCAAAGCAAGACACTCCTTACGTCTTGGAACAAACACCAAACTTAACCTGACACTGCAAAATGAAAACTCCTCATAGTCTAACACGATCAAACTTCTAATAGAGCAAACAATCCAAGAGTCCAAAAAAGAAAAACACAGAGAACCACACCTTTTCTATATGATGAGAATCTCTTGCCACTGGCACATTACAAATGCAATACTTCTCAAATCTCTCATGTCTATTGTGAAGGTAACAGAGTGGCTGATAAGGTGACAGCTAGGAGATTTCAGGAGCACATGGATTCTGGAACTTCTTAGCGTCTTAGCATTGAATCCATTATAGCTATTCGGATGAAATACTAAGTTGGTCTATCTATTGATGGATATCTTAGTATTTTTTTTATCTTTGTAAAAAGAACTAAAAAAATAGTTTTATTTTGTAAAGAAAAATATTTTCCTCTTTTGTTAATGGAAAGTCAAATTCTCCTAAATGTAGGAAATAATTTTCGTATTTTTGGGAGCACATGAAATGGCGTGCAGTGCATGCATGCCATTTCAAATGGCATGAGTAAGAATTGTGCAGTAAAGTGTGTCATTTCGCTAAAATTTTTTGCTCACATACTAGATTTTTATTTTTATTTTTATAATTTTAAACAGTGCCATATTGCTAAATTAGTCACAAACAAATGGAGTCGGTTTCAAAATTTTTTTATTTGTTCCTTGGAGGTTTGAGGCTTTTGTTTTTCGTCCCCCGCCCCCTTTTTTTTACAAATTTTGTTTTTCTTTTAGTTGGATAAAGATTTTAATTCTACATAAATTAATAGGTTTTTGGTGCTAATATATATATATATATTTTCATGTTTCAATATAAATACTCAGATATTACTTATCAAGATCAGATGATCTTTTATTAAAATTTTACCAATTATAATTACAGTTACTAATGCGTCACATGATTGTTGCGGTATCTATGGTCATATTCATATTTTTGACAAAAATTATCTAAATTTCAACGAAAAAATCTCGAAATTGAGCAAAAATATACCTACATGCTGTCACAATTATTTTCTACGTTAGCATTTCTCAACAAAAATATCCCTGGAACTCTAACCAATATATTTTGTCATAATCATTTATCAACTGAACATTTTATAACTGTTAATGACGTTTCAAAAGTAATAACTTTTAGAGGGGTTTAGCAGTTCTTTCTTACCTTTCAAAATAAATAAATAAACAAATATTTTAAATAATCCTCCAAATGCGATACATGCCTAAAATATCAAGTGCACGCTGACTCAAACGTTTCTTTTAAGGGTTTGTCTATTTTGTACCGTGACTCTTTTTGCTAATTAACGAAAAAAATGCCTAAAATATTAAGTGATGCTAACTAAACGTGAGCCTCTTGCATTCCACCATAGGTCATACAGAGCCTTGATTTAATTCCTAATATATGAAGCCTATTTGATGTAGGTCGAATGGCAAATAAAATTCTCCATACTTAACACATTGGGCTTGGAGATACAACAATAATAACAACAACAGACCTAGTAATGTAGTCGGCCAGCATATGACAGAGAACGAGAGGTCCAAAGCCGTATGCGGGAGATCCAGAAGCGGCTTGCAGTCTATATACCGCAGCCGAGAAGTAATAAGTGGCACTTCCAGATACCGAACCGGGCATTGCCCAAGACTGAATCCCAGTACACAAAGAATGTCCCTCTGAGTCGCAAAATCAACTCCTGCTAGGAAAACAGAACTCTTTGCTGCATTCGAGGAGAGCCCTGAGAGTACAGTAAAGCGATCCAAGGCCTCACAAACAACTGTAACACTACCCAAATCACTCCGACAGAAGATCATCAAGTCATTAGCGAAGCACAAGTGTGTCAACCCAGTGCGACGGCAGCACAGATGATAACGAAACCGTGGGTCATCGATAGCACAACGAAGAAGATCTTGGAGACCCTCCACAGCGATAACAAACAGATAAGGAGAGAGTGGGTCACCCTAACGCACACCTCGACTGAAGCGGAAGAAACCCTCAAGTTCGCCATTGATAGCAATAGAAAAGCGGACTGTAGAAAGGCACTATCGGACACAACCAACCATGACCACGGGAATCCCCATACTCCTCATACAGGCTAGAATAAATCCCAACAGACAGTGTCAAAAGCCTTGCGGATATCAACATTCAGTGCACAACGAGGCGAGACCTGAAGGTGATAATCGCGCATCAACTCCTGCGTCAATAGGATGTTATCAGAAATCCGACGGCCCGGGACAACAGCTGTCTGAGCATCATCAATCAGTCCGGGAAGAACACCCTTCAACCTGTTTACAATGATCTTAGTGATTCACTTATAGATCAAATTGCAAAAGGAGATAAGGTGGAAATCGCCAAAAGTGGAGGGAGTCTCCACTTTAGGCACTAGACATATCCTGGTGGTGTTTAGGGCAACCGGCATGCGCCTTGAGACGAAGAAAAACTACACAGCCCTAATCACTACTCCACCTACCACTTTCCAAGCCCTCTTAAAAAAGAGGGAAGTGTAACTATCAGGCCGCGGGGCCCTATCGTCACCAATGGAAAACAAAGCATCACGAATCTCGACAGCAGAGATCGCGAAAATAAGCGGGCAAGCCTGATCCTCAGAAATGCGAGCCGCAAAGACTTTAGAAACATCCTCAGTCAGTGGACCACTAGGCTCAGTCAACAGCTCCTAGAAGAAAGTAACCCCGGTACGAGAGATCAATTGCGGATCATATGTCCTCACACCATCCGGGCCAACAATCAACGAAATCCGGTTCCGGGCCTGCCGATGGAGAATAGACCGATGGAACCCTTATATATATTGATATCTTCTAACCCTTATTAATCTACTGTAACCCTACTTCACGACGACATAATCTTACTCAATCATGACGTAACCATACTTGATTCAAATTTTTTTTTCCCATAATAGTAATCACCTGGAAAAGAAATAATTTAATTATAACTTAATAAGATGTGATATTTTGTCAATAATGAAGGGTTAAAGAATGAAGGAGGAGTAGAGGAGTGGTTGAAGGGTTCAAACGCTATGTAATCAAATTCTATTTATCATTTTGTCCTTCTTTTTCATCTTGATTTACTAAATATATTACTCATCTGCCAACAGCTATCAATAAGCTAACAGCTGACATCTATTGCCAAACATAGACTTTGTCTCTTACGGAGAGATGTCTCTTACGGAGAGACTCGATCTAACTGCCCTTACTCGACTACAACATAATTTTACTCTGTGATGACGTAACCATACTCGATTCAAATTTTTTACATAATAGGAATCACCCAGAAAAGGAATAATTAATAGTTAACTATAATATAAGAAGATGTGATCTTATGTCAATAATTAGGGGTAATATACTGATGATGTAAGCAGAGGGGTGGTTGGAGATTGATAGTGATGATAATGTGAGGGAAGTGGATCTGAGATTAGACTTTGTGGGAGTAGATTTGACGGAGCGCTTTACATTTAAATTAAATTGCAAAATCAGAAAAAGAAATAGAAGTAAAGTGGACAGCGTGAAACCCACGTGTTTCCCCACTTTCCTTGCCTAATCCTAGACGACCCCGCCCGAGCCAGGTCTACACCGGGCCAGGCCACGGGCCCTCTTTTGATGGGGGCTGGATCCAGCCCGGGCCCAAGAGTCCTCCTAATTTAAAAAAAAAAAATTTATATTACTTTTATTTTGTACTTTTTGATATATAAATTTGTACTTTTAAATATTAAGCTCCAACTGCATTGTATTTGTACTTGTTACGTTATTTACTACCATTATTTACTATTACTTATTATATATTTTATTTTATTACATATATTTAGCATTATTAGTGCTTGGGATAAAATATATTTGTATATTATATTATTTATCAATGAATTATAATAATTTTAGTACAAAACGATTTTGTATTTTTTAAATTTTGTATTTTTTTTTAAGTTGACGAAAAAGGGCCAACTCGGGCCCGCCCAACCCGGTCCGTACTGTAGCGGGCCCGGACCGAGTCCGGCCCTAGAGCCCTCTAGGCCCGGCCCGACCCGCTACAGTGCCGGGACGGACGGGCCTCGGCCCAGGCCCAGCCCGTGGCCACCTCTACCTAATCCTCTCTCGAACTCTCTCTATGATACCAACTTAGATCAAATCAAGCCCAATCGAATGAAAATCACAAGCGATAATAGTACTGATACCGAGAATTCAATCGAATGGATTCAATCCTCAATATACTCAAAAGAAAATAGAGTTTTAAGGTTAAAAAGAGGATTAAAGATTAAGGGAGAAGAGAAGAGAAATTTAGGGAGAAGATAGATGACTTCATTAATTCATAACCCTAATTCTATCACAACTTTTTTATATATATGACATAATTAAAGAAAATAGCAAAAGAAATAAAATGAAAAAATATTTGAAATGCATAACTAACTCTGCCAATTTCCCAGATTCCTCATGTGCCGCTCGCGTGCCAACCCTGGTCCTGTGCTAACCGAAATATGAAATCCCACGGTCCTTCCCGCCAAAATCACCCAAGCCGTTTCTGCATTTTCTCCTCTACTTGCTGATTCTACTGTATTAGGTGCTATGGGACAGTAAACGGCTGCCCTGTTGTATACTTGTATTTATATATATATATGTATAAGTTCCAACAATTGAGAATTTACAAAGAAATAGGAGAAGATACAGAGAGAGAATTTGGGGGAGAAGAATAGGCACACACTTGACACATGTCTAACCCTAGCAAACTCTCTCCTTTTTATAGAAAGAAAGAGGAAAATATCTAGTAAAATATCTAAGGATGACGTGGTAGGATGAAGAGCTGAAGACAGTTCCTTAGGCAGATAGGCAAATAGCAGACGGTATTGGCAGAAAGGTAGGAGGGTTAGATCCTAGTGGCAGCAGGGAACATGCCAAGGCAGAGCTCGTATGAGGAGAACTTGGCGGGTGTGGCTGCGCCAAGTTTGTATTACTCTACTTATTTTCTTAATATTTTAAGGGCAATGTTTGATGAGAAGAGAAATTCAAAACTCGATATTAAGCACGTTAATATTAATCGAACTCAAAATTCACTGAAGAGGAAATACTATGGTTATGTTTAACAAGTAGTTTTTTATAGTATTTTTCATAACTTTTAGCATTTTGACTAGTCAAATAACTAATAAGCTGTTTTGCTAAAAGTTTTATTGTTAGCATTTTTCATAGCATTTGGCTTTTAATTTTTCAAGCGCTATGTAATCAAATTATATTTACTATTTTACCCCTTCTTTTTATCTTAATTTACCAAACACATCACCTATAGCTAATAGCTAACGCTACTGCCAAACATAGCCTATACCTCATTTGGCAACGGGGTAAGGAGGGAGAGTAAAGAAGGGAAGAGTAAGGTATTATCCTACCCTTATTTGGATATGCTTAATTAGAAGGGTAAGAAAATAAGGATAAATGAGTTACCTTTGTTTAGCAATTCGGTAAAGGGATAACGGTAAAGAGAGTTATAATTAAAATAAAGACAAAATTGTCCAAAATTTATTACGAAACTACCCTGCCTCCATTTATCCCCATTACCCTTCTTAAAATTTTACCAAACGGAGATAAGGGTTTACCCTCTTGTTACCCTATTGTCAAATAGAGGGTTATGATTATGTGTTGAAAATTTCTAGAATGCCACAAAAATTTAGCTGCTAAGGAATATTTATACCACTAACAGAAACCCTAAAAATCCAAATTTAAAAAAATGCCACTACTCGCAAAAAAAAAAGGGGATGGCAATTGGGCAGGTGTGAATGCTGGTGAAATAGGTAGCGGGGGTAGGGTACAAATGTAAATACCCACCATGGGCATGAGGCAGGTATGGGTATAATGTTGTACCTATCCCGCTCAGCCACTCCCTTGCTCAAACCCACCTCATATTCCCCCATATTATCTGCCCAAATTTGTGTTTAATTTTAAATAAATACACAGGAGAATATAGACAACTATTGTGTTAGGTTATATGTGCAGCCTAGGGGTGTAAACAGCTCGCAATAAAGCTCAAAAAGCTCGGCTCGCTTTGAGCTCAAGCCGAGCCAAGCTGGCTCGTTTAGTTTATTGAGCCAAGCCCGAGCCTAGTGAAGCTTGAGCTCGTAGGCTCGCGAGCCTAAACGAGCCTTTTTTATTATAGTATATTTGCTTAAATATTGCTCAATGAAGCCACATTGAAACCTAAACGAGCCGAGCCCAAACGAGCTTAAATGAGCCGGAAAATTACAAGCTTAATGCGAAGCTTGCCAAGCTTAGAGCGAGCCGAGCCGAGCCGAGCCGAGCCCGAGCTTTTAACTAGCCTAGCCCGAGCCGAGCTTAATGGTAACGAGCCGAGCCTCGAGCCTGGCACCCTCGGGCCTGGCTCGGCTCGGCTCAAATACACTCCTAGTGGAGCCCAGTTATATTGAGCCTTGTTTATGAGATATAGGATTGGTAAATCCTATTGAGGTCCATGACACACTAGGATTTTAGTGTGGTAGCTCTATAAATACACAGGGATATGTACGTGACCGAGTTGAGAAAGGATTTGAGTTGATAGGATTGAGAATTGACACATCTTATGTAAACTCCAATATTATAATAAAATTACAATACAAGCCAAAAAGAATAGTAGAGAAATGCAATCCCACATTGGTGGGTTAGAAGAGAAAGTGCCACTTTATATAGCTAAGGAGCTACTTCACCCATTGTTAATTGATTTTGGGATGGAACTACCTTCGGTATGTAACAAATTATCGTGCTCCCCTCTATGAATGTAGGCCTCGACTGAACCACGTAAATTCTAGTGTTTTCCTTATCCCCTCTCGTATATAATTGTTATTTCAATTTCAATTTATGGTCCGTTATCCTATGGGTGATATTAATCAGTGATATCAAGGTCCCATCATATTGGATAAGCAAATTGGGCAGGGTATAGGGCGGGTTATGGATACCTATTGGATACACGTGTGGAGTAGAGCGGATATGGACATGGGTTTGTACCCTCCGAGGTGGGTATGGCTATTCACTTCATACCAGTTACGGGTGACAGGACAAGTATGAGTATAGACTTGCCGGGTATGAGGTGGTTCCTCCCGTATCGGCCCAGCCCCACTCCGCCCTATGCCATTCCTATGCAAAACATAAAAGTGGGGCAAATATGCTTCTTAGAGGCCGAATTTGAGCAAAATAAGCGGGCTTAATGGCAAAGCGATTAGCTTTGCATAGTTTAGTCCAAGAGTTTCATTTGATATGTGATTGGCAGTGTAACTTCTTATTGATCAAAATTTAATGTTATTTCAAGTCGCGGTTACGGATCAATGCTCCTTTGGGTTTCTGGTTGTCAACCACTCTATAGACTCTTCAACTATTCGTCCTACATCAATATTATTATTAGGACATGAATATTATTATTGGCATGGTGATTTTATAGCTATTATTTTTTATAAATTACATTATTGTCTTAACAATAACAACCCCGATATTTTTTTACTCAAATTAATTTCCCATACTTTTTAAATAATATTTATGTTTTATTTATGATCAAATTAATTATTTGTAAATAAGAAACTAATTATACACTATCCTAAAACGAACTATTTTCAAAAAAAAATAAAGAAATGAATTTAAATAGTAAATGTACAAATATTATAGAGTCATTGTTATAATCAAAATAAAATTATTATTGTCAAAATAATAATAAGAGCCACAAAATTACATTAGAAATTATAATCTTGGTCTGATGGTAAGAAATTATAGATGAGTGGAGTAAATAACTTCAAAATGCCACAAAAAACAAGACTAATGAACAGTGCCGGATATAACCCTAAGCGACCCACGCAACCGCTTGGGGCCCCCAATTTTAGAGATTGTAATTTTGAAGTAACAATTGTTGATATTAATAGGTTTTAAAATAAATATTATTATATATAAAATGTCCTATTTGAACCCTTAGGGCCCCAAGAATGTTAGAACCGACCGTATAATGAAAAAAATAAAAACTGAAAAGGCCCCCAACCTTTTTGAAAATAATAAAAAAGATCATGACCTTTTCGACTTACTAAAATGGCACCTAAGTTTTTGTCATTTCAATAAAAAGGCCCCTTTCAAGCTTGACAACATTATTTTTCATCGACAGAGCTAACATAACTATTACTTTTTATTAATGCTACAAACAAATGACCTAAAGCACGCTTCAACACCCTTATTATTATTTTATAAACACAAAATTCGGGATATTCTGTTATCTAGAAGATATCTATTTTCACTTACTTTGTTTGAAAATATAGTTATTAAACGGTTTTTTTTATTATTTTACTGTAATATTAATAAAAACACAGCCATCATATCAGTTTTGTCGGCTAAAAATGACATCGCCACCCAAAGAGGACCGCATACTTTATATTTTCCTTTTTTTTTTTTTGACCTCCAAAATATGAGAGATGCATATAGAATAAACGCATGGCGCTGCTGCATTTATTTCCTTATTAAATGTTCAAAAATTTTCGGTTCATTTAAAATTTTTTTTTTTTTTTTAATTTTTTGTAAGGAGGGATTATGTTGCTCCAGCCAACCCCGACTAATAAGGAAGAAGGCCCACAATTTTCATAAGCTAGTAGGTCATGAGTATATGACTCAGTGAGAATCGAACTCCTGACCCCTGTGCGATGATTGCATGGATAGGAGACACCACCAATTGAGACACTGTCATTATGAGCAGTTCATTTAATTTCACCTCTACTTATATAATTTTAAGGCATTATTAAATTATAAAGTTTATTATATTTTAAAGGAATTTTAGGCTATGTTTAATTAACGGAAAAATTGAATTCATATGAGAAGTTGCATTTTTCATGAATTCAATTATTGGGTCAACTTCATACAAAGTAGGTCCAAAATGTTTGGTTACTGGGATAGAAAACAGAACTTTTTATGAGGGGTTAACAAAGGAAGCTAGGTAAATTATTTTTTACATACTCTGCCAATTTTCGAGTAACCAAATAAGAGGGCAACTGCCCGCTTTTTATGAATTCAGAGTTCCTGCATTTACGTCCTGGAAACCGAACAAGGCCCTAGTCCTGAATTTCTTTTTGGTATCCTTCGGGGAATGATGTTAGTACCCATTAACTCATGCAATATCCAATCCACTTATCATATCGATTGAGATAATAATAAATATAATCCCTTTTTTTTGTGTTCAACAAAACAGCGCGAGCCGGAACTACATTAATAAACATCTGCGTTAGAGTATAAAACTATTTTTGGGCCTTTACCCATCGGCTTAAACTTTTGGGACATATTCTTCAACATGGTATCAGAGCCTTGTTCACCAAGAGATCACGAGTTCGAATCTCAACGGCCCCCCATTTTCAATATTAAAACAATTTGAGCACAAGATATGAGGTGGGCCCGTGCATTATCCATGCTTCAAACCCAACCACAAGCAGTAAAACAAGTCTAGACCCAATTCCGAAGATAGTAAGGTGATCTGGAGTCTAGCCTATATTTGGGTGTAACAAAATTAGAAGTTCCGAATTTAAACTATGGTGCCTCATGCCCGAGGGTGGGAAAGCCTTCTCATGCTTTCCTAGAGGCAGCATTGATGTTGCATGGGAGTGGAGCCGACTGCTTTGCGTTTTGTTGGAGGGTGGGAAGCATATTGGTCCAAGATTGAATTGAACTGAATTGGATAGGTCCATATCCAAGATTGAACTATCTCAAATTATAAAACCGTGGACTTCATTAAAATTGGGTAGGTTCATGCCATGTACTTAGCTAGATGTACAGTATACTTGTACTTTCTTGTATTGTTAAAGTGATGATTAGAAGTGGTTAGGAGGTTAATGGGTTGTTATGGCTGTTGTTAGCTGTTATTGTTTTATAATTAGGTATTAATACTAATTCATTGTACTGATTTGGGTATCCAAAAGAATAAACATTACTTCCTTTCTTTTACTTTCCTAATTCTGATTCCCTTTCTCCCTCATCTCCTTCTTCCTCTTTCTTCTCTTCTCTCTCTATTTCCTCGAACTCCATGGCTGCCCTCCACCTTCATCTTTACTTTCTCCATTAATCAAGTTAAAACTTGACAAATTGGTATCAGAGCTTGATCTTGAGCTAAATTCCTTAACAAATAAGAGCGTGAACCGAGTTACACACTGGCTGGAGGTAAAAGAAGACCTACCATGGCGGAAATTGAAGGTCAGGTACAAGGCCTCGCGCAACAAATGGCGGACTCCCAGCAGAGGTCTGAAGATCGTCACCAGCAGCTTATCGAGGTCATGATCAGAATAATTCGCAGATGCTCACCCTAATGCAGAACAACTCACAGATGTTAACCCTAATTCAGCGACTGGTGGTTAATACATCACATGCAGCGAATTCTGCGAAGGATCCAGAGGTAGAAGTTCATGTACCAGAGTCCAGAGCTCATATGGGGCAGATGAATGCCCGGAAACCCCCAATTTTGGGCGCATGCCCTGAAACAAGTGGCAACAATAATCCCGAAGGTTCTTACGGAGGCAAGAACTCCTAGCTGAAACCCAAGATGGATTTCCCTGTCTTTTCCGGAGCCAACCCAAGAAGTTGGGTTAGGCGCTGCCAGAGATACTTCAACTTCTACTGAGTTACAGATGAGCAAAAGTTGGGAATGGCGGCAGCGTACTTAGACGACAAAACTGATCTCTGGTTAGATGTGTTGATAGCGGATAAAGGTATCATTGGATGGCAAGAGTTCTTTGAAGAGTTCTACATGCGGTTTCAGGATCACGACGATACTGACATTGTTAGCCAGTTCAACAAACTGAAGCAGACTTGGCTCGATTATTGAGTACCAAGAACGCTTTGAAGAACTGAGGTCACACATGTTGGCTACTGATAGCTGTTTCAACGCCTGAAATGTAAGATGAAAGGAAATAGCCCTCACTGAAAGCCAATTGGCCAGGCACTGCTGTTTGCTCAACATCGTCTGCCCATTAGCTACTGTGATACCCAATGGAGCAGCATCCTCCACGGTAAATCCTGCTCCTCTAGCTATCCTCGGGTCCAAGAAACTGTGGGTACTCCCATTGTCAATCAATATAATGACTGATCTTTTATGTAGATGGCCCAAGATTTTAGTGGTGCTGGAAGAGGAATTTCCTGTGAGGGCATGGACATAAATCTCTTCAGCGCCTTCATCACAAGCATCTACAATCTGCTCCTCTTTAGTTTCTGTCATTGAAGATTGTTCTAAGTCAGGTCCTGGGTCAAGTAGCTTAGCTGCCTCAAGGCTGTGTAGGGTCTGATTATCATATTGATGCCCTAGTTAGTACCGCTTATTGCATTTATAGCATAAGCATGGATTTCTGGGTGATTGATGCCTGGACCAGTTCTAGGTAAATCTATTGCCTGTTTGGCCATATTTTTGGGAGACATTGGATACGGTTGATGTGGGGTTTGTGTTGGTCTTAAGGAGGTTTTTGGCTTTTTGGGGGGAACTCCTTAGAGCCCACGTCGAATTTCTAATTGAAGTCCCTTCTAGAAGCCCCACGTTCTCTCGGATTAAGCTTAGTGCCCAAGCATCTGAAATTACGTTCCAAGTAACTATCTTGAGCTTGGAAACCACCTGTCTTGTAGCCTTCATTCCAATCCCTTGAGCTCAATCTCCCTTCAACCATCTTGAGCCTTGAGTAGTTGATACCCTTGTAAGGGTGATAATCTTATCGCGATACTGAGCTCGAAATGCCGTTACTTCAACGCCTAAAGGCCTAATTCTCCTCTGGGAGGACCTTACGTGCTAAGCACTTGGCACTTTGCTAGAAACGACGTTGCCCTAGCTCCCTCGAATTTAGGGTCTAAACAGTGTTTGAACCGAGCCGAGCTCGGGCGTTCACATTAAGCACGGTCCGGGCTCGAATCGAAGCTCGCCGAGCTCAAAAAGTTGAAGCTAGAGCTTGGCTCGGCTGATCTAAGCTTGATGAGCTTCAAATTAAGGTTGCAATATTTTAGCTCATTTAAGCTCAATCTAGATTCGTTTGGGCTAGTTTAAGCTCAAGCTCGGCTCATTTAGGCTCAAATTTGACTTCATGGAACAACTTAAGTAAATATATTATATTAAGAAAGGCTCGCTTATGCTTGTTTAGGCTTACGAGCCTACGAGCTCGAGCTCAAAGTAAGCTGAGCTTTTTAAGCTTTATGACCAGCTCGACTTATTTACACCCCTAAATCTAGGAAATGTAAAATGTATAGAATTTTAACCCTACAGAGTACTACCCTACAAGGAAACTATTTTCTAAAGGCCTCCGACTGTGAAAAGGAAAATATAATTTAACAATAGACTCTGTGCCTCAAGGGCTCCAGCCTAAGTGAGGTCCGGGGGGTGAATGTACGCAGCCTTACCCCTTCAGGTCGTAACCCTGTCGAGAGGCTGTTTCCGAAGACCCCCAACCTTATAGGGTTGGAAACACGAAGACTTCCCAGGATGTCACCCATTCTGATACTACTCTCCCCCAAGCACGCTTAACTTCGGAGTTCTAATGGGATCTAGTACATTAGTGCCTCGTAAATGAACCCTGAAAATATAATTGGGCAAGGATGGAAAATAAGTCTAGAGTTCGATTCCTCACTTGAATCTCTTCAAGAGGAATCTTTAACTTAATTGGCTCATATAGTCCGTGGGTGATTGTATGAGTCGGAATTTACCTATTAACCGAGTTGGTTGTTAGTTAAAAAAAAAAAAAAAGAAGTATGGAATACAAGTAGAAATGTGTTAGGTGAAGTTGACTGGTCGAGGCACCCCTTCATCTTCAAGGGGGTTGGTGAGCGTTGGCGCCCTTCTCTCTCCTAATTTCTTAAATACCATCCAACTCCCTCCTCTCTCCATTTCTCTCTCACTCCTCACCACCATTCTCTCTCCTCCCTCCCTCCCTCCCTCCCTTCCTGTAACCGCCACCGGAATCCACCTCCTCCTCATGGATTCCGGCAGCTCCGTCAAGGCTTCTCCGCTCGATTTCATGAGCGCCATCCTCAGAGGGAACTTCGAGAAGCTAAACGCGTCGTTTGATGACTCTCCGGTGTCAGCGGTGACGGTTTTGGTGGAGAATCGGGAGCTTCTGATGGTGATTACTACTGCTGTTGCGGTGGTGATCGGTTGCGTTATCCTGTTCGTTTGGAGGAAATCGGACGGTCAGAAATCGTTGAAGGAGCAGCCGAAGCCGTTGATCGTGAAGGATGAGGATGAGGTGGAGGTTGATGATGGGAAGAAGAAGGTCTCCATCTTCTTCGGCACGCAGACTGGAACCGCCGAAGGATTTGCTAAGGTGATTTGAAAGGTTCCTATATGTCGATTTAATCCTTGTACTTGTAATTATGCCAATTTAATCATTCTACTATATATATTGTGTTAGTTTAGTCTATTGATCAACAACAACAACAACAATTCCAGTGCCTCGCGGCTCCCGCAAAAGAGCAGGGTCTGGGAGGGGTGGATGTACGCAGCCTTACCCCTTCCGAGTGGAAAGGAAGCTGTTTCCGAGGACCCCCAACCTGAAATATTTGAGCGCCTGCAAATAACACCATCAATTAATTGCTAATGAATTTTGGAAAAAAAAAAAAGAAGCATGATCAGAAAATAAACTAATCTATAAGTGCACCACTTGATGTTATGATTGCCTAGGAATCTTAAACTACAAGTCACTCTCTGCACTAATCTACTCTGCCACATCCGCTACCCTTATGCTAGCCCTCCATCGTGCCCTATCTGAGGCCATCTCTTCTCTTAGGTTTAGGTGGGTTAGGTTGTGACGAATCGTCTCCAGCCAACTCCTCTTTGGTCTACCCCTTCCTCTTTGATCAAATTCAAGTTAAATCATTTACGTAATTTTTAACAGTACAATCACATTTGATGCAAGTAACCAATTATAAATCAATCCGTTGACTCAATTTAATCTAATTAATGGTCGTACCATTAAAAATTTTATTAATAACCTAACATAAATATTACTCTTAAGGAACAAATTAACTTAATAATTAAAAGTACAAAGATTAAATTGATATAATGGACAAATTTGTAAAAGCCATTAATTAATTAATTGATTATTTTATTAATTTTGAAAATGTCTTTGATTTTGTTACTAATAATTTATGGATGGTGGTTGGTGGTAGGCGCTGGCTGAAGAAGCAAAAGCGAGATATGATAAAGCAGCAATCAAAGTGGTTGATTTGGTTAGCGTCACTCTTGACTTTTTAATCTATCTATTTTTTGAAGGGATTTGTCATCGTCATAACATAAATTGTTAGTGTCAGAGAAATACTGTGACTTGTTAATAATGAGTTATAAAATTATCTTAAAAATTATAATCGTATTCTAATAATAATAATTTTACTTTTTTAAAATTTTTAAGTTTCACTCATGATTGGTTTCATTTTATGAAGATTTTGGGAATTGCTAATACTTTTTGAGTGAGTCGGTTTCAGAAATAATGCTGAAAAATAAAAAAATAAAAAAAATAATGCTAAAAAAAAAATAATTCCAAATTTACTGTTGAACCGCGTTTACAAAATGCGGTTATAGTAAACCGCGTCAAGGTGATGCGTTTAAAATACATAAAAACCGCGTCTATAACACACGTTTTATATTCATGTCAACCGCATTTCCAAAACATGGTTCATACCAAAATAAACCGTGTTATATAAACGCGGTTTTCACCATAACCCGTGTTCCCATAACGCGGTTTTATCCCTAAACCGCGTTTAATAAACGCGGTTTATCCGCAGTACACATAAACCCCGTTTTCATCGCTTATAGTCGCCATTATGCCGCAATTCGTGATGATCGTCACATTGATCCCATGTTACTCTTAATGAAACTCCAACATTATAAGTGAAGGTGGTAAGAAATCAGAAAAAGTTATCAATAAAAGGCTATTAATTCAGTAGTGATCAAATAGCTACGACAATGATACTTAAAGATCTCCGGCGTATAAAGCAGAAGAAGGGCGGCGGCGAACAACATGACCGGCGGTGAGTAGAGGCGTAAACGAACTGAGCGTTCAATGAACTACTCGTGTTCAAAATCGATTAGGGCTCGTTTGTGTTCATTAGGAGAGCTCGATAGCTTAACGAGCCGAGTTCAAGCAGGCTTCATAAGCTTAACAAGTCGAGTTCGAACAGGGGGTGCTCGGCTCGCTAATGTTCACGAAACAGTTTGATAAGGGCTCGACAAGAGCTCGTTAAGGGGCTCGATACGAGCTCGTTAAGGGCTCGTTATGAGCTCGATAACAATTGGTATTGGTTCAAAAATAGTTCGATAATGGCTCGATAATAACTTATAAAGCTCGGCTCGTTAATTTTAAACTCGATTGGGCTCGATAATGAGCTCGGTTCGACTCATTCGGTTTACCATATTAAACCGCGTTCATATGACGCGGTTTTTTTATAATAAACCGCGTCTTAATAACGCGGTTTTTGTTATAATAAACCGCGTTATTAAGACGCGTTTTTTTGTTAGATAAACCGCGTTATTAAGACGCGGTTTTTATTACTCTAAACCGAGTTATTAAGACGCGGTTTTTGTTATGGTAAAACGAAACGCGGTTTTATTTCATCTGAAACGCGTTTTATTAACGCGGTTTACTATAACCGCATTTTGTAAACGCGGTTCAACAGTAGATTTGGAATTATTTTTTTTCCAGCATTATTTTTTTTATTTTTTTATTTTTCAGCATTATTTCCGGAACCGACTCTTTTTGAGTTTGATTAAATTAGTTTTTATTTTTTTTTCTTTTATTCGAAATATTTTATAAGATTTGTAAGCCTATTCAAATTGGTCTCTATCTTCATTTTTTGACAAAATTATTGCTTTATCTTTTTAATTTCTAACTGACTTTGGTGTTCGTCGCGAAATAAATCACTAGTGGCCTTTTAAAATAAACGAGAAGGTGATAGAATAATTTTAAAAAGTTATTAATTAACATTAAAAACTATTTCAATAAAAGAAAAGAGAAATACTAATTTGAACATATTTAATAACACCTAAGTAACTGAATTTTAGGTACGGTACTGTCCGGACCAAATTACTATTTATAGTTTTCAAAACAATTTTACGACTTTTGTTATTTATAAGTCACATCATTACTCCAACAATAACAAACTTTTGCGTGACAATAACATCTCATAGCCTGTTCACTACTAATTATCATATAGTTTAGGAATTGACAAATTTGTGTTTGGATTTGAATAATAGGATAACTATGCGTCTACTGACGAGGAATATGAAGAGAAACTGAAGAAGGAAAATCTGGCTTTCTTCTTTTTGGCTACGTATGTATTGTGATTTCTGATTATTTTCTGTGTTTCTTGTCACTGTGTATCGATCTTCATGGTTCAAGAAAAGAAAGGTTTTCTGAGTTATGGGTGGTGGTGATGATGGTGTAGGTATGGAGATGGGGAGCCAACAGACAATGCAGAGAGGTTCTACAGATGGTTCACTGAGGTGGGATTTTGAGTTGAAGTTCTGTTTTCTCTTTTCTCCGAGTGTTAGTGTTATTATTTTTTCTATGGAAACTTTGTGTTAAATTTCAACGGGCCTTTAGGCCCAACCCGTAGAGGTTAGCACGTATAAGACCAACATATAAGCTTAAGTGAGGTTCATCCTAAAATCAATTGGCACTAAGTGGAGTAACACTCTATGCTTATATATTGCTCTTTTATGTCGTAACTACAATGTGAGATTCTATAAGACTCACATGTGGAGTTCTCAACAACTTGTTATTGACTGCATATTTAATTCATTTTTTTACAACGGTGAGAAACCCTATGAGATGTAGAAAGGAGCAGGGCAGACCTCCCCAAATCCTCGTAAACCCATATCTCCAATTGATGAATCCATGAATCCCTAGTCTCAGACATCACCTTTTAGAGACTTTGTCAGCTGAATTAGCTGACACCTTCTTATATTTATTTCATGACTTGCTTTGTGGTCACCACTATATTAATATTGTTTTCTTTATCAAATATACAATATTCATTTCCAAACTTGCTTACTTGGGCCTGTATATAAATAGGGCTCATTTGGTATGATTTTTTGTTTATATTCTTAAACTTTCGATGAGTTTAAAATCATATTTAGAAACCATTGTTTCTTATTTTTAGTTTTTTGTATTCAATTTTTTTTTAATTTGATTGAAAACTGAAAACTAAAAATAAGAAAAAAAATTATTTTCAAAAATTAAGATTTAAAAATAAGAAAAAAAAAAATCCATTTTTAAAAATTGGGATTTAATTTTTCAAAATTAAAAAAAAAATTATAAATAAAAAACTATGCCAAACATAGCGATTATACTTTAATATGAATCCTATCATTGCTACCCTCAAAAGAAGCAATTATTTTTGTCACCTCGCCAAATATTCTTTATCTCCCTGCCTCTCTTGGCATGACTAGCCCTATCAATTAAATCGTTACTATTATTATTATTATTATTATTATTATTATTATTATTATTATTATTATTATTGTTATTATTATTATTATGATGTTATTTTCAAACAAAATTTAGTTGTTGGAAAAACATTGCGACGAAAGGGTGTTTTATCTTGTCATGATTATGATATATGTCCAAACAAAGACCATGAAAATTTGGTGAACGAGACTGTAATAATTTTTTCCTAAAGGGGTAAGGTATCGTCCATCTCACTCCCTCAGTTCTTGCTCCAATGGGAGACCTTGTGGCACTGAGTTCATGGTTGTTGAGACTCCAGTAAATTTTGATGCGCTGTGACTGTGGATGTTGCACAGGGCGCTAAAGAGAAGGGCCAGTGGCTTCAGAACCTACAGTACGGAGTTTTTGGCCTTGGCAACCGCCAGTATGAGCATTTCAACAAGGTCTAATTCAATCCTCCATTGGACTATAACTATGCATCGTCTCTTCCATTTTCTTTTCTATGTTTAATATATATGTGTTGTTGTTGACTAATAGGTTGGTAAAGTGGTGGACGAGTTACTGGCCGAGCAAGGTAGCCTACCACCTTTTCTTTCGATTGGCTTTTTTTATTCCTGCAACTGAAATGCTCTAAGTTTCTCGTTTGTGCTTGTTTAAACCTGGAGATTTCATGATGTGATTGCTCAAAAGTTCCTTTTTGCCCTGGAAGAGTCATTTGAATGCTACACTTTTGAGATTGTGTACTGATAGATTGGCATCAAACCGTAGAAGTACCATGACATATTGTCATTTGGTGCCCGATCCATTTTTAAATGTTTTACAAGTAGATGTATTCGATTGCTTCGTCACTTTGTCAGTCGGGTTATGACTTACTAGAGTGCAATTTCGTTCTGTTGGTTGCTTAAATATAGAAATTTAGAAAGATAAACAAATTCTTTAATTTGGAGAGGGGGGTCGGTATTGTTCAGGTTATGGTGATAAAAGAAGTTAGAATGCAGTCTAATTGAACGCTTTCTTGTTTATGTTTTGATCTATCAATGTTCCTATGCCTACAAACTTAGAAAGTTTTAGTTATTTAGATTACACAAACCAAAGCTAGAAAGGAGACGAAGTCTAATCAGAAAATATTTACTGAAGGTAATTACAATAACAAAAAAAATATAATAATAAAAAAAAATTGACATTCTAATCTACGAAAATATAATTCCATTTGTTCATTTGCAGGTGGGAAGCGCCTTGTGCAAGTCGGTCTCGGGGACGATGATCAGTGCATTGAAGATGACTTTACTGTATGGTATGCTTTGATTGCCTGTGTCACTGTATAAATTATGGTGCAATTGCTATGGTATAAGTTTTGGAGATCTATTGGATTTAGTATAGTGGTTAGGCTGAGAGCTATTGAGTTTGGTGTAATGGTTAGGCTATACACCTCCCAACATGAGGTCTTACACACCTCTCAGCATGAGGTCTTGGGTTCAAAACTAATCTTTCCATGCCCTAGATATCAGTGGGTTTCTTAGGATAATGTTTTAACTCCTTATTTGTAAAAATAGACGTTAATGTGGTGATCTTTGATGCCCATGTGCAACAACAGGAAAGAAACAGTGTGGCCCGAGTTAGATCAACTCCTTCTAGACGGTGATGACACTGCTGTTTCTACGCCATATACTGCTGCGGTCTTGGAATACCGGGTCGTGTGTCATAGTGCTGAAGATGCATTCTTGGTACATATAAAATGGTCAAATGCTAATGCTAATGGCCATACTGCTCATGATGCTCAGCATCCATGCAGGTATTGTTCTAAGCTGTATAAACTGAGTCAGTTCCGAGTTTCCCCTTTGGTTTTTGTTTTGTTTCTAATCTATTATTAATTCTTCAACATGAAGTTCGAATGTGGCTGTGAGGAAGGAACTACATACTCCTGCATCGGATCGTTCTTGTACTCATTTGGAGTTTGATATTGCTGGGACTGGACTTAAGTAAGTTTGCTTAGTTCGTATTCATCAAGCACTAGAAAAAACTTTCTTCAATGATGATGCATGTTGTAGAGCTTTTCGAGTTAGTACAGTGGTTAGGCTATCCAACCTCTAAGATAGCGGTCTTAGGTTCGAGCTCTTATTGAGGAAAAAATTGTATCCTCTTTAACATTATAAAAGGAAAAAAATGATGAGGCAATTTGTCATTATACACAATTTTTTGGTTGTAGTCCTGGAAATTACATCTCACAAAAGTGGAGGTAAGACTGCATACGTTTGACTTCCTCTCACCCCTCTTTGATGGGATCCTTGTGGAATGGGATTCCCTTTAATTGAGGTCAGTCCCCAGTTTTTAGGGGTCTAAAGCAAGGTCCGATTGGTGGCTTTTTTTGATAACGGGCTATTCTTTTCATCTTAAGCTTATATCAAATAATGCATTTTATATTACTATACTAGCTAATATGTGGGTCACTTATATTATATATGCATATATAGATTCATTGATGTATTATGTACAGGTCGGTATTTCTCCAACTATAAATAGAGACATGTGGTAGAAGCAATTAATTTTCAAAAGGTGCCTTAACAAATTGGGGGCTCTAAGCGTTTGCTTGGATTGCTCGAGATCCCAACTGGCTCTGCCTTTTCCATAACCATACGAACTCTCTCTTGTACAGATATGAAACTGGGGATCATGTTGGTGTCTACTGTCAAAATCTACCCGAAGTTGTGGAGGAAGCAGAAAGGCTTTTGGGTTTATCCCCAGATATGTTCTTCTCTCTTCATGCCGATAATGAGGATGGTACATCCATCAGCGGAAGCTCTTTACCTCCACCTTTCCCTCCATGCACTTTAAGAACCGCTCTGACTCGATATACTGATCTTTTGAGCTCCCCAAAGAAGGTAGGTGCATTCTTTCAATGGCGTTATTTTTGGGGATTTTTGCACCTTGAAGGATCGATTTTTCTAACTCGAGTTTCTGCAGTCTGCTTTACTTGCTTTAGCAGCTCATGCTTCGGATCCAAATGAAGCTGACCGGCTGAGATATCTTGCATCCCCTGCTGGAAAGGTATTAATACTACAACCGTGTTTGGTGTCCTTTTTGTATAAACTAAAAACCATATTTTCAAATGATTTCTTTCTTGTTTTTAGTTTTCTTTTAATTTTTTCTAGTTTGATTGAAAATTGAAAACAAAAAAACCGAAAACAAGAAAAAAAAATAGATCACATCTTCAAATCTCAATCATTAGTTTCTTAAAAACCAAAAATAGCCAAAAGGAAATAATAGCAAACAGGCCCTGAAAATCACTATAGTTTCTGCATGTTTGGGTTTGACATTAATTTTCCCCCTTTCTTCTGAAGGATGAATATGCACAATGGGTGGTGGCAAGCCAGAGGAGCCTTCTTGAGGTTATGGCTGAATTCCCTTCAGCTAAACCTCCTCTTGGAGTTTTCTTTGCAGCAGTTGCCCCACGCTTGCAGCCTAGATACTATTCTATATCATCGTCACCGCGGTAAATTCTGCTTCCTGCAAGAGCACCTAGGGGTGTAAATGAGCTGAGCTGAGCCTGAGCTTCGTCAATGTTTAGCTCAGGTTCAGCTCGGTTAAACTCGAACCTTGCTTAGCTTGCCTTAGTGAGAGTCGCTTGAGCTCAATTGTTTGAGCTTGAGCTCGGCTCATGTAGGCTCGAACATGGCTCAATTAGGCATATTTAGGCTAATAAATTTTATCTCGGTATGCTCATGTAAGCTTTTTTAAGTTCGCGAGTCTATGAGCTCAAGCTTCAATTGGCTCCGGCTCAACTTGTTAAGCTAAATGAGCCATGTTTTTCGAGCTTTCTGACGAGCTAGCTCGGCTCATTTACACTCCTAAAGGCACCTGTACTGCTCTTCTTGTTGGCATTGGCTTCATGAAAATTTGAGTTTTCTAATAGTTGATGATTTATGCAGAGTGGCACCATCAAGAATCCACGTTACATGCGCGCTAGTATATGAAAAAACACCAACAGGGAGGATTCACAAGGGAGTGTGTTCTACTTGGATTAAGGTACTTAAATTTTCTCGATGCATAATAACTGATTTAGTATCTTCTTGCCATGGAAAATCATGTCTTTTACAGCTGTATCCAGAGAACTGCCATCAGCAAATCTGTTGTTTATACAAATGTATTGAGTGTTGTATTGTGTTCGCATTTGCGTTTGTGTTATGCGAGGGATCTTAGAAAAAGATTTAACCCGGACCCAACCTGTTTGCTAGACGGGTTAAGAACTTACAATCCTTATCCAACCCAATTAATTAAGGGTAACTTGAGGGTTATGCATTTATAATAGTGTCTTCTTTTGTTAAATGCTAGCTTGTTGACCAGTAGACATGTCAATAATATAACATCACAGCACAGTTGACACTAGCAATAAACATATGATACATTTATAACTGTTAAAATAAATTATCTAATTAACATGAACTATTATAGTTCAAATTATTATATACGGCATAAACTAAAATAATATATACAATAGCAATAGCATAACACTCAAATAATCTAACATAATTATATAAAGGGGGGTTAAACATGTTCATCACAGTTTGGCCTAGCCAAAACTCAAATTCGACCCAATTACTTTAACGGGTTAAGCACGTCGACCCTAATTCAACCTGACTCTAAAAACCCTAATCCAAATCGCTATCTTTATAACATGCTCGTATATCTTGCCGTGTTATATTTTGCCTGCTCTATTTTGTATGCTAGTTATAGTAGATTATTTCTGCTAATAGCATGCCGTTGGTGCAAAATTCTCTCAAAATGTCAACTGCACCGTTTTGTTCCTTTCTTCTTTCTTCCTTTTTGTTAGTCTTCTCCTGATCCCAGTTGTCTCTGTCTGTGTCTTATCTTTCCCTACAGAATGCTGTGCCTATGGAAGAAAGTGAACGGTGCAGTTCCGCGCCCATTTTTGTAAGACAATCAAACTTCAAGCTCCCAGCAGACGAGTCTGTCCCCATTATTATGATCGGTCCAGGCACCGGATTGGCTCCTTTCCGGGGTTTCCTGCAGGTATATGAACTTTGTTCGATTTGGATACTTTGCCTCTTGATACTTCAACACATTTCTAAATCTGCTTATGTTTTTGTGTTATTTCCAGGAAAGGTCTGCTCTCAGTGAGGCTGGAGTGGAGCTTGGACCTTCCGTATTGTTCTTCGGGTGCAGAAACCGTAAAATGGTAATTATTATCAAGGAAGCAACTATCATAAAAGTTAAAGCTAATGAGTGAAGGTCTGTGAATGGTTTTGTTATCTCGCCTCTCTCGTCAAGAGAATACCCATTGGGTTTGAAGCGTGCATCGTAAACAAACTAGTTTTATACCTTGTGCTTGAATTATGTTAACATTAAAGTGGGGATTTGAAGGCCCATAAATGGTTTTGTACTCTTAACGATTATATTACTCTAAGGACATAGATGCCCTTAGGCCCCAAAAGGAAAAAAGAACTTGCTTGTTTCTTTTAGCATCCTGTTCTAAGAATTCGCTTGTAGTTCTACAGTTTTAGGACCGGCCTTTCTAAGAAGTTAGACAGAACACTCATGATAGTTAACTTTAGATCATGACTCATGATAGCTAGTAGTAGCAGCAGTAGTTAGCAGTTTGAGTCGCACTTCGCAAATATGTTAAAATGTATAACGTTAATTTTGTGAACTAAAATTCAAAATGATATTTGGAATTGCCAAACACCAAACACACTCTGTTGTTACGTCAAAACACATGCTTCATTTTGGCCGTACTGATTGAAGCGAGCCTATAACTGCAGGACTATATCTATGAGGAGGAGCTGGAAAACTATGTCAAGACTGGTGTCCTCTCTGAGCTAGTTGTCGCTTTCTCGCGTGAGGGACCTACAAAGGAATACGTGCAGCACAAAATGACACAGAAGGTGTGTAACCTTGCCAGCCTAACGGCCTGTGTTCTATGTTGTAAATATCGTGCCACACTAACTTCCATGTGATTATCGAGCTAATATCAAGACTTTGATGAGTTTTTTTAACGAGCCTTTATTGAATTGTTTGCATACATTAACGAGATGCAGCTACAAGCCCTAATTGATTTCAAACTCAAGTAGCTCATAGAACATTTGATTCGTTTACACCCCTAATTCTCTTGTTCTTGCTGTGAAATCAGGCGTCAGATATTTGGAATATGATTTCTCAAGGTGCTTACATTTACGTGTGTGGCGATGCCAAAGGCATGGCAAGGGACGTCCATCGAACTCTTCACACAATTGTGCAAGAGCAGGTACGTCCATTTTTTTTTCCGATAATTAGGGTACATCCACAGGCACAGTAGTAGGTACGTCCAATGTTTGTGCCATTTTTTATAGGCTGAACTTGGTACATGTATAGGGTGCAATTTCCACCATTAAAAACGCAGATTGCAGTCATACTTTGGCTGCAACCGCTGTGTTGAAATGGGATATTACGACATTAAATAACGGGTCCCAAAATTGGTCTCAAGTTTCTTTTCAGCTACAAAATTTTAAATGAATAGCCATGGAAATCGCTATTGTTAATACCCGTCATTTTATTCAACATATTAACAAATTTAATTATGTTTTGGTGAAAGAAAATACGATAAATCTACATTGTCGTGGCTTTTTCCGTAATAGTTAATTTCTTAACGGTTAACAACTACTTCACTAATTTAATAATCTTTAACTTTTTTGATATAAAGGTAAGAAAAGCATTAGGATCCTTTTCTTGGAAATAATCCTTTTAATACTTCATCATATAATACCCCCGAACAATAGAGTTAGGAATAGAACAGTCTCCGCTGCCCTATTACCCTCTTTAAAGTAGCAGTAGCAGCAGCAGCAACAACAACTACCCAATGCCTCAAAGAGGCTCCCGTCAAGGTAGGACATAAGGAGTTTGAGATGTACGCAATCTTGTCCCTACAAAATATTATACCGTAGAGAAGCTGTTTTCAAAAAGTTGTTTTCGAAGTGCTGGTGGTAGCCCTTTCTAAAAGGAAAATCAACATCTCATTAAATTGCAGCTAGTGTTACAGAAAAGATATTGCATTTTTTTTATGGGCCACCCCAATTTGACAATTTGGAGAGCCGCATTAATGTCTCAGCACCTGTGGCCTTTGTAAATCGCCTTTCAAAAACAGCCGCCGTTTAGAGTAGCTTCTTAGAGGGTTAAGGCTGTTTATATCTCACCCTAATGGGAGCTCTTTAGGGCGCTGGATTTATTATTGTTGTTGCCTCTGTGCATCTAACAGGATAACACTAGTCTTAATATTTTACAGAAGATATTACTTTTTTTTTTTTTTTTTTTTTTGTGGGCCTGCCCTAATTTGACAAGTGAAGGGAGTAGTGGGGGGAAAGCAGCATTAATGTCTAAGCAGCATCTGTGGCCTCTATTATTTAGGTGTCCCACTTTCATTATTTGTGTGGTTGGTGTGTTTTTCTGCCAACCAGCAGCATCACTTTCTCATTCAAGCAACTTGTTGCACTCTAGAATCAACCCCAAACTGTTTCAACTAATTTTCTCCACTTTCAATATAATCACTGAACACGATACATGGAAAATTGTTCTCTTGCAAGTCAATGCGCCTTAAAGATTTATGGTTATTTACGCTAAAGGTCTTTATACTTTGCCAACTATGTCGGTTTAGTTCTTCTACTTTTATGATTTTTAGTTGTGTCAGTTTTGGTCATATGGTCTCAGTTATAAGTTAAGTTAATGGTGCGATAATTAGTGGCTGGAACATACCAGATGCAAGTGATTCAATTTGTTCATTGACCCGATTTGAATCCACCTATGACCCAATCATTGAAAATTCTGATTGCTAACTTAACATTTATTTAATTCTTAAGTTGATATAATTTGAATTGTACAGGGATAAATTGATACAATTGCAATTGCAGGGAATAAATTGATACAGTAGACAAAGTATATGGACCTATAACATACATAATCGTAGCATTTGTTGTTCTCTTTGTGTCAAAATAAAGGTCCACCCGACCTTTGACTCTCTAAATTAAACTAGCTCCTTATTTGACAACAAGGTAATGGGTATAAAGAGCGGTGAGCAATTCTTTTTTTTTGGGGGGGGGGGGGGGGGGGGGGGTAATGGAGGGTAATGCCATGCTTCTTTATGTTTTAAGTGTAACTCTTTTTATCTTTATTCCTTTATGTAATTATCGAATAAAAACAACTTATTCATCTATCTTTATTCAACATATCCAAATAAGGATAGGATAACACCATATTTCTTACGTTATCGCTTTTTACTCCTCTCCACTATTCCGTTACCCAATTGTCAAACAAAGTGTAAGTAAAATATTAAGCTGATATTATATGGTAATGGTGTGAATAGGGAGGGATGGACAGCACAAAGGCAGAGAGCATGGTGAAGAACTTGCAGATGTCAGGCAGATACTTGCGTGATGTTTGGTAGTCTCTCTCTCTCTCCCTCTCCCACTAATTTTATATTTATATTTTTATATTTATATTTTATTATTTAATATATATTTTATAAAAGCCAGTGTTTGGAGATGGCCCAAGTTGAAAATATTACTGCTTGGGGGAGAGGTCTACTTTTGGTATTTTAATATTTTAAAAACCAAAAAAAAAAAAAAACAAAAAAAAATGAACTGTGTTTTACCTGTTATGTTATTAATTTAGTTACAAGACTTATGATTCTTTTTTCTTTTTTGTAATATTTTTCTTTAGACAAAGGGGTTTTGCCCCTGGGGTTTCTTTCTTGTAATATTATCTTGAACACAAATTTTTAACTATCTTAATAATGATCATCATGCAAAGATTGACATGATTATGTAATTTTTGTCATGTGACTTGGAAAGTGAAGGCTTAGGCCTTGTTTGGTTACCACATGAATTAAATTATTACTGAAAGTTGTAGTTTTTAGAAATTTAATTCTTGTATCAACTTCTTAGAAAGTAGATAAAAAATATTTGGTTGCCAAAATAGGAAATAGAACTTCCCTTAAAATAAAGAAATTAGAACTTACTTAGAGGGCTAGGTAAGTCATGTCCTGCGTTTTGAAGGAATTGGAATTTGTTATTAATTTTCACTTCCTGCACTTGGCTTATTTCAAGAGCCAAATTTTGTACTTCTCATAAATTTCTATTTCTTGTATTTACTTTCTACACACCAAACGAGGCTTAGAATGCCCTATTTATTGATAAATGTTTTGGTTTTTTTTTTTATACGTAATCACTTATCAAAATGTTTGCATTTTACTTAATAACCACAACATTTATAATTTACTGAAAGGATGTTTTTTCTGAAAACGACCTCAATCTTTGTTGTGATTTTAAAGAATGACTTCCTAAGTTATTTAAAATTTTTTAATGTCACACCTGAATGTGATATTGTTCAAATCTGATAGTTTTTGCTGACATGGTCTTTAAAAAAAAAGAGAAAATAATTTTAAAAAAAAATTAGAATTTACATATAAAATAATTATAAAATTCTAAAATATTTTAAATATTTAATAAAAATATTTTGAATATCTAAAAGGTTTGCGAGTATTTAAAAAATAATTTTTAATATGTTACATAGCAAAAACTAACGGATATTAAATGTGTCGCACTAAGGTGTGACATTGGAAAATTTTGGAATGTTTAGGTGTAGCAAATTTGGGTGGTTTTAGTTTTAAAAAAAAAAAAAAAACCCCTTTTAGAAAACTACATCGTACAACAATAATAAAAAATCTAGTGCCTCCAAGGGCTCCTACAAAAGCAGAGTCTAAAGGGGGTAGATGTACGCAGCCTTGCCCCTTCCGGGAGCTATCCTGAAGGGAGGCTGTTTCCGAGGACTCTCAACTTGAGAAACTGTTCCGCAGCATAAAGCATGGTGGCCAGATGGTTAGGATTGAGTCAACGGGGCTCTTAGGAAATGACCTTCCTATACGGTAGAACTATATAGGGGTAAAACTATGTACATTTTATCTCCTTAGTGAACGGGGTCCTTTGGGAACAGCCTCCCTATGCAGTAGCACTATATAGGGATAAAATTGTACACATCTTACCCTTCTAGACCTTGTCTTAGTGTAAGTCTCTTTGAAGTATGAGTTATTATTATTGTGTTAACGCTGTTAGCATTCCATTAAAGCACAGCGCATCGATTTTAGGCATGGAGTTTCAAAAAAGCACAAGTTAATATGACTACTTAAAGCTAAATAGGAAAATGTACAACCACCACCGAAAATTCGTGATATGTGAATCTGTTACACACTATCTCTTTCCCACCTAAATTACCGGTCACTTTATACCAAAGAGGGTACCAACACGCTGTTACCGGGTCCCATTAGAACTCCGAAGTTAAGCGTGATTGGGCAAGAGCAATACCAGGATGGGTGGCCTCCTGGGAAGTCCTTACCCTCAGGTTGAGGGCACTCGGAAATAGCTTCTCTTCAAGGGTAATACCCTGAAGGGGGAAGGTTGTGTACATCCGGTCCCCCCCCCCCCGCCCCCCCGCCCGACCCTGCTTAGGCGGGAGCTTTTGGGGCACTGGATATGTTGCTTTGCCTTTTGCTTTTATTAGGATTGAAAAGTAAAGGTTCTTAGTGTTAATCCCTCTATCAATACTTGTTGATGTAATGAATAATGCATAATGAAAATGATATCTCAATTCTTCTCGTGAACTCTTTCTCTCTTTTCTCGTTAATCTCTCTTCTCCTACTCTTCTCTACACTTATTCTTGTATTTCTCTCTAATCTTCTTCTCCTTAGATGCAATCTAAATAGTAGTATACGTAAGCAATGTGAACTTTAACAGATCGTTTTTGAAAAATATAAGTTGTAACTATTAAGTGAAAATTGATTATTAGACATTCGGATTTTTTTACTGAAAATTGCCTAAATTTTAGGTGTGGTTTCAAGAAAACACCTAGATTTTTTAATTTTTCAAAGTTATATCTAAACTTTTCAAAATTTTTAATGTCACACTTTAATATTAACACCATTAATATCCAGTTCCAAGAAAGCACCTAGATTTTTTAATTTTTTAAAGTCACACCTAAATTTTTCAAAATTTTTCATTGTCATACTTTAACGATAACACCGTTAATATCTGTTAGTATTTACTGACATGGCTTTTTAAGAAAACAGAAAATAATTTTAAAATTTTGAATTTACATTTAAAATAATTTATACTAATTTAATAAATATTTAAAAGAGAATTTATGCATTTTAAAAAATTATTTTTTTCTAAATGCCATCTCAGCAAAAACTAAAGTATGTTAACGGCATTATATTAAAGTTTAATATTAAAAAATTTTGAAAATTTTAATTGCGGCTTTGAAAAATTAAAATTTTTAGGTGCTTTCTTGAAACTACGATGGTCTTGTGTGCATTGAGCTCCCGCCCGGCCGGCAGGGCTCATGCGCATGGACGTCGAGATAGGAGTACAACCAAAGAGGATACCAACACGCCATCACCGGATCCCATTAGAACTCCGAAATTAAGCGTGCTTGGGCGAGAGCAGTACCAGGATGGGTGATCTCTTGGGAAGTCCTCACCCTCATGCTAAGGACACTCTGAAACAGCCTCTCTTCAGAGGTAATATCCTAAAGAGAAAAAGCTGCATACATCCGCCCCTCCAGACTCTGCTTAGGTGGAAGCCCTTGGAGCACTAGATATGTTGCTTTTTTTGCTTTTTTTTTCTTGAAACTACACCTAAAATTTAGATGATTTTCAATAAAAACAACCTAATTGTTATTATATTAATAATCTTAGGGTTTTTTTTTTTAATTTTAAATTTGTCAATGAAGGCCAGAGGCCAATTACTTTAAAGGATTTAACAATACGAAAGGAATGGATAAAATTCTGAAAAAGAAATTTTAAGTTAGTAACATATATGTGATGTTGATATATTTATAATTTTAGATATTAGTATTGATATGTGGACAGGCTCAAAGATTTGTAAAATAGTTAAAAATCTAAGTCAAAAGATTTGTATATGATCAGATTGAGGTCGACTCATAATGATATGCTCAAATAGCTTTTTACGATCTATATTTGATTATTAAACTTTGATTGGATCCTAACCATTACTATAGTTAAATATGACAGCAATGTGATCAGCCTAAGCTGTTAAGGGTATAAAACTATTCATGAGCCTTGTTAATCAAGAGGCTACGAGTTCGAATCTTAACAACCTCCACTTTAATATTAAAAAAAAAAAAAATTAAGCACAAGCATGAGATAGACCTGTGCACTATGCACGCTTTAAGCCCAATTGGCATTTGGATGAGGGAACATATTAAAATATAAAACTATTTATGATCCTTTACCTATCAGTTTAAACTTTTAGGAAAATTGGTTCCTTGAAAATGGGTTAAATGAAGTTGATTACATTTTCATAATAGCATCATTTTCATGTTGCCTAGCCAGGGAATAAGTGTCTCTTTGACCAAATTTTTTTTTAGCAAAAGAGTACTTTATTGAAATATATATATATATATATATATATATTGAGTTTTTCTTTATAAAAGCACTTTCAAATAATTTGTTTTTAAGCAGAGGCAAAATCACATTACTTTTACTTTAAAATAGAATCATAATTTAAACTTATAAGACAAAAACAATCTTACTCATAATCTGAAAAAAATTGATTATAAACAAAGTAATTTAGAAAAGAAAAAAAATTATTTTCAGTATGATCAAACAGGGCTAATGGTTTGGATGTTGGGGCTTATTTTGGGCTGGACATGTACATATGTTTGGGTCCAGAAGCTGGAAGGACCAACTATGTTATTTTGGGTTTTGCATTTGGGCCTGCCATCTTATTATCCGACATAACACAATTAGCTCAAGTTTCAACGAAAGTTGAATTTAAATGAGATCAACTTAGCCGAAGCTTGTTGAGTTGAGATGAGCTCGAGCTTATGACGCGTCTAGCTAAAATTGAAAGATTTTATTCTCGATGAGCTAAGCCTTAGGCCTAATAAGTTTTTATGAGAGGGTGAGAGATAAGAAATTTTTTTTTTTTGTAAGTAAGAGAGAGAGATAAGAGTAGTGAATTATAATCATCATACGTAGTTCCAGATTTCAAAATTACTTTTACAATTCTCATTAGAGTTAGTGGTCTAAATTCCCTTGATTTAGATATAATAGTCGTAATTTATTTCCTCGTCTCTCATCCTCTCATAAAAGTCATGTCCCACATGTGTGTGTTTGTGTCTTATGAAAGGGTGAGAGATGAGAGAATAAATGTTGTGCCACACATTTGATTAAAGAGGGAAGGGGGTGATATATGCGAGGAAGATGATGTCAGCAACAATATATATATATATATATATATATATATATATAAATATATACTTTTATAAGAGGGTAAACGATGAGAGGAGTAAATTATGACCATTCGATCTACAAACAACAACAACAATCTCAGTGCCTCAAGGGCTCCCGCGTATGCAGGGTCTGGGAGGGGTAGGATGTACACAACCTTACCCCCTCAGGGCGGGGCCCTGATGAGAGGTTGTTTCCGAGGACCCCTATCCTGGTAGTTGATAGTTAAGAAGGGCATGTGAGTAAATCATGTAAAGCATGCATGCAGAACATGAAGAATGTAAAGTGTAGGAATCAAAAAAGCATGTAAGACATGTAAAACGTGTGAGCATATAAGCAAGTAAGAATGTAAGCACATATAAACATGAAAACATGGAAGCATAGGAGCATGGGAGCATGGCACTATGGCCAAAGGTAAAACCAAACAAGATAGTACGAGAAGAATCTACATGCGACACCCTGCCATATATAGGGAGGGTATAGCGTATAGAAAGTGTAGGGGGATAGGGACAGAGGAAATGGAGAGAGAGAGAGAGAGAGAGGGAGAGAAAGTAGATAGAGAGAGCTAGCTTACGCGTGCTCTGTAATCCTACACCGCTAAATCGGATACCCCTATACTAATCCTCCACTGAGCTCTATCTAAGGCCATCTCTTCATTTAGGTTAAGGTAGGTGAGGTCCTTTCGGATTGTCTCCATCCAACTCTTCTTTGGCTGCCCTCTTCCTCTCTTCCCGTCTGCAATAAGAAGTTGTTCGCATCTCCTTACAGGGACAATTGTGGGTCTCCTCCTGACATGCCCAAACCACCGTAGGCGTTGCTCCCTCAACTTATCCTCTATTGGGGGCGATGCCTAATTTACTTCTTATGACGTCATTTCGGATCATGTCCTTTCTTGTATGTCCACACATCCATCTCAACATCCTCATCTCCGCAACCTTCAACTTCTGTGTGTGATGACACTTAACTGTCCAGCACTCTGCCCCACAGGACATAGCCGGTCTCACTACTATCTTATAGTATTTACCCTTTAACTTTAACGGGAGCTTCCTATTGCACAGTGCCGCAGAGGCCATCCTCCATTTATGCCAACCCATTTTAATCTTGTTGTTGATATCTGCGTCCACTTCACCGTCTTGTTGCACCATGGAACCCAAGTATTTGAAGCACGCTTTCTGTAGTATGCACTCTGATCCAATCTTGATAACTTCTGTTCTTGGTATGGTAGAGGTGCACAACTTGAGTTCCATGTACTCGGTTTTAGATCTACTGAGTGTTAGACCTTTCGCTTCTAAGGCCATCATCCAAAGTTCGAGTTTCTCATAGACCTCCTCTTTAGATTGTTCCACTAGGACTACATCATCCGCGAAGAGTATGCACCAAGGCACGTCCTCTTGGATGTGCCTAGTGAGCTCGTCTATAATCAGAATGAATAGAAAGGGACTCAAGGCCGATCCTTGGTACACCCCAACTGTAATGGGAAAAGCGTCTGTGTCCCCTTCCGTTGTTCGTACATTAGTTTGGGCGTCTTCCTACATGTCTTTGATGATACGTATATAGGGCCGGGGGATGCCTTTTCCCTCCAAGGCCTTCCGTAGGACCTCTCTCGGAACTTTATCATATGCCTTCTCTAGGTCAATAAAAACCATGTAGAGATCCTTTTGTCTATCTCTGTAGTACTCTATAGACCTCCTCAGGAGATGGATGGCTTCCATCGTCGACCTGCCCGGCATAAATCCAAATTGATTCTCTGAGATCTCTGCTGGTTATCGAAGTCTTCTTTCTATCACCCGCTCCCAAAACTTCAGAGTGTGGCTCATTAGTTTGATTCCTCTGCAGCTAGCACAGCTCTGAATGTCGCCTTTGTTCTTATACAATATAATGAGAAGTGTCAAAATAATTTTAAATATAGGCCCTTAAATTTAAATAGAATAATCATAATATACTCATCTTATCTCTCACCCTCTCATTTGAAACAAATAGGAGTGACTTGAAAAATGAGAAAAGAGAAGATACTAGTAGGCCTCTTCTCCTAGAACCTCTCTCTTAAACCCCTTAAACACTCAACCCTCCTCCCTCCCTTATATTCTTTCCTACTTGAGGAATCTTATTTATATTAGTTTCCTTTTTAGTTTGAAAATGTCGTAAAAAGGAGTCATGAGTGCTAATATTCAAATTTGGGCCACATCTAACCACTAATTAGTATGTGCTTAGAACTAATGATCTATATATAATAATTGATAAACTTATATGTACATATGTAAGATAAAGAATTCACATATTAATTTTATTTTATAATATAAAGTAAATTCTTTTAAATATGTTTAACCCCTAACCATTAGGGATGTGCTTAGAACTAATGATCTTTATAATGTCGGGACTGACCCAACACGTCACCTTTAGAGCTCCTTATATCGTATTTTTTTTTTTTTTTTTTATATTGGTAATGTCAGGGAGGGATTATCGGATTCAAATCCACATCCCAAAATTGGCTAGCTATCACCCTAACCATTAAGATAGACTGGGACCAGCTATATTGTATATTATATAATATACTCATTCCCCCTTTTATATATATATATATATATATATATATTGTTTCTTACGAGAGCAAATCTTACCAACATTCCTCCCCCTCCCCCCCCCACCAAAAAAAAAAAATAATGGAGATAGAATTTAACTTTCATTCTCGTAAACCAACCAAACAACAACAACATGAAAATGCAATGGCAAAACAAGATGATCGTTACCTTCTCGAAGATGAAGATGAAGCACTCTCTCTCTCCGACCTCCCTTTAACCACCACCGTTGATCCTCCTCCTCCTCATCATCCTAGCCGTCGATCTTCTTCCTCCTCGGCCGCTGACTTCTTCGAGTTTTTCACTACAGATATCCACTCCACCACTACCTCCTCCGCGGATGACCTCTTCTTCGACGGCCGCCTCTTACCTTACGCTCCGCCGCCACAACCTCCGCCGCGATCTCTCTCATCCACCTCCTTCTCCACCGCTGCCTCCTCTAACGCCTCCGTTACGCGGTCCGATTCAAGAATAACCGCCCGATCTCTGGCATTCTCGGCACGGAAATCGCAGCGTAGCCGATCGTTCGAAAGCGATTTCTCACGATTGTATCGGAACTTGTCAAGCACGAGCACCAACACAAACAGTACTAATTTGGAGTGCGATCATTTAGAGATCAACAATCGGCGGAAACTGCCGTGGTATTACTGGATGATATTCGGATCAGTTAGGTTACCCGCGGAGATGGAGCTGAACGACATCAAGAGCCGCCGGAAACTGCGATTCTCACCTGAGATATTCTCCGGTCGCCGGAAAGGCGGCGGTTCCTCCTCCTCATCCTCATCAGCGAGCTGGAAGTTGCTAAACGTATTGAGTTGCAAGAGCCATGCAAGCGTCGCTGCAACGACGTCGTTTCCTGCAGTTCCAGATATTACGAAAATGCCCTGAAAAGTGGAGGAGAAATTACAATGATGAGGTATCGATGACGCATGGGATATTATATTTGCGTGAGAGGGAGGGAAAGTAGAGAGAGAGAGAGTGGTGGAGCGGCTGACGTGGACGCTTTTGAATAGAGTGAACGAAGATCACGCCAGACCCGCTCATAACATTTACTGCCTTATCTAATTATTTATTTTGGATAATATTATTATTATTTTTAAGATAATTTTACGACTCTAACTTTTTATAAGTTATAATAATAGTAATTTTTATTCTGATAATAGCTCTCTTTATTTATTAGTTCTTTTTCTACATGATACACAGATAGTTATATTTTAATATTAAAAGTCAACTCTTAGTATGATCAAAATCGAGGTTTATATTTAAATGAATCAAAATGTATTACATAGTGTAATAGTTGTATAAATGAACTCCATGATAGTTTTTACCGGGTCCGGATGTAAGTTTAAGTAACACGAGCAAATATTTGGGGCTCCCAAATTTTAGGAGCCTTAAATTTTAAGGATTGTGTTTTCTGAAGTCTCGATTGTTAATACCAATATGTTTTATGTTCTCTAATAATGTCCAGACTGGTCATGCTTATAGTTATTTTATTTTTATGTTATTTTATTCCTACTAACGTGCTAAGGTATGGGAAGGTGATATGTAGTTACCATTCCTTATATGCATTTCATGTGATGTTTATTTGTAGTTTTATTTAAAGATCTTTGGGTTGTCTTTTATTTTCTTTTTCAATTTTATAATATCTAAATACATGAAAACTTGACAGTTATGTATGTTCCTCGTTCATTTCACTATTCGTTCATGTAAGCTGCGAAAGAGGGTACCAACATACAAGCACCGGATTTCATTAGAACTTCGAAGTTAAGCTTGCTTAGACGAGAGTAGTGCCAATATGGGTGACCTTCCGGAAAGTTCTCGTGTTGCACCCCCTAGATTGGAGGTTCTCGGAAACAACCTTCCTTTAGGGTAGCACTCTGAAGGGGGGAGATTACGTACATACACCTCCCAAAACTCTGCTTAGGCGGGAACCCTTAAGGCACTGGGAATAATGTTGTTGTTGTTCATGTAAGTTGCGAATTCATTAAACTCAAATTTGTCTTCTTACAAACATGCTTCGCCCATACTAAGATATGCCAACAAATCGGAATTTTGGAAGCGGAAAAACATCCAAAGCGGAAACACATCGGAGCCTAACACTAACTTGTTTACAAGGTAACTAGGATTACTTGTCCACCTGAGTGTAAGTCTGAGCTCCAAATACACTATTGCCAAGAAAGATCCTTGAGTGACCAAATCCTTACTCACCCACTGTTCATGGCAGGTGCCAAATACACGTATCAAGTAAATAATAAGCCTAAATGTCTCCAAAGATACCTCATCCCATTCTTTCTCCCTATAAATACTAAGTCAAAACTCAGGCTAAGGGAGCACATTCCACATCATCTCACGTTACACGCTTAGCCCGAGTCCCATTTCCTTTCTTTGGAGCCTGAACTAGTCTCTCCTTCCTTACCAAAGAATACACGAAAACAATATGCTATTTAATATCTAGAAATAAGTTAACTATGTTAAATTTACTTTTACAATAAAATAAAACGACTATATTAATCAGTAAGCAAAGCCAACGACCGGCTAAGCAAAGAATGAAAGAGAATTTTACTATAGCAGGGCTCAAGAAAAGAATCACCCTTTAAAATTGATGTAAAAGAAGGATGGCTGGTATCGGCTTCTATGGCTACATCTGAGTCAAATCAGAAATCAGATATCAGAGTTGTGAGATAAAAATATCAATATATATAAACCTAATGAATTATTCTACCTAACGCCAATTAATCAATTAGGATGAAACTCCACTTAAGTTTATTATATGTGGATCTCACACGTCAACTCTGTGTGTTGGATCTAAAAGCCAGAGATAAAACTTCACCAAAAAGAAAGTACAAAATCAACCAACTTGCTCAGCACTCAAAGCACCCAGTAAAGCAATCATGGAAGACTGATGCAAAATAGCCTTTGAAACCAACCGAATCTGCAAGAAATTTTCAAAACGATTACTACTGCAAACTGATTAAGGTCCCATTTAGCCAAACTGTGAAAAAGTTGTTTCTTTGCGCTTTTTTGGTAAAATTACTTATGTAAAAGTACTTTTACTAGAGATTTTTTTCTTTGAAAAGTTTTATTCTTGCTTTTATTTTTGCTTTAAAGGAGAAATACTATTTTTTGCATCTATTAAAAAGTAGAAAAATAGTTTCTATTTCTATTTAAAAATATTTTTTCATTACAAGCTAAACACCCTCAAATCTTTTCCAGAAAAAAAATTTGGTCAAATAGACCCAAAGTACTGTAATAAATATCCAATGGAATGACAAGTGACAACGAATTTAACAATGCTAATGATACTGAATGGAAGACAGCAAGTGATTTATCTGCAAATACAGCTATTTTTGGTGGGGTTCTTTGGATTCGGAGAGCTAAGCTCAAGCTCGGAGAGGAGGGGAAACTAAGAGTTTGAGGGCTATTGGCAGGATTTTAAGAGATTTCAACAGGATCTGAGGCGTGTTCTCATGACACCTTATGGTAAGGTAGGGAGTATCTATAAGGCTAATGTCACGTGTTTGGTGTGTAATGTAGGTTCAATTAGTACATAGCCTATCTGATGCACAGGACTAGTTGTAAGGAACTCAGTATTACGTGGCAAGAGGCATTCAGGGAAAGTAACTCGGTTCATGGAGACTGAGTCGCTTAGTGTAACTAGACGATAGGGTCGCATGGGTTACCAGAGCTATTCTGGTATTAGTGATTTAGTATTGAGGGGAGAAGCTTAAGAGCATGCTGCACCAGCCATTATAATGTTCGCAAATCCATTATTCGAATCACTAGCTTCTCAGAGTAGTACAACTTGCTACCCAAAAACATAACTTAATAATATTTCTCCAAAACTTGAAAATAATAAATTACAACGCTATCTTTATACAGATCACTAGCTTCTCAATAATGAAAACCAAAGAGGATACCAACACGCTGTCACCGGATCCTATCAGAACTCCGAAGTTAAGCGTGCTTGAGGAAGATCAGTACCAGAATAGGTGACCTCCTGGGAAGTCCTTACCCTCAGGTTGGGGGCACTCGGAAACAGCCTCTCTTCAGGGGTAATACCTGAAAGGGGAAGGCCGCGTACATCCGTTCCCCCAAACCCTGCTTAGGCGGGAGCCCTTGGAGCACTGGGTATGTTGCTTTTGCTTTGCTTTACTAGCTTCTCAATGTAGTACAACTTGCTACCGAAAAACATAACTAAATAATATTTCTTCAAAACTTAAAATAATAAATTACAATGCTATCTTTATAGGCACGGCCTAATCCCTAAGATAGTATGCGTAAACCTATAACCCAAAATGACCTCAAGCATAAATCTAATTTTATTATATAATCTACATAATATGCTAATTATAGTCATTTGATCTTGTAGTTTTAGTTATAAATCCAATTTCCGGTTATAGGTTAGATCTAGTTCAAGTCTCGAGTCATCATAGGTGGGGTCAAACTCGGGTTGCATCTAATTCCGGTTTTGGGTCAACACGGGTCCAGCCAAATTCAGATCAGGTCATTTTCAGGTTTGGGTCCCAAAATTTTTGAATTTTTCGAGTTAGGGGCAGGCCATCAGATTGGGTTATATTTTGCCAATTCTACCTTACCTTAAGGTTGTCGAATAACGGTAAAGGCTTTCCCCTATTACCCTTATCCCTCTAAGCCTTTCATGATTGAGTTGCCAAACAAGAGTTAAAAAAGAAATGTTATTGCGATGGTAAAATTATTATTGTAAAAATAATTTTATTAAATTTGAGATTGTTGCCCATCATGAGGGCGTTTCAGTTAGTGACATCTCCTACCCATGCGATCATTGCCCAGAGGGCAGGAATTCGATTCTCGGTCGGGATATACTCATGACTTACCTGCTCATGGGGATTGTAGGACCTCCTCATGGGCCGAGGTTGGCTGGGGAAACCCAATTCGTCGTTACCCAAAAAAAATTTGAGATTGTTATCCGTTATAAATTACATCACAATTTGGATTACAATTTTTTTTACTTTGACTATAACTCTTAGTACTATTAACTCTTTGGGGAAAAAAATTATAATCCTTTTCAATGCTAAATTTATTCTCCTCAATTGTACAATTCCAAATTAATGCCTCTAGGGCTATTCCATGCGTTTCTTTTACCATTGAAGAGCTCAATACCTTTTTAATTTCCAACAGAAAAATACCAAACGGGTCCTAACTTATTTATTAACTAAAGTAAAGATATCTAAAGGACTTTATCTCCATCCTAACAATTAGCCAAAACAAAATCTGATAAACTATGATATCTTTTAAAATTACTAAATCTCTTCATTCGTGCTACATCAATTCTCAATGTAGAATATAACGATGCTAGAGGTGAAACTCTCACCGTTCCATCATCCTCGCTATGAGACAAGTTTTGGTTGGATTGATCTTCCTAGCATCCCAAGCTTTCTCCGGTATAAATCAAAGAGTTAAGGACAAAATGTCCTTAGAATTACAAAGATGCAACAATAGGAATCATGAATTAATGACATAAAGCTCTCCACAACAACAACAAACCTAATCCCTCAAGGGCTCCCGCTTAAGCGGGGTCTTGGAGGGGGTTAATGTACGCAGCTTCACCCCTTCAAGGTATAACCCTGTCGAGAGGATGTTTCCGAGGACCCCGACATAAAGCTCTCCAATACCTCTCAAATTAGCTAAACATGTGTAAGCAAAGACCCTGAAACTCTATCTAAAGAGCACCTAAAAAGTCCACATTTCCCATAAGCAACCTGTATCCAGTTTTCTCCAACCATAAATATTTCAATGAAACAAGAGAGCAAAAATTTCTATCAAAAGGGGAACAGGTGACTTCTACGGTTCAATTAAAGGATATTTCAGAGAATTAATTTGCACTTCCAACATTCATTTAATACAAATCAAAGACGCATATAACAGTTTGAGGTTGAGGGCTACACCAAGAATTATTCCATCTTATCCCTTCATCCTAAAAGCATCCAAACAGACTAATGAAGAAAAAAGATCTCCATAAGAAGTAAGAGTGTAAACGAACTAAGTCGAGCCAAACGCCCCCTTGTTCGAACTCGTTTCAATAAGAATTAGTGTGTTTGATACTCAATTCAACACCGCTTATTAGCCTAATCAAGCCAAGCCGAGCTCAGCTCGTTATTGAGCCAAGTCTAGCTCATAATTGAACTGACCTTACTATCAAGTCCAGCTCATTATTAAGCTGAGCTATGCAACTTACTATAGAACCATTATCAAGCTCTCAACAAGCTATTATCAAATTGTTTGATAACATTAACAAGTCAAGCATCCCTCGTTCGAATTTATTTAGCTCGTCCAGCGTATTGAAACTCAACTTGTCGGAAAAATTATCGGGGGGATGACGTACCCTACATGTTGAACATGGTTGACATTGACCTTGACATTATCAACTTGAATAAGTTTCCCACCATGTTCGTCATTTTTGAACTCAATTGCCATTTGAGGGAATCCTTCCTCATCCCTTTGGATCTTTTTGAATCTTCCACTTATTTTCTTCTGCTTCAATATGTACCTCATCAATGTTGTAGGCGTTATCTTCAATGTTATCGTTGGACCTTCTCTTCATTATTTATTTCTCCTCCTTCCTATGTTTCTATAATACTAGCACTAGCAACAAATTTCCAATTATTTTTTTCGTTTTATTTTGTTCCTTGACACTTTTATGTCGTTGTAGCTAGCATGTTTGCTCAAAATCTCATATAGAAGTCCCTATAATCTCCCGAATCGTCACTTCACTTGTAAGCTTGTTATCACAATAGATGCATATCCCTTAGTTCATGCTTTGCATAAATTGCATTATCACGATAGCAAAACCGAATAAATACAAGGTAAGTATCATTAACCCAAGTAACATCCTCTAAGAGCCCAGAACGGTGAAATATTTTAAGTAGATCTCTGAGACTAATGGGATAAGGATCATTGTGCGTCCTCACTATTAAAGATCTATCATTCGAATCACCCCAAAGCCAGTATCCAATCACCTCAAGATTTTTTTTCAACCCGTTTTTCAAGTTCTTCCATTAGGTATGCATTTTAATCGCAATAGAGGATAGCTCCAAAGTTTTTGTTTCCCTTTAATGAAGCCCCAATTCTCTTTTGTTCACTATCTTTCCTTTAGCTTCTCTCCTTCTTTCTAGTAAACTAGCTTATTTGTCCTTTCTTTCCAACCAGAAACAAATTTTTTCCTGAAAATAATGATTTCAAATAGTAGTTTATAGAGGCGGCCCTCTTCAAGGACGATGAACAAAGTGACCCCAGATAAACTCTAAATTAAGTTAATTAACTAATAGAATCTTATATTCAATTCATTCAAAAACTCTTCTCTATAAAGTACATAAGGGCCCTTTTACAATGTAGGTACTGTGAATTCGAGAAATAAATGAATTCTCAAAGAAACTTAAATTTAATCAAATTAGGAAATATAAATAATCATAACTATAAAAAAGACTACCCCTAGCCTAATTAAAAACCAAAAAAATAACTCCAAACAATCTAAATCTAACTTTAATCAAATAAATCATAAAAGATAAAACTAATATCTAAAGAAGGTAAAAAGCACAAATATATTAAAACTATTTATCCAAATATCTCTGTGAATCCCATGCTTTAGATTATCCTCATATGCAAGCTTCCTCAGTGAGAGTGGTTCCACTAGTACGGCCCGACCTGAAACTATGCAATTCTAGGAAGGAATCAAAATTTCCAGTGATCCATATCCAAAGACTCAAATCTGAAATATTAGAACCAGTTAGAAGCTTCGGGTGTCGTCTGAGTCTAATAATAACTTCCATTCAGAAGTATCAAGTGCACAAGCAAAGTACAGCTCTCACCCATATCCAAGTAAAAGTAGCATATAAGTACTATCACACCTTGCTTTCCACAGTAAGCCTACACACACAACTAACCAATTGACGGGACAACAATGAAGCCAATCAAATATTCCCGTAGTGTTCGATGCAGTCAAATATGCCTATGCAGCTACGCCCCAGAAAGAGAACATGTTTGACGCTACTAGAGCCACAAAGAGAGCCAAAAGAAGGGGAAAATCCCAAGGCAAGTTCTCAGCTTCAGATTAGTGAATAAACCGAAACTTGCGAGGAGACAATATGATAGACCAAAACCCTTCATTCATTACATTGACAGATTCATAAACTGCACAAGATGAACGATCTACAAGAGATAGGGGTTGGGAACATTTTTTGACAATGCATTGTTATATTTCTCCATATCCTTGAAAAACTAAATCAGTATCATGAATGACAGAGAACAAAAGCACAATTGAACAAGAACAAGAAACAAAGAGTGAATTCCGGAAGAATTGTGATAAATGACATTAATAGGATCACCAAGCTCAATCCTTGAATAACACCAATCTCAAAGTTGAAGATAACTGCATACCTAGGCAACCACAGAGCAATTCAACTCTCTTATGATTCAATCTTCTCTAATTCATCATTATATGAACTGCCAAATTCCACCCAGAGAATGCCCGTCCTCTTATCAACCGTCACATCTTCCAGCATTTCGTCAAGCACAACTTCCACTTGAACATTGCCGAAATCTACATTAGGAACCATAGCTGTTCTTGAGAAATCCATTTTCCCATAGAAGGTAGTTTAAGGAAAACGTGTGCTAGGAAACAAACATATTAGCTGATATGAAACTCTTCTATGGTTGTCCTTCTCGCACTTGGACTAGATTTTATCCAATCATGTTTTTATATGTTTATTCTCTCTCTATATATGTATATATCGCTATTGTTGATACTTTATTGTTGCTTGTATGGCTGGTACTACTTTATTTGGCTTGATGTTCACTTTGACTTTGAATTTGACTTATTTTTTAAATATAAATATTGCTCCATTTTTGCATTTTGCTTTTTAGGGCCGGGACCATCAGAAATAGCCTCCCTCCACAGTAGACCCAGTAGGCTAAATACATTTAACCCCCAGACCTTGCATTGGCGGCAGCATTTCAGGCATCAGGTTTGTTGTTGTTATTGTTGTTGTATTCTTTGTATATAAAACAAACTGACAATTTAGGTTGCCTATTCTATATTTCTATACAAATCACATCAACAAAACCCATAAGCAGAAGAAATGCAGTCTGAACTTTGAAGTACAACAACACAAGTTTGAAGTAAATTCATGTAACATATGCTCATTGCTTAACGGATTACACTACTAAATAGTGATCCAAAAACCCTAAATTGTCAGCTATCATGAAATACAGGATTTTTACTTAACGCTAGGGCCGATTGGCTATCCGTATATATCGTTGGTACCCCTAGGCCTAAGTTTAATTCATCTAGCAGTCCACTTAGCCATATCGCCTCTTTAATGGCATCCGTTAGTGCCCAGAGCTCGGCTTCAGTCGTCGACAATGCCGTCAATGACTGGAGCTTAGATCTCCAACTAACAGCTCCGCCATTTAAAGAGAAGATGTAGGAGCTCGTGGACTTACGCTTGTCAAGGTCTCCACCGAAATCACTATCGGTGTATCCTAGAAGTCTTAGGTCCGTATCTGTTCGCCAAACGTAAGTCCTAGCTTCGTGGTACCCTTGATATATCTCAAAAGCCACTTAACCCCATTCCAGTGCTCTCTCCCTGGATTCATGATGAATCTAGAGAGCACACTAATGGGATAAGCTAAATCAAGCCTAGTACACGTCATGGCATACATAATTGAACCTATTGCTTTAGCATAAGGAACATTAATCATTTCAGCCACTTCCTGTTCATTTCCCGGACATTGTGGTACCGAAAATTTGTGATGTGCAGCAATGGGAACTCTAACAATTTTAGCATCTTTCATGTTAAACCTATGAATGACCTTTTCCAAGTATGAGGTTTGGCATAAGTTTATCGTATGTTTAGTACGATCCCTACTTATTTCCATCCCTAAGATTTTCTTAGCTGGACCTAGGTCTTTCATTTCAAAGTTCCGGTTTAACATGTCTTTCAATTTCTCAATCTCAGTTAGATGACGGCTAGCTATCAACATGTCATCCACATAAATCAATAAATATACAGCAGAATCATAATTTAAATTTTTCGCATAGAAACACACATCATGTATTAACCTAGAGAACCCAACTTCAATCATGAAGTTGTGGAACTGCTTGTACCATTGCCTCGGGGACTGTTTTAGTCCATACAATGACTTCCTAAGTCTACGTACAAGGCCAGCATTCTCGGGCTTCACAAAGCCCTCGGGCTGAGCCATGTAGATCTCCTCATCGAGCTCCCCATGCAAGAAAGCGGTTGTCACATCTAACTGTTCCAATTCTAGGTCAAACCTGGCTGTCAAAGCCATCAGCACCCTAACGGTGGTGTGTTTTACTACCTGCGAAAATATTTCGTTATAATCCACGCCTTCTCGCTGCGTGAAACCTTTAGCTACAAGCCTGGCCTTAAACCTAGGTTTTCCATAAGGTAAACAAGGTTCCTTAATCTTGAATATCCACTTAGATCCCACTAGCTTCTTGCCTGCCGGCTTGAGCACTAGTGACCAAGTCCTATTCTTCACTAAGGAGTCCATTTCTACCTTCATAGCATCCAGCCATTCTGCTGAATGTTGACTGTTAACAGCCCCCTTGAAGCTTAAAGGTCCTGACTCAATATACTCTAATGTTGTATTTAGGGCGTAGGCTACGCAGTCCGCATATCCTAACCTCTGTGGGGGTCTCACGTCCCTCCTTGCCCTATCTCTTGACAATAGATAGTCATTTAGCTCGTTTTCAGATATGGTCTCTGTTTCCATCACGATTTCTGGTTCGGTGCCTCTTTCAGCACCACCTACATCCTGAGATTGATCTATCTGGGTTTCTAACATTTGTTCGGGTTCTACGTTATCTGGTTCTGGTTCTGGTTCAGGTTCCGTTCTTGTTTCACTTTGGTAATTCGGTTCAGGCGGGGTCATCTCAAATTCACAGTGTTCTGGCTCAAACATTAGCTTTTTGGGAGTTAAGTTCTTATCTAAGTAGGGCATTTCATGTTCATTAAACTTCACATCTCTACTTATGATAATTTTCGTTTTGTTTCCATCTTTAACTCCTATTCTGTATCCCTTTACCCCTTTAGGGTAGCCGAGGAACATACCTTTGCCGGCTCTTGGTTCCAGCTTGCCCTCCGACTGGTGGGCATAGGCTGCACAGCCAAAGACCCTCAATAATGAGTAGTCTGCCGGTTTTCCCGTCCACATTTCTTCAAGTGTTTTTAGGCCAATACCAGATGAGGGCATCCTATTCACTAAATAGCTGGCTGTTTTAACAACCTCCCCCCAAAACTGTTTACCCAGGCCTGATGCGAACAACATACACCGAACTCTGTCTAACAGGGTTCGGTTCATACGCTCCGCAACACCATTCTGTTGGGGTGTTCCTCTAACAGTATTATGATATCAAATTCGCTATTTATGTATTCCAGCCCGTTGTCAGTTCTTAGGTATTTCATTTTTCGTCCAGTTATATTTTCTATCTGAGTTTTCCACCTATTAAATGTGGGAAAGCAATCATCCTTATTTTTCAACAAAAAAGTCCAAACTTTGCGTGAGAAATCATCAACAATGGAAAGAAAATATAAAGCTCCACCTAAAGTAGACACCTTGGCAGGCCCCCATAAATCCGAATGAATGTAATCTAATGGCCCATGAGTTATGTGTTTACCTACATTGAACATCAACCTGTGATGTTTACCAAAGATACAAGATTCACAAAAACTTAGTTTTGAAATATTATCTCCACCTAACAGGCCTCGTTTGGCCAACTCTTTCAAACCTCTCTCCGACACATGACCTACCCTCTTATGCCATAGTTCTGTTGGGTCGATATTAACTATTGCATTAGACTCTCCCGACATTATCCTACCCTTTAGTACGTATAGCCCATTTTTCAGCTCACCTTTCAGAACTACCAAGGATCCTTTCATAATCCTCAGTTCTGAGTTTATGGCCCTAAATGACATTCCCTTCAGGTCCAATTGACCTAGGGAAATCAGGTTTCTACGTAGGTCGGGAAAATGTCTTACGTCCTCAAGTATGTATGCAGTCCCATTAGTTAATTTTATCTTGATAGACCCAACTCCAACTATTTTGCATCCCCGGTTATCTCCTAACAACACCCTTCCCCCATTAACAGGTTTGTAATTAATGAAATTTGATCTAGTGGTAGTCATATGAAAACTACACCCTGAGTCTAACACCCATTCATGTTCTAATGTATGAGACGAAACATTAACATGATCAGAAGTACTACAGTCAGACATAGCACGTTCAGGAAGTTCACAATTGGTATTTGAATCACACAAATCAACCGAAACAGTAAGAACTTCAACATTTCCAAATTCAAATGAAACAACATTGTCTACTGTTCCTGGTGTTTTGTTCCTATCAGGGCAATTCTTTTTCATATGTCCTAATTTATTGCACCCATAACATTTCATTTTTGTCATGTCTCTTCTACCTCTAGACTTAGAACGATACTTACTCTTGGATTTTTTCTTGTTATTATTGGATTGTCTATCATTTGTTCTTCCCCTCATTACTAATCCCTCACCACTGGTTCCATATTTCCCCTCCCTTTTCAATTCTAGAATTTTACTCCTAAGTGCTTACATCACTTCATCTAAAGTGATTTTTGTTCTACCACATCTTAGTGTGTCTTTAAAGGCCCTAAGATACTTAGGTAAAGCACACAGTAAGACTATAGCTTGAACCTCATCCTTAATTCCAGCATCTACGTTTTTTAGGTCTTGTAAAATTCTGTTGAATTCATCTAATGAATCCTCTAGGGGTTTATGTTCTGACATTCTGTAAGTGAAGAAATTTTCCATATAAAGTATCTTATTACTTAAGGATTCAGCTTTATAAATTTCTTCTAGCTTAGCCCATATCTTCGCTACAGTGGTTTCAGCAGCAACTAAGTTATTAACGTTACAACTTGTGTTTTGTTAAAATAATTTAAACTGGTTTTAAATTAAGGTGAAAAAATAAATTAAATTTTATATGTTAAAATTTGAATTTATTATTAAAATATATATATATAAATATTGGTGGTTTGGCTTCCAAAAAAGAACCCTCCTTCCCGTTGCATTTTTCCGCTCAAGCCCAGACACGTGGCGTGCCCTGATTTGCTGTTATTGGAGGCCTCATCTCAGCCGTAGAAATGGGCGGCAGATCGTGTGGTTGAGGGGTGGGACACGTGTCCCCATCTGGTCCCCCTTGTGTTTTCTTTGGTGTATTTTGGACTGTTGGATCTAGCCAAGATCAACGGCTCACATTTTGAGGACATGGATTGTCCTTTGCTTATTTAAGTGGGGTTTCTGGAGAGAGAAAATGTAGATATCATTTTTTGGGTGTTTCCAACTGTCTCTCTCCCCTCCTTTCTCTCTCCCAAAACCGGTCCTCCTCCTCCTCCCTTTAAGGTGTTTTTTAGGGTTTGCTTAGGGGATTTCAGTGCCAAACCCCGTGCCGGTAAGAAGAGGACTCGCTAGGAGCTGGAAACCACGAAGGCTGGTCCAAAGGTGGGACTTGAGATCGTGAGACTCGCGGCCACTAGCTTGGAGTCGGTATAACTTCTTACTCCTTTCTCTTTCTTTACTGTTTGGTTTGTAAAGATTGGTTTGAGAAAGGGTTGTAACTTAATAGCTTAGGTTATTTTGGGTTGCATGAGGGGTATAAGCAAAGTGTACTCGCCAACGTTGTGTTGGATGGGGATGTACGCTTTGTGCACCATTCCTGGAAGTCGTTGTGGAAGTTGGCGAGTAATCGACACTTGGGCTAGAGTGATGCAACTTGTGACTTCGCGAGAACGATCCAAACGAAACATTGGCGAATTCGGGGGCGAACTCTTTCCAAGCCAGGGAGGACGATGTAGCCTGCATCTTGGCAAGACGGGTTACAACTCGCGGCTTGGCGAGTCGGGCCAATAGTCCATGTCTGGGAAAGCTTGGCGAGATGGAGGACGAACCTGTGGAGACATAGCTTGGCGAAAATGACCCAGATTATCCGTTGGCGAATTCGAAGGCGAATTCTCTCCCACCCGGGGAGGATGATGCAGCCGCGCCTTAGCTTTTCGCAGGCTACAGGGTGGATGGATCTTGGCGGGTTGGTATTGGCGAGTTGGAACTTGGCGGAATGGGACATGGGCAAGAAGAGGCTTGATCTGGGTGGAATTTGACATCAATTAGGAAGCCTAGTTTAAATTAGTAGATTTTTTTATTTCTCTCTTTAATTTTTAGTCTTTTATTTTATGTCAATTAGCTCCTCTATTTAAGAAAGAGGAAGTCTAGGGTTTTCATTCATTCAATCTTGATAGTTTTTATTTCTCTTTTATGTGTTTTCCTCTATTATCGGGGTTTGAGAATTAGGGTTAACTATTTCCCCTTTGTTTCTTAATTGTTTTAGCAATAAAAGTTTAAAGGAAGGCCGTTGAACCTTCCGTTTCCAATTTCTTCTGGTCTGCGTTGCATTAGTATTATGTGTTCTCAGTGTATTATAAACATAATTCAGAATAAATAATTCTTAGTATTTCACCTATGATGACTATTGGCTCCTTTGTTGGCTTATAAGTCATTGGCCCATTATTTGCTATGTTTGGGGTCATGACACCCTTGACCCAGCCTTCTAGGACTACAGTAGATGGACTGGTCTGGTTTGACCCTCCAACGGGGCTGGCTGGGTTGGGTTGCCCCGAATAGTTCAACCCGACTTATTAGCCACCTCTACATAAAAATGCCGCTTTTTGAATATCTGAAATGAAGCAGCTGCTATGTCTTCTGAGAGAACAGAGCCCACGTTAATAGATTCCTGAGCAAAGAGTCAGTGTTGCTTAGTGCCGCCTATATCTTCAGGACATTGACACACTGACAAATGAATTGAGAAGTACTGAAGGGGCTGATGCATCTTTACCCTTGATTGTTATCATCAAGAACTTGAGTTATATCTTATTCTTATCTTGATACATAAATAAATCATTACTGCAGTAGCAAAAAAGATCCCCGCCCTCCCTTCCCTCCCATAAGAAAGAGCGAAAATCTTTGTGACAGTGATTGATATTGAAGATAGCAACCTTAGCTAATTGTTTCCTGAAAAATCAACTCCTTGATTTATTAGAAAAACAAACTAAGCTGTAGACTCCTTTTAATTTATTTATTTCCTAAGTTCGGGAGTGGGCCATTTGATGACATTAGACATCCTTCTTCTCCTTGCAAGAGTGGGGCTCCCTTACCCATCCAAAAGGGAAAAAGATGATATGTGGGACTGTGATACTTGGAATTAATGTTTGCCTTGTTCAATCTATTTTCTGCATCCTTTGAAGTGTAGTTGGGGTCCACGCTGATCAGGTATCCATTGGCAAGATAATTGGGGAAAGGTGTCTATATAATTCAATTAAATCATGCTCTTGTGAAATTAGTATCACCAACTGCAGCCTGATCTGAATCTTTTTCGCTATTCTATATCGTTATTTTTGTTCTTCCAATAAGTTAAAACAGATAGGGGAAGATCTGTTCACCAACTTCATTGGACCGGTTCCATATCATTGAGTTGGACTGTCCTTATTTAGAACGTGTGAACCAGAATATTTTTTTTTGGGATTTAGCTAAACTCGACACCCTAAGCTTTACTTATATCGTTTTGGTTCTGTATCCAATTATTACTTGATTCCTTTATTATGTTGTCAGAACTCATGTAATCATAGTCGACCATCCTGTCCAGGAAGGTTCTTCATATATCTGTATATTGTATGCGCTCATTATTGTAGTTGGGTCATTTGAGTTATATTTTGGAAAGATTGTAAAGATTGGTTTGAGAAAGGGTTGTAACTTAATAGCTTAGGTTATTTTGGAAAGCGCCTTGTAATATTACGTGATTTGTAATATGGTTTGTAATATTAATAATATTGACCTCTCTAGTGGTAGGGGGACCGTGGAGTAGGTCATTTAGGACCGAACCACGTTAAAAATCGTGTGTACTCTAATTTTTGTTTATGTTTTCTATTGTCGTTTGTAATCTCAACTTAAATCATAGAGCTACAGTTTAAAAGCCACCATTTTCACCGATCCGTTTATAAACTAAGTTAATGTTGAAGACAAAACCGGATTTAATAAAGATAACCTAAAATTTGTAAAGTTAAAATCAACAGGTTTTGAACTTAGGTTGATAATTGGTTCGGTTTTCTCTAAGATCAACATTCATGGAAGTGTTTTTGAGAACTTTAACAAGATTAAAATCTGTTTTGATCCCTCAAATCACAACAGTAACTGTTAAGCACAGACAATCATCATTTCAGTCAAAGATTGCAATGAGATAACAAATAGCAAAGAAGGAAACAATTTCAGAGATGAGATGAAAAGACTAACCCTAATCATCTTCAAGCTATCGATTCTGCTCAGCGGGCAAAGGCCGATTAAACCCGCCCCTCCGATTCATGTACTGCCGCGGCTGCCGCTTTGTTACAACCCTAACTCCGCTAACATCCGCTCCCGGTACCGGCTTCCCTTTCGTCGAATCAAACCCGACCGGAATCCCTAGCTTCTTCATCATCTCAATCTCATCCTCCTCCCCTTCTCCTCCTCCGTCGGCTGTCTGCTGCTTCTGCTGGTGCTCTCTCGCCACACCATCGACGAAATCCGACACCACCTTTAGCCTTTCCTTGTCATCTTCGCGGTGGCGGTGGGAGCGGCGGTGAGAGTCCGACGGGGAAGGAGAGCTGCGGCGGTGCGATCTGCGGTGGCGATCAGGCGAGCGCGAGCGGGAGCGGGAGGGAGAAGGAGAAAAGGAAAGGGAGCGGCGGCGGCGGCGGTCGGGAGAGCGAGTGCGGGAGCGGGTGTGGCGGGAGCGGGTGCGGTCGCGGTCGCGGTCACGGTCACGGTCACGGTCGTCTTTGTCACGGCGGCGGTCGCGGAGGCGATCTCGGTCTCTGTCGTCACGGTCTCGGTCCCTGTCGCGGGCGCGCTCGCTCATCCTCCTGCTCGCTCGTTTCCCCGGCGATGTTCTCAGTGGCTTCTTACTACTCACAGAGGTTCAAACAGTAGGTTTGAGAATGGCACCAGCGGAGTGCTGCACTTCAACTTAGGCCGCTCGCAACTGTGCCCATTTTTGAAGTTCTATTTTTAAAAAATAGGGCTTTATAGAAAAATAAAGCTTCTTTTTTTTAACGGTGTCTCATTTTTAAAGTCCCAATTTTTAGATATTTTAATATTTAATATTATTTATTCTATTTTAATTAATTCAAAGTAAAAGATAAAAATACATTAAAAACTCCGTTTTCCATCTTTTTTTGGGTGCCCCAAGAAAATGGGGCACCGTTGTAGTTAGTCTTTAATGCCCCATTTAGAAAATGGGAAAAAGATAGGAGTATTGTACCTTTATTTAAATATATCAAACTAAAAAGAATAAAGATAAAAAAAAAGATAAATAAGATATTTTATCTGATAATTAGGTAAAAGAGTACGAATAAAAAGAATTATAATTAAAATAAGAACAAAATTGGCCGGAGAACGGAGGTAAGGATGGCGAGGGCATGGCGTAGGTGGTGGCTAGCGTGCGGTAGTTAGAGGAGAATTGCAAAATTGAAGGGAGATACGAGAAGAGGGCCACCGTGCGACCCCGGGTCAACGAGCATGGCGGCCGGAGGCGACAGATGCGCCGCCATGTGCGGTGGAGGGAAGGCCGGAAATTGAAGGGTTTTAGGGGGGGGAGAGAGAGAGCTTGCTTTAGGGGTATATTTATGCATTGCATAACCAAGTATTTTACTATAAAAAGTTACGGATTCTACATATATAAATTTTATTAAAATAAATAAGTTAAAAAAAATAACTTGAGAAAAACCGAACCAAATGCGCTTTAAATACTAAGTGAAAACACAAAGTTATTTACATGGTTGGTCTCTCATGTGTTTAAATTTGTTCAAATTGATCTTTGATCTCTTATTTTGTTCAAATTAATCCCACATTTTTATAAATTTATTCAAATAAGTCCATCATCTTTTTTAGATCAGAATGGTTCTTAATTTTTTAGTTTATGATAAAATTATTCTCTCACATGGTGATCAAAATTAGGTAAAAATTAAAAAGATGAGGGACCAATTTTGTCTTAAAATAAAATATTAAAAACAATCTTGCACAAAAGAAAAGATGATGAACTAATGTAAATAAAGTTACAAACACCCACTATACAGCTATGAAGGAACTGCGGGACCTTACATCTAATCTTTTCCATGTCCAACTCCTTACCTATGATAAAATCGGTCACTTTCAGGGTAATTTCCCCAGCATGGTCACCCTCCCTCACCAAACTAATTAAAGGGACATCAGAAGCCCAACGATCAAGCTAGAAATTAACCTTATTCTCATTTCTTATTTTCCATCTCAAACCTCTGATGAGGATCGATCTGGCTGCTAGGATTCCTTTCCAAGCAGGAGAATCAATTTTCTTGCTTTCATAAGAAAGGAAGTCAGCATCAACAAGGTATCACCAAAAATGCTGAGACCACACATCATTTTAACAATAATAAATAGGTTTTAGCAAAATTTAATGAACTTTTTACTGTAGTTCATTGGATTTTTGCTGAAAACATTGACATGCTTTATATATATTATTATAATCATGCACTATGTTAACATTTTCTATATAAAATTGGTGATTTTCTCACAAAAATTCATTAAATTATGACATAAGATATCTAAATAATAAAATATTAAAACTTTAGGATATTTTATTATATATATTAAATGTTAGATACATGGGTAATAAATGGTTATATTTTAAGGTACCCAAATAATACTTTCCATTTAAAAGTGATGTAGTGCGCCTAAAGGTCACACCGCAGCCTCGAACCTCAATGACACATGGTGGGAAGGATAGGATCCTCTAACCCGTTAATCGTATCCAACGATGCCTGATTAAGAGGGATCAGCTAAAAACTCATTGATTTTGTGAATATCCGAGCAATACCCAAAAGATAAGCAATGTAATTTTATTGAATTCTTTCAAAATAAAATTATAAAAATCAACTCAAAATATAAAACTCATCAAAATAAGGGTTTTTACTAAAAATCACATATATTTTACGTGATATATTAGAAAACTGCCAAACTTTTCTAATTTTTTAAAATCACATCTAAACTTTTCAAAAAAAATTCAATGTCATACAATAATGATAACACCATTGATTTTCTGTCAAATAAAACACCGTATTTGGGGTATAAATGTATCAAAGTACCAAGTTTAACTTAATTTAATTAAACCATATTAAGTAATGTATGTTGTAAATGACAAAATTACCTTGCACCTTTAAATTTGTAAAATTATTATGGGTTCGGCACACTGCTACAAGCTTTTGCCACCAAGAAAATTTAGAAGTGTCTTTTATTTATAAGCTTGTTTATAATTCATTGATAAAAAATAAGTTTTATTAGGGGTAGTTTGGTAATTTTGTTTTTATTTTAATGAAAAGTTAACGGTGTCAGCATTAGGTGTGACATTGAAATTTTTTTGAAAAGTATAGATGTGACTTTAAAAAATTAGAAAAGTTAAGTGATTTTCTAATACCTGACCTAAAATGTAGGTGATTTTCACTAAAAAAACCTCAAAATTATTCAAATAATCAAAAGCTTTCTAAAATAAATAATTAATGGCTTATTTATAGGCACTCTCCTATTACTATTTTAAATTAAAATCTAAAAATAATTATATTTTAATTCTAACTCTAATTTGCTAATTCAAATTAAATTATAAAATAATTCTATCATAACCCTGCTCTAACTATAATTAAACAAAATACTTAAAATTTCTAATTTAAATTAAACTCTAATTAATTTATTCTTCTTGTTTGACAACTGGATAAAGGGGGTAAAGAGGAGGAGGGTAAGATAATATCATACCCCTTTTTGGATATGTCAAATTAAGAACGGTAAAGATAAAAAAGATAAATGAGTTGCCCTTGTTTGACAATTGGGTAAAGGGATAAGGGTAAAGAGAGTTATATTTAAAATAAGAGTAAAATTATTCAAAATTTATTAAAAATTTTTCTTGCTCCTCCTTTACCCCCAATTTGGGGGTTAAAGAAAATAAGGGTTGGGAGGGGGGAGTAATGACGGTTAAAAACTTACCCTCGATTACCTCCTATTACCTTTGTTAAAACTTTATCAAATGGGGTAAAAGATTATTCCCCATTACCTTTTCCCCTCATTGTGATTGTATGCAACTTTAGCCATGTGTGAGGCATTTTGTTTTGTCACTATATCGCGCTATTACTTTTTGCTTATTGACTATTACTGTGTATGCTCTCTATTTGGCATACTTTGTGTCATGTCCTATTCTCTTATGCTTAGATGTTTGCATGCTTTTATGCTTGTGCGTCTCTATGCTTTTATGCCTTTATATTTCCCAGGTAGAGGGTCCTCGAACACAACCTCTTTTTACGATAGCACCCAGAAGGGGTAAGGCTGTGTATAGGATAAATATATCGTGTATAGAAAATAAGGGCTGGAAAGATAGGTCAACTGCGGCATTGACCCTAGCGATACCGCAAGCACCCTAGCCGCATACATACGGTAGCCCACATCTTCGTCCTCGCGGTAAGACCTCCTTGCCACCAATGCTTCTGCTCCTCTACCGTGTGCATCATTGAGGATATTTACAGTGAAGAGCTATCATGCCGCTAGTCCATCACCCACTCTACCGCAAGCCTACTACCATAGAGAACCACCATACCGCCAACCCAAACTACCGCCTACCTATCCACAGTATATGCTCATACTCCCACTACCGTGTACATACCCACAACGATACCACCACTCCTTCATCCCATTACCACAGCCTCAGCCTTACCACGTACACGGGACACCTGCACCCCTCTAGCCAATCACCATCCGCCACCGTCTAGCCACTCAACACCCAACACATGTCTTTACCTCCCATGCTAAGCAACCTCACACTCGTACTATTGCCTACCCTTATTTACCGCCAGCACCACTGACCCCCATTCCCTATAAATACCAACCTCACTTCCCTCATTCAACACAAGCCCCCTTCACCTCTCTCTCTTAAGCTCCCCGGGGCCATATACCCCACACACTTTTCTCTCTCTCCTAACGCCCCCATTCTTATCCAAGCTGGTCAAGGCTCCACACACCCCACTCTCTCTCCAGCTCACCCAAGCCCACGAAGGGCCTCAAGCATGACCCTCTCCCGAGATTCCTGCCCTCTCTCTTTAGGGACCTCTCGTCTCTCTCTCCCTTAAAGGTTATCTCTTACTTTACTTCATGCTATTTATTTATGCATATTTATTATTATCTTGACTTAGGTATCATAGGGGCCTCCTGCGGTTCAAACCACCGTGGGTCCTTCTAACCGCCATGCTCGTTTTGCAGGAATGTCCGGACCAAACGCGCCAGTAGCTTACTTCCCATCAAGAGCTTGAGTCCGACTTTCATCCTAAAGAACCTACTCATTCTTGTTTGGGGAAATTGGGAACGGTCCGTCTTCCACGAACCTAACCAAAAATGCTCGAAACAGGCTGCGTATATCCCACCCCTCCTAAGTCCTGTATCTGCAGAAGCTCTTAAAGCATTAAATTTGTTATTGTACTCTCTTCTTCTTTAACTCCGTTACTTTGTTGCCAAACAAGATGGAAGAGAAAATGTGTGAAGAGCTCTGAAAACGCATGTGAATGGCGCATGGCAAAGTGAGTCGGTAATCGCATAATATGGAACAGTAAGCAAGCAAGACGTTGGCTTACGGGTGAAGCGTAACGTAAGGGCGTCATGGTCCCTTTCCCAATCTCCCTCTCTCAACCCTAAAATCTTCTCCAGATTTTTATTCAACTTCTCTATCTCTGTCTCTCTCTCTCTCTTTGAGCTCATCTGATTTCATCTAAACATTACCAATCACTCATCCTTTCTCTCTCTCTTTCTTCCCTACGAAAACCTAATCCCCTTCTTGTTTTCTCCCATTTCATTGTTGTTCCTTGCTCAATTTGCATCTGGGTATTCGATTGGGGCTTCTAATGATCATGGGTTGAACCCAGAAAGGAGAGAACAAAGTGTTTTACGAGGATGCGGAGGACGATGATGGAGTGGGATAGCAGTTCTGAGGGTAGCGGAGATGAAGAGGGCTTTTTGCTTACTGATGGTGGGCCGGTGCCTTTTCCTGCTGTCGGGAATCTGCTGTCTACGGCACCCTGCGGGTTTGTTGTTACGGATGCGCTCGAGCCTGACCACCCTATTATATATGTCAATTCTGTTTTCGAAATGGTCACTGGTTACCGCGCTGAAGAGGTCCTTGGCAGAAACTGGTACTCTTTCTCTCTCTCGCTCGCTCTCTATCTATCTATCTTATGGATGGGTCTTGCTTTGTTTGCTGACTGGGTAAAGGGGTAAAGAGGCGAGGGTAAGAGATTATCATACCCTGTTTGGATATGTTTAATAGGGAGGGATAAGGGTAAAGGGAGGTGAATGAGTTATACTTAGTTGATAATTGGGTAAAGGGTTAAGGATTAGGGGAGTTATAGTTAATATAAGAGTAAAATTGTTCAAATTTTATTAGAACTTTACCCTCCTTTCTCTCAAATTCGGGTAAAGAAAAGAGGGGTAACGAGGGGCGATGAGGGCTAAATTTTACTCCCCGTTACCCAGTTGCCATAAGTTGTTACTTATGTGAATTCCGTAATATGACCTAGCCGCCATAAAAGGGTTTAACAAGGTATCGTGAATAAGTTCCTGAAGCACAATTTTTCTGGTTTGAATTCTTCTTGTGTTTGTTTAAAGTGATTTGTACTGTTCATTAATGGCTTGAAATCCGCTCAACTTGTTATTCGATTACCATTGTTGTGAGGATAATCTGTTTGTTATAAAATAAGCAGCTGCTGAAGCAGTGCACTGTGATGGCTTGTGCGTTGTGTCATCTGGGTTTTGCTCTGGCAACAATTAAAAAATTGGAGCAATTTGAGTTGCAGAGAGGAAGGAAATGTTGGAAGAAAATGTCAATGAAAACTAGAGTCTCTGGGCATATCACCATGCCAGTGTCAAATTCGACTTAAATTTGATTAAATCTGTTGTCAATTCTTTTTGCCTTTATTGTATGAAACTGTTCTTTAAATCATATAGCAAAGGAGAGTGTGTTAAGGAGAAGAATGATTGTGGGACATGGGGGATGAGAAATGCATGCATTGTAAATTTCATGGCCATGTTGGTCATCAACTAAAAGATGATTGTCTAAGAGTGACTGCCGTAGAGTGCAACAGACCTTGGTGGGGTTTGTCAGGTTGTTAATGTTAATGGTGCTAACTTTCCGGTGTTTGTACTTTACATGATGATTTAGTTAAACCTTTGTATTATATTTTGCGCATGGATTTATTTGTTTATTTATTTTTACTTATGGTTAGCATAGGAAATTTAGAAAATGAGAATTAAAATTTGGTATTTAGGTGAAGAAAGGTACAAGAGTGGAGTTGAGGATATTTGGATGTATCTTTGAAATTCGTGGATGTTAAGGAAAAAAAGAGAGGTAAGGATTATAGCAATCTAGATTGTGCTTGGTGAGAAGAGTATAAAAATATTAGCACTTATGCTTCCCAAAGTTGAACTTCCTGAAGACTAAGGTGAAGTTCTTGGAGATGCTAGATTACATTATTGAGGAGAAGGTTCGTTGGTGGGAATGTAATCTGTCTATGTTGCATAGGAAATGGAGGGCTATCAACGAATTCATAAGGCCTATAAGTCTAAGGAAGCAAAATGTTGAAAGTAAGCCGATGAGGCTTTGGGCTTGTGGTTAAACCAATACCGAGGTTGATGGTTTAGACTGGGGATGGAAATAGGGCCCAAAGTGTATAAGGGGAGGCGTTAGAGGGGGTGCCTTCCCCCATGCCTATCCCTACCACCAAAATCCATACCTATTATCTGCCCTATTATCCTCTACGAGTATGAAGTGGATACCCATATGTACTATAGCGGGACAAGTCCATATCTTTACTTGCTTCACTTCCTGTAGTTATCTGACGGGTATGCATTGCCCTCCCCATACTAGCTCATATCACCAAATTAGTGTACCAATGATTGTTATTTTTTTGCCCATGTCTCATTGTTTAATATATTAAACTCTGTTGTGTTTGTTGTTTACATGATGATTTAGTTTAACCTTTGTATTATATTTTGCATACAAATGTATGGTTTTTTACCTATGATTCGCTTTAGAAAATTGAAAATATGAGCATTCAGTTTTTAGGTGAAGAGAGGTTGAGGAATGGAGTTGGGGATGATGTGATCAATCTTTGAAAGATGAATTGGTGGATGTTTAAAAATAAGGAGGATAGGAATATAGCCATCTAGATTGTGCCTGGTGAGAAGACTGTAGCATTTATGCTTCTCAAAAGGGACTTGATGGGAACTAATGTGAAGTTTTGTGAGATGCTAGATTATATTATCCAGGAGAAGATTTGTCTGCGGGGATGTAAAAAGTCACGTTGCAAGGAAATAGAGGGGTATTCCTATAAATCTAAGGAAGGAAATGGTAAAAGTAGGAGCACCACCAATAAGGCCTTGATCTTGTGGTTAAAGTACTATCAAGGTTGAGGTCTTAGGACAAAAGGTTATAGGTTCAAATCCCCAATCCCCATCTCGTTTATGTACCAAAAAAGGAAAGTAAAAGCATCTTGCACATGGAATTATGTTATTGTGATTGCTGAACTTTCTTCAAATAGAGAGAGGAACGCTCCTTCACTTGCAAGAGTGGGTTTTCAGGGATCCAAATCGATGTTTTTCCTGCAAGGAGAACGGGCTGTAGAATTGTTAAGGATTGCAAGGGTGATGGTTTCACTATTGAGCACCGACTCAAGGTGATGAGGAAGTTTCATTTAGGGGAAAGATGCTGGAACTAACTAATCAGGATGTAAAGAAGATGCTAAGTGTGTATTAGATGACATTGCTAGTTGCGTTCGGAGGCTGGCTAAGGAAGTTCTTGGGAGACAAGAAGATGGTCTTAATTGGTGGTGGGCAGAGACATACATGAAGTTGAGAGCTATGGGAGCATGCTATAAAGTTGTGTATGAGTGCCATAACTAAGAGAACCTAGAGATATGTAAGGTGTTTAGGAAGGAGACCAAATGTTGTGTATAAAGCAAAGGCGTCAGCTTTTGAGAATCTCTACTAGTGGTGGGCTTCAAAGAGGCAAAAAGGATATGTGTAAACTAGCCGGAGCAAGAGACAGGAGGATTAGAGACTTGAATCAAAATAAAATGTATGAAGGAGGATAAGAAATTCTAACTAAAATGAAGGAATGGTTGAGGATTTACATCTAAGTTATTCAATGATGGTAATTGTATGGATATAAACTTGGGAGGATTTCAGTAACTTGGAAGACAATAGAAATTATGAATTTACAATTGATTTTTGATAAATGAGCTAATGGTTTCTTGGAAAGAGATGAAGAGTGGGATAGTGGTTGGAGCAGATGATATTCCCATCACATTGTGGAGATGTTTGGGCGAAGGAGATATAGCATGGCTCACTAGGGTTCTTGACAAGGTTACGAGGACTAAGTAGTTTCCATATGAATGGAGAAAAAACACTTTGATCCCCATCACAAATATACAAGGAGATACGAAAATTGTGCCAAGTACAGGAGTTAATGTTAATGAGTATACTCGAAATTTAAGAAAGAGCAGTTGAGCAAGGCTTGAGTAAGAGACTGACTTGATACATGAGAGATCCACTATGTAAGCTATTTTCCTATTGAGGGAATTGATGGAAAGATTTTGTGAGAAGGAAGGTACCTTCATATGATTTTCACTGATTGGGAGAAAGTGTATGCTAGGGTTTCAAGGAAGTCTTTAGGAGGTTGTTCGAGAATAGTAGGAACTCGCATTGTGTATAAGCTATTAAAGACATGTACAAAGGAGTTGTGACTTGTGTGGGAATTCCCATTTCAGCAGGTTATACCAAGTTCAACTTTGACTCCTTATCTTTTAGCGTTGGTAGTTTATGTTCTTACTAGGCTCATTCATTTTGAGATGCCTTTGTACACACTTTTTCCCATGATATTATGTTGGTGGATTAGTCTGTATCATGTGTTTTTGTTTTGAGTAGCACAAAATTTCGGAATTATGGTGGAGGAACTCTGGAATGGAAGGACTTCTCTGTAGCTAGGTGGCAAGTATGTGGTAGATTTGGCTGGAAAGAAAATGCAGAATCCGAATTTTTGTGGGATAAGGTGGTCTTTCTAGGTTTTCTCTAGGTATTTTCGAAGGTTTACTAGTACAACCTTGATTGATTTTCCAGAGAAATTATGGGGGCTTTCTTTAGTTTACAGTCGTTTTTAGCTTCATTTTTGTTTTGAGGACATATTCACTGTAACCTAGCATATTGTAAATTCTACACTCAATAAGTTCAGCATATTTTAAATTATTCACTCAATAAGTTTACTTATATTAAGTATTGAAGCGGTATTGGAGATGAAAATGTTAGATATTCATTGTATTTTCTGCAATATAAGGCTTGAGAGTAATTTATATTAGATATAGATTCGTGAAAGAATCCTGCATGATTGACACAACCCTTATGTATGTCGACAATACCCGACTCCATGACAGCAAAATTGCGGCTATGACTGGCAGCGATTTGATTCTATGCCTTCAAGTCAGCTCTAGTGGGTTCTATGTTACTCTTATTTGGATGGATCATGTAACTTCTCTGGGAGCTCATTATCGCGCCTCTAATCATCATCCATCACATGTTATCAAATGATTATTTATTGAGAATGGACGCCCTATGATGATGCGTAAATAATTGCTCATATTATTGCTTTATCCTTCTGCAGCACATGTAAACCTGTCAGGTATACAAATCATGCTGTTTAGTGATACAATTGCTGAAAAGGTGAAAACTTTTGGGAGGATAGTCTAATGCACTACTCTTCTTGTGGTGAAAATGTGGAAGAAAAGTTCCGTCCGGGAGGGCACGTTGTTGGTTTTTCAGCAAAATGTTTCTCTTCATCAGATTTGAAAAATATAAAGTGGACCCCTTGTCAGAGCTTGTGGTTTGAAAAAGTTGCTCCTTTATGGACTAGTAAAGACTTAAAACTCTACAGAAGTGAGTAAAACTGTAACCTCGAATCCTGCTTTATTAATAACATAGTATTATTTTCACTATCCCCTTAAGTATGCGGGTTTCCATGTAAGATGGTATAAGCATAGCTATTCTGGCTTCCAGTTTACATACGGAGGGGACGTTCTTTTGCTGTTGATGGGTCCATGCTGTTTTAGCTTAGCTATGCTGTTGGATCTCTTTAATGGGTCTTTCTTTGCGGGCCTATTTTAGATTTCTGCTTTTCCTTTGTGTTCGTGTTTTAGTATGATCTGTACTTCTTCATGTCATCATCATTTTCATATGATTCATCGTGCCAGTATCATTAGTTAATTTCTTGATTTCTAATAGGCTTTACATTTAATAGAAGTGGACACTGATATTTGTAATTTGATGATTTTGATTGCAGTCGCTTCTTGCAATGTAGAGGTCCATTTGCGAAAAGAAGGCACCCATTGGTGGACTCTGCTGTGGTTGCAGAAATCAGAAGATGCCTTGAAGATGGTGTCGAGTTCCAAGGCGAACTTTTAAATTTTAGGAAAGACGGTTCTCCTCTAAAGAATAAATTGCGTTTGAGCCCAATATATGGAGACGATGAAGCCATAACTCATGTTATTGGGATTCAGTTATTTGCTGAAGCAAATGTGGATTTAGGCCCACTTCCTGGAAATTCAGTAAAGGAATCTATAAGAGCGTCCGATCATTTTCGATCGAGTCTATACTGGGATAGAAGTATCTATCGTGAGGTTTGTGGGTTATTACAGCTGGGCGACGAAGTGCTTGCCCTGAAGATTCTTTCACGGTTGACCCCGAGAGATATTGCAGCAGTTGGTTCTGTTTGTCGGCGTTTATACGAGCTAACGAAGAACGAGGATCTTTGGAGAATGGTGTGTCAGAATGCATGGGGGACCGAAACAACCCGTGTTCTAGAAACCGTGCCTGGGGCAAAGAGGCTAGGGTGGGGTCGTCTGGCTCGGGAGTTGACCACTCTCGAAGCAGCGGCATGGAGGAAGCTTACTGTAGGGGGTGCTGTCGAGCCGTCGCGCTGCAACTTCAGTGCATGTGCAGTTGGGAACCGGGTCGTTTTGTTTGGTGGGGAGGGGGTCAACATGCAGCCGATGAATGACACCTTTGTGTTGGATTTAAACGCCAGTAACCCAGAATGGCGGCACGTAAAAGTCAGCTCCCCGCCTCCGGGTCGGTGGGGCCACACGCTGTCTTGTGTGAACGGTTCAAATTTGGTTGTATTTGGAGGGTGTGGAACGCAAGGCCTTTTGAACGACGTTTTTGTCTTGGATTTGGACGCGAAGCAACCGACATGGCGGGAAATTTCTGGATTGGCCCCTCCCCTTCCTCGGTCATGGCATAGTTCATGTACACTCGACGGTACTAAGTTGATCGTATCGGGTGGATGTGCAGATTCTGGGGTACTTCTAAGCGACACTTTCCTTCTCGATCTCTCGATGGATAAACCCGTCTGGAGAGAAATCCCCGTGGCGTGGTCCCCGCCTTCTCGATTAGGTCACACGCTATCAGTTTACGGGGGTCGTAAAATCTTGATGTTTGGTGGTTTGGCTAAAAGTGGGCCGCTTCGGTTTCGCTCCAGTGACGTGTACACCATGGATTTGAGCGAGGAAGAGCCCAGCTGGAAGTGCGTGACTGGTAGTGGAATGCCCGGGGCTGGAAACCCGGGAGGCGTCGCTCCTCCTCCAAGACTGGATCATGTGGCTGTTAGCCTGCCAGGTGGCAGAATCCTAGTCTTCGGAGGGTCAGTGGCAGGTCTCCATTCGGCTTCGCAGCTCTATCTCTTGGACCCGACTGAGGAGAAACCGACATGGAGGATACTGAACGTTCCCGGTAGGCCACCGAGGTTCGCTTGGGGACACAGCACGTGTGTGGTTGGGGGTACAAGGGCAATCGTTCTCGGGGGACAAACCGGAGAAGATTGGATGCTTAGTGAGCTCCATGAATTAACCTTGGCGAGCTCTGTCAAGCTCGAGGACCAAATTTGAACGCGAATCGATCCTCCTGGACAATGCTGGGGGCAACTAGGTATATGTTCATTTATGACACGAGATTCATAATTCCAGGTGAAGCACAACCACCATCATCATCGACTGTCGATACCGAGTTTGTTCTACTCTGATAATGTTCTCCAGGTTTAATCTTTGAGATTTGTGTGGTATCAGTTGCTATAATATGCTGGAAATTCATCTTATTTGATACAGGCATTGGTCGGGCATTGAGTTATTTACTCCGTTGTTTCTGATGTTTGTATCTGTTGACATTGGTCCTTCATCTTTTGTCCGTTCAAAACAGTTCCTAATGTTTGTAAGTTTGTTTAAACTGGTCTTTCATTTTTTATTGGTTCAAATAGTCTCTAATGTTTTTGCTTTACAACAAAATTGTTCCCTCGTCTCGTGATCTAAATTAGGTGAGAATTGAAAGGATGAGGGTCCAATTTTGTTATATAGTAAAACATCCCGGGCTATTTTAAACAAAAGAAAAAACAGATGAGGGACTAACTTAAACAAAATTATGGACATTTGGAACTATTTTGAACCAAAGAAAAGACGACGGACCAATTTGAATAAACCTACAAACATTAGGGACTAACGGAATAAATAACTCGTTTGGCTTTGGTCAAATTCTAGTTCCATGCATTGCCCTTGTCGAGTTTTGTAGTTTTACACACTATTAAAAAAAAAAAAAAAAAAAAAAAAAATCGAAAAAACCATAATGAAGAAGGTTGGCGTTGCTTTGTATATATATAAATATAAGCTAGTGATGTATTGCTTCTCTATGACGATATATTTGTAAGGAAGGATATGATTTTTAGCTCTCTAATTCTCATTATAGGCAGATTCTGTTCTGGTTTCACTCTTCAGCAGGTTAAGTTTTGCTTGCCAGAGGCCTCATTTCTTGAGATATTTACTCCATTCGTTCCTAATGTTTGTATGTTCGTTCGTATTGGTCCCTTACCTTTTTTATTGTTCAAAATAGACCCTAATGTTCATAAGTTTCTTCATATTGGCGTTGTATCTTTTTTCTTGTTCAAAATGGTCACTAATGGTTTATTTTGTGACATAATTGGTCCCTCATCGTTTTAACTTTTATCTAATTTTAATCAATAGATTGGAGAGACTAATTTTGTTATGGAATAAAACATTAGGGACTATTTTAAACAAGAGAAAAGGTGAATGATCAATTTGAACGAATTTACAAATATAAGGGACTATTTTGTTCAAAATAAAAATGGTGGACTAATTTAAACAAACATAAAAACATAAGGGACTAACGGAGTGAATATCTCGACTTATTATGACAGTCAACAAGCTCTTTCCTGTACATTATTTGAGGATCATGTTTCATTTTAGCTTTACAAGTATACAGTTTCGTGACAACGTAAGATGACATATTTTGATTCATGTAATCGCTCCAATCATTTTTTTTGTACTGTTATTGCTTTGATGTTGTAAGTTACAGAATATTATTATGCTTACGTGATTACTAGGACAATTAATGGCTCTTTTATTAATTAATACATTAGTTATGTATACTTGAAAATAGTCTTTCGTCAGGACTTCCTAGGAGGTCACCCATCTTGGTACTATTCTTACCCAAGCACGCTTACGTCGGAATTCTAATGGGATCCTATACTTACGTGTTGGTACCCTCTTAGGTACCTTATATACTTTAATAGTAAAAGTTTGTATAAGTTTAACATTCTTAAATTGGTCCGCAGGCATTGCAATAAGTCTCCTGTCTTACTACAAGCGCTGCAGCAACCTTTATGAAGTAGTTAGAAATAGAACGACAGCTGTTGAGAATTTTATATATGAATATAACTAAACTGAAACTGTTTTATATGTAGTTGTAAGAAGGAAAAGATCTACATATAAACTTTAATAGGCTACTTTACCCAATCTCAATTCATTTTATATTTTATATGTGATCTTCATATATCAAATGCTGGAATCAGATATAGGAAATATTATAGAAAGCATATGAAATAGAAAGATATTATATGGAACACATGAAAATGACGAAATACCAATAAAGTAGTAGTAACACGGATCACGCTTTCTTTAAAATCGTTGCGCCCCCCCATCGAATCTAAGCCGGTGTAGCAGGTACCAACGCACTGCCTTTAGGATACAATGTCCAACTAAATAGTTGACGCTTTCTTGGTCTACACAACTTTGAAAGTCAAAGCTCCCACTATACCTTACTTAGCCAAAGTAGAAAAAAAACAATTTTTAATCAAAATCCACAAACTTATTTTTTTTTTAATGTAGAAAAGAGTGGAGTATTATGTATATATTTTGTCAGGACCAAGCTTGACTCCAGGACAGAGAGTACTTTGCAGTACATACATATAACTTTGCAGAAGAATATATTAATCAACCTAAATAACATCATCAAATCAAAATTAAATTTAAAAATGTAACTAAAAGCATGATTTAAAATAAGAATTTGGGAAATCGTACGGATTGGACCCCCCAGCCCCCCCTTAATGTTTTTTAGACCCCTTTAACCATAAATAGACTCTTTTGGACAAAAATACCCTCCCACCTCACCCCTCCCATCCGTCCCCTCTCTCTCTCTCTCTTTCTCTCTCCTCATTTAATGCAAGGCAGGCAAAAGTATACTCTTTTGACCTTTCACTCTCCTTTTCTTCATTTTTTTTTTCCTTTTGAATTTTTTTGTCCAAAAAAAAATATAATTTCCAAATTTGCCCTTTCTTCTTCTTCCCTCCCAGACCTTGTTTAGGCGTGCTTGAAGTAATTAATAAAATCATACACTGGGTATGATTCCTTTTAATGGTGTAAAATGAGCTTATTCAGGTGTATCACAAGAAATTAGTGGTAAAAGACTTATCATACACAATGTATGATAGGTTATAATGGCATAAAATCAACTTTTGCTTTTTGTTTCAAGTAATTAGACGTACAGTTGGATGAAATCGAATCATACACTGGGTATGATGCGTTTTAATGGTGTAAAATGAACTTATTCAGGTGTATTCCAAGCAATTAGTGGTAAATGACTTGTCATACACAATGTATGATAGGTTATAATGGCATAAAATCAACTTTTGCTGTTTTTTTCAACTAATTACTGTTACAGTGGGATGAAATCGAATCATACAATGGGTATGATGAGTTAAAATGGTGTAAAATGAACTTATTCAGGTGTAGTTCAAGCAATGAGTGGTAAATGCCTTGTCATACACAATGTATGATAGGTTATAATGGCAAAAAATTAACTTTTGCTTTTTTTTCAAGTAATTACTGTTACAGTGGGCTGAAATCTAATCATACAATGGGTATGATACTCTGAAATGGTCTAAAATGAACCTTTTAAGGTTTTATTAAAACAATTAGTGGTAAATGACTTATCATACACAATGTATGATAGGTTATAATCGCATGAAATCAACTTTTGCTGTTTTTTTTCAAGTAATTAGACGTACAGTGGGATGAAATCGAATTATACACTGGGTATGATGCGTTTTAATGGTGTAAAATGAACTTATTCAGGTGTATTACAAGAAATTAGTGGTAAATGACTTGTCATACACAATGTATGATAGGTTATAATGGCATAAAATCAACCTTTGCTGTTTTTTTCAACTAATTACTGTTACAGTGGGATGAAATCGAATCATACAATGGGTATGATACATTTTAATGGTGTAAAATAAACTTATTCAGGTTATTTTCAAGCAATTAGTTGTAAATGACTTATCATACACAATGTATGATAGGTTATAATGTCAAAAAATTAACTTTTACTGGTTTTTACTTCTAATTACTGTTACAGAGGGCTGAATCGAATCATACAATGGGTATGATATGTTTTAATGGTGTAAAATGAACTTATTCAGGTTTATTTCAAGCAATTAGTTGTAAATCACTTATCATACACAATGTATGACACGTTATAATGGCATAAAATTAACTTTTGCTATTTTTTTCAAGTAATTAGGGGTAAGTGGTCTGAAATCGAATCATACACTGGGTATGATTCGTTTTAATGGTTTAAAATGAGCTTATTCAGGTGTATTACAAGAAATTAGTGGTAAATGACTTGTAATACACAACGTATGATAGGTTTAATGGCATAAAATCAACTTTTACTGATTTTTTCAACTATTTACTGTTACAGTGGGATGAAATCGAATCATGCACTGGGTATGATGCGTTTTAATGGTGTAAAATGAACTTATTCAGGTTTATTTCAAGGAATTAGTTGTGAATGACTTCTCATACACAATGTATGATACGTTATAATGGCAAAAAATCAACTTTTGCTGTTTTTTCAAGTAATTAGGGGTAAGTGGTCTGAAATTGAATCATACACTGGGTATGATTCGTTTTAATGGCTTGAAATGAGCTTATTCAGGTTTAGTTCTAAACAATTAGTGGTAAATGACGTATCATACCCAATGTATGATAGGTTGTAATGGCATAAAATCAACTTTTGCTATTTTTTTTCAAGTAATTAGGGGTACAGTGGTCTGAAATCGAATCATAAACTGGGTATGATGCTTTATACTGGTGTAAAGTGACCTTATTCAGGTATATTAGAAGTAATTAGCGGTAAAGAGCTTGTCATACACAATGTATGATAGGTTTTATTGGCATAAAATCAACTTTTGCTGTTTTTTTTCAAGTTATTAGGGGTACAGGGGTCTGAAATCGAATCTATATACGTGTAGTTCAAGTTTTATTGGTGTATGATGCACTTCATACACGGTATATGATGGGTTATATTTGTGTAAAATCAATGTGTATTTGTGTATTTTAGTAATGTGTATTTAGAAAAAAAATATACATTTTGAGTATAGTAATCCGTACGATTTTCCTTCAAAAAGGCCCTCCCATTCACCCCCCCCCCCCCCAACCCGTCCCCTTTCTCTCTCCTCATTTAATGCGCAGCCGATTACTGTACTTTAGCCTCTCTCCACTCCATTTTCTCTCTCTTCATTTAATGCAAAAGTACATATTTTTACTTTATGTCATGTAACTTGCTTCTCACTCTATTCCTCCCTTCTTCTCATTTCCCGCCCATTTACTCACCTCTTATTCATGGTATTTGTTACTTTTCTCTTAATCTGAATTTCCCAAGTCCATTTTTCTCTCAATCTGCTACATTGGGCCCTTGGAAGAAGAAGAAGAAGAAGCCATTTTAAGATCGTGTTTGAAGCTTCGTGGCATTGCTGTAGGTTCAACGTTGAGTCCTTACACACATTTCACGGTTTTCAGATCAGATACTGAAGGTAACATGACCATTTGCTGACATTGTCGTTAACGTATCCTTGTCCTATGAGGTCGGTGTGTTACAAGTTGTTTATGGTTTATGATTGGTTTAAATGATGTATTATAACTTTCTTTTGGTGTGTTTGAACTCATTAGTGGTGTATGATTAGTCATACATCGTGTATGATAGGTTTTAATGGTGTGAAATCAACTTGTTTAGGTGTGCTTCATGTAAATAGTGCTGTATGATCTATCATACACCGTGTATGATAGGTTTGAATGGTGTGAAATCAATTTGTGTTTGTGTATGTTAAGTAATTAATGGTGTATAATCAGTCATACACTGTGTAGGATTGGGTTTAATGGTGTATAACCAACTTGTGTTTGTGTGTATTAAGTAATTAGTGGTGTATAATCAATCATACACTGTGTATGATTGGTTTTAATGGTGTATAACCAACCTGTGTATGTGTATGTTAAGTAATTAATGGTGTATAATCAGTCATACACGGTGTAAGATTGGGTTTAATGGTGTATAACCAACTTGTGCAGACGTTTTTTAAGTAATTAGTGGTTTATGAGCAACCATACATTGTGTATGATTGGGTTTAATGGCGTATAACCAACCTGTGTATGTGTATGTTAAGTAATTAATGGTGTATAATCAGTCATATATTGTGTAGGATTGGGTTTAATGGCGTATAACCAACCTGTGTATGTGTATGTTAAGTGTATAATCAGTCATACACTGTGTAGGATTGGGTTTAATGGTGTATAACCAACTTGTGCAGACGTTTTTTAAGTAATTAGTGGTTTATGAGCAACCATACACTGTGTATGATTGGGTTTAATGGCGTATAACCAACCTGTGTATGTGTATGTTAAGTGTATAATCAGTCATACACTGTGTATGATTGGGTTTAATGGCCTATAACCAACCTGTGTATGTGTATGTTAAGTAATTAATGGTGTATAATCAGTCATACACTGTGTAGGATTGGGTTTAATCGCGTATAACCAACCTGTGTATGTGTATGTTAAGTGTATAATCAGTCATATACTGTGTAGGATTGGGTTTAATGGTGTATAACCAACTTGTGCAGACGTTTTTTAAGTAATTAGTGGTTTATGAGCAACCATACACTGTGTATGATTGGGTTTAATGGCGTATAACCAACCTGTGTATGTGTATGTTAAGTGTATAATCAGTCATACACTGTGTATGATTGGGTTTAATGGCCTATAACCAACCTGTGTATGTGTATGTTAAGTAATTAATGATGTATAATCAGTCATACACTGTGTATGATTGGGTTTAATGGCGTATAACCAACCTGTGTTTGTGTATGTTAAGTAATTAATGGTGTATAATCAGTCATACATTGTGTAGGATTGAGTTTAATGGTGTATAACCAACCTGTGTTTGTGTATGTTAAGTAATTAATGGTGAATAATCCATCATACACTGTGTATGAGAGCTTCAAAGGGTGTATGATGAACTTATTTTGGTGTCTTTCAAGTACAGAATGGTGTATGGCTTACCATACACCGTGTATGATAGCTTTGATTGGTCTAGGATGAACCTGTTTTGGTGTCTTTCGTGTATAGAATGTGGTATCCTTAACCGTAGACTGTGTATGATTGCTTTAAAAGGTGTGTGATGAACTTGTTTATGACTGTAACGCAAATCATACACCATGTATTCTTTCTTAAAGTAGTGTTATTTGTGTATTATGGTTTTAAACCAATCATACACCGTTTTTAGTGGTTTCAATGCTGTACTTTCATTCCACCCTAGTGTGTTTCATGTCAATTTTGCTTTGATGTCATGTTTTTTTCTTGTCCACAGTAATGGGTGATGCTGCTATTGCATGCGTTCTGTACGGTGGCTACTTTAGGGAGAGGGCAAAGTACGCTGGTGAAAAATTCGCTTATATTTTTGTGGATGAGAAAACTGACTTCGCTGGTTTGCAAAGGACTGTGGCGGAGGTGATTGGTGCTCAGTTGGATGCGGGTTCAAAGATGCATTTTCAATCTTTCACCGCTGTTCCGGCCGTGCCCTTGTACGATGTCGTTGACGATAGGTCCGTTATGTTTTGGAAGGCACTAGCCAAAGAAGATAGGGCGAAGCATCCTTTGATCGTAACTGTAGAGTCATCCGGTGACAGGAATCCTAGCTTCAATTGGCAACGAACTCCCTTTCAAACAATTCCCGATGGTGACGAGAATAGTGGCCGTTCGCACCCTGAGCAGTACTACTACAAAGCAGCCAAAGCATACAACATTCAAGAATTCCATAGTTTCTTTTTCAGTTTATGTTGTGCTGTACCCGGGGCTAAAGATTACTTGGAAGATGTGGGACTGGACAAGTGGACTCGTTCCCACTCCCCTTGTCGTCGGTACAACATAATGACGACAAACATTTCGGAATCCATGAATGCTGTATTGGTCAAGGTACGTGGCTATCCAATTACAGCCCTTGTTGATGAGTGTAGGCTACTGTTGCAGAGGTGGTTTCACGAAAGAAGAGCCAAGGCTGAAGCTTGCATCAGTACAATGTCCCCCGACGTCGAAAAAAAATTACAAGACAGATTCAAGTTAGCAAGAACGATGACGGTAAGCTCCGTACATATTGTCTTATTTTCTCATATTTTTGTATTTTGCATGCACCTTGGTTGTTTGACGCGTTTGTCTATTATTGTGGTAATGCAGATATTGCGAGCTGATGATCATACGTTCGACGTATCGATGGGGAGAAAAACTTTGTAATAGATATGTCGCTCTGGACATGTACCTGCCGCAGGTTTCAGCTTGAGCAGCTTCCATGTGAGCATGCGTTAGCAGTGGTACAACACAGTCCTTATGCTCTGTACGACTTGTGCTCGCCGTACTACAGTAGAGAATATTGGTACAAGTTGTATAGAGGTGTCGTCTACCCGATGCCACACATAAGTGACTGGCGTATCCCTCGTGATGTAGCTGACATGAATCTTCTTCCACCCGACGTTAGAACCTCTTCTGGGAGGAGGCGGAAGATGAGGATTCTGTCTGTCGGTGAGGAGCGTGTTCATCAAAGGTGCAGTCGGTGCAAGGAACACGGGCATAACCGATCCACGTGCAAGAATCCAATTGCTCTGCATCCTAATGGCGAATGCACCTCATCCAACTCCGACCGTCCATCTCAAGTCCCTCCTCCAAATTAACTTATAGTCTTCAAATGTATAAATTTTACTTGTGACATACCTATATAATTTCGTTTTACCATAGGATTTACATTGTACATTACCATAGGATTTACGTTGTATCCAGTGTACTGAAAATTGTCGGAAGGTTGTGATGTGTACGTAATAGGGTAATGAAAAATGTGTATATTTCCATACTGTTGTATATTCCTATAATGAAAGCTGTCAATGAATTGATTTGAAGTTGGTCCCAATTGTGTGTTCTAAGTGGTTGATGTGTTTTTCAAGTGTGTTACGATGTATGTCGACATGCGTGGATGGTGTATCGCCACACGTATCAGCATTAAAGGTAAGTCATACACCACTAAGTAGTTGAAACACACTTGTAGAAGTTGATTTCACACCATTAAGACTCATCATACACTAAGTATGGTAAGTCATACACAACTAAGTAGTTGAAACACACTTGTACAAGTTGATTTCACACCATCAAGACTCATCATACACTAAGTATGGTAAGTCATACACCACTAAGTAGTTGAAACACACTTGTACAAGTTGATTTCACACCATCAAGACTCATCATACACTAAGTATGGTAAGTCATACACCACTAAGTAGTTGAAACACACTTGTACAAGTTGATTTCACACCATCAAGACTCATCATACACCACTAAGTAGTTGAAACACACTTGTACAAGTTGATTTCACACCATTAAGACTCATCATACACTAAGTATGGTAAGTCATACACCACTAAGTAGTTGAAACACACCTGTACAAGTTGATTTCACACCATTAAGACTTGTCATACACTAAGTATGGTAAGTCATACACCACTAAGTAGTTGAAACACACTTGTACAAGTTGATTTCACACCATCAAGACTCATCATACACTAAGTATGGTAAGTCATACACCACTAAGTAGTTGAAACACACTTGTACAAGTTGATTTCACACCATTAAGGCTTGTCATACACTAAGTATGGTAAGTCATACACCACTAAGTAGTTGAAACACACTTGTACAAGTTGATTTCACACCATTAAGACTCATCATACACTATGTATGGTAAGCAAAACACTACTAAGTATTCGAAACACTATAATTGCCACAACCATCAATGAAATTGTGTACCAAGCAATATAAATGCCCTTGTTGATTTATATGGATGAGGCTGAGCGGTTGGGTTGGTTGGTGGTTGAACATTGAATGTTCAGGGGGTCATAATGGACTACAAAGCAAGGCATTTAATAACCTCAACTACCACCTACTTTATCATACCCCTCTCCCACGGTTCTCCCCCTATAAAGGGATGAGATGGACAGGAAGCCAAGCATATACGGTCCTCAATATATCGACCAGTTTAAATTCCTAATGTAAGTGGCTCTAGCAGCGGCCATGGTGGGCCAGTGACAGCTAAGACACAAAGAGAGGTGGCACTTCTACGGGTCATGTTTCATCAACGGCCTACCAAGCAATTAGTGGTGTATGATCAATCACACATGGTGTACGGTGTACGATGAGTTGTAATGGTGTGAACTTCATCCGCATGATAAGGATCTTGAACTTTGTATGCATGCAGTGGATGCACTTTACAGACAACATATGCAGAGGGACAACTGTATGTAGTTCCAGCAGTTATATATGTCCAGTTTGTCATGCAAATTGTATGCAGGGTTTTAATGTGTGTCAAGTTCTACGTATCATACACAGTGTATGACGAGTTTTATGTATGGTAAAATCACGGGCTGTGCATGTATTTTTAAGTTTGTTGGAAATTATTGGTGTCACACCATTAATACGCTGTGTATGATGAGTTATATGGGTGAAAAATCAAGTTCTACAATTGTGTTTTAGGTACTTAGTGGTGTATAACCAATCATAAACGGTGTAGGATGAGTTTGAATGGTTAATAACAACCTTTGCACGTGTGAATACATCAATAGGAAAATACAACAACATTGAAATATCTATAAACTTATATACAACTTTCAATATAATGAATACAATGTAAATCCTTTGGTACAAGTATACATTTTTATTACAACATTTGAAAATACATCAATAGGAACATACAACAACATCGAAATATACAATATTACATACAACTTTCAATATAATGAATACAATGTAAATCCTTTGGTACATGTATGCATTTTTATTACATACAACTTTCAGTATAATGAAAACAATGTATAATGAATAACATAATTTTATGGACATGCATGCAATTGAAGCCGTTTATTCCTTCCGTGTCTGTACAAGTGTACGGAAGTATACAGCCGCAATTTCCCCATCTGCTCTTGCGTGCATTGGGAGATGCTCAGTCCTTTGGTAAGCAAAAACTCTATGAACTTTACAACAAAAATTTCACAGTCTGACCTGCAGTTAATATTAATACAGATTTCACAGTCAGAAATTGTACATCATTGCAAGTAATGACTATTTTGCATCCACTTCATAACCAAAAGTCCAAATGAACGGAATAGTAAAATTGCATGGGAAGTAGATGTCATACCCCCCTTGTTGTGGACATTCATTCCGTTTGTAAGTTACCGAGAAAGGCTTGCCCTTGAACTGTATGAGGTCCTTTCGGACATCCCAAAAATTAACCAACGCTAGAGCATGTGGAAGCAATTTTGCATTTGGTTCCACATGTTCTAATCTTGCTGCCCTGGATTTGGCGGCGTACAAGGAATCAAATACCTGTATCCGCCAATCATTAAGATGGATGGCAGCAAGGAACCAATGTTGATTAGGTTGATTAATGGGCATGTATATCCGATCCACGTTGTGGCAGCTGACCCCATACGTGGCATCCCCGGCAAGGAACTTAATGATCAACGAATCAAAGTCAGTAAAAGCTGACTCAAGCGGGATTCCACTGTTTTGAATCTGTTTTAGTAGGGGTCCAAATTGAGGAGCAACAGTTGTGTCCGCGCATGTTTCCCTCTGGTCGAATTGATCTGGCCACTGATGTTTCTTCTCCAAAATGTAGTGCAGAATTACATCCATTTCCTGCGATTCAAAACTAATTAGTTGAGACAAGTTGATTTTACACACATAAATAAGTTCATTTTACACAGTTGAACCCTATGACTAATCATACACCACTCTTTATTCAAAACACACTAACACAGGTTGATTTTACACCTTTAGCATCAACCATACACGGTGTATGACTAGTAATACAACACTTACTTAATACACAATAACATAAGTAGATTTAACACAGGTTGATTTTACTTATTAGTTGACACACGGCAAAACTATCATGATGGGAAACATACCTCATCAGTAAGCTAGGCGTCCTCGTTTCTCAACCGATACCAAAATTGACCCGTCGTCACAGTCAAAACAGAGAAATCCATTCGTTGATCATTAGGTAACGGAAAGGGGGTCTTCAAATCTCTGTAATATACAACAACAAGCACGATATATAAGCATACCATAAGAAAGATGATTTCAGACCACTGTAACAGTAATTACTTGAAAAACGAGCAAAAGTTGATTTTATGCCATTAAAACCTATCATACATTGTGTATGACAAGTCTTTTAACACTAATTTCTTGTAATAAACCTGAATAAGCTCATTTTAAACCACTAAAACGAGTCATACCCAGTGTATGATTCGATTTCAGACCACTGTAACAGTAATTACATAAAAATAACTGCAAAAGTTGATTTTATGCCATTAAAACCTATCATACATTGTGTATGCCAAGTCATTTACCACTAATTGCTTAAAATACACCTGAATCGAATCATTTTACACCATTAAAACGCATCATACCCAGTTTATGATTCGATTTCAGACCACTGTAACAGTAATTACATAAAAAAACTGCAAACGTTGATTTTATGCCATTAAAACCTATCATACATTGTGTATGTCAAGTCATTTACCACTAATTGCTTAAAATACACCTGAATCGAATCATTTTACACCATTAAAACGCATCATACCCAGTGTAGGATTCAATTTCAGACCACTGTACCCCTAATTACTTGAATAAAACAACAAAAGTTGATTTTATGCCATTATAACCTATCATATATTGTGTATGACAAATCATTTACCACTAATTAATTAAAATACACTTGAATAAGTTCACTTGATACCATGATAGTGCATCATACACAGTGTATGATTTTCTTTCAGGCACCACTAATTACTTGAAACACACCTAAGAAAGATGCATTCTAGAAACTTTTACATACAAATTATCAAAAAGCATCGTGCAAAATCACACTCACTTAGCGACCGTTGCGTGGAAACTTTTGTAAAAATCTTCAAAATCTTCTATGTCTTTGTCGGAGGGAGGCTGGAATGGATTGAAGGGCAGAACTGGCTCCGGTCCAGGATTGGTAATTTTTGCCCGTTTGCTCTTACCCTCCGCAGTCCATTCCTCACCTTTGTACTTGGGGTTTGGCTTGGGGTCCCTCCTCTCTTGCCCCAAACTACACACTGTCTCGGACAATGTCAACAAGTTTTCAACGCCTTCGACATGCGGTGACGATGGTTCCTTGAAGACATTTTCCTCGGCCCTAGATGGCATAGCACATAGCAAAAGTCAGTAAGCATCAATATGCATGAAAACATAACAAATTGGGACACTAACAAGGAATCTAGTGTCTTACCCAGTACGTACAGGAGAAACTATTATGGCTTGCTCAATCGGGGATGGATGAGCGGAAGTCGATGAACATAAGTGCGGCGATGCGGCCTGCGCTTGACGGTCTGAGAGCAGCTCCTTAATCAGTGCATCCTGAGCCTCAAACCGTCGTTCGTACATTTGCAGCATTCGCTGGTGCGCTTCAAGCTGCATCCGTACCATTTGCACCTCTTTATCCATCGCTTCGAGTCTCTCCATAACCTGCAATAAGTCCTCCAAATTGGCATAATCAGCAAATTTGAATAATGTAGTATCCACACGGATAAAAATACGATTAAATAAACACAAAATAATTCATCATACAGATTGGTCCGCCGAATTGGTTGACGTAGGATACGGGTCCTCCCTGGATGCCGGCAACGGAGGTTGAGTTGCCAATGGTTGTGGCTCCTCACCAAGCTCTGCTGGCATTGCCATAACAGGAGATTGAAACCCCTCCTCAGCATCCTCAGCATAGGGAATGCCTTGTAGATTAGGCTGACCGGCTTCCGCACTCGTCAGTCTAATCGGTTCGGCATTCAATTGCTGATCAAAGGAAGATACATCATATACACGTTAGTAAAATTACAAAACACACTTCTAACCCAAAATATATGAAACATACAGTAGTAAAACAATAACAACATAGTGTATTTATTACCTGATCAAATACCGTTGAGAGCAGAGCGGAGTACGGAGCCTTAACGGACATCTTCCAGTTAAGGATCCGCCCAAGAGGCTGGTCGCCAACCCTCACCGCCCCAACCTTGGCAAGTTCTGGAAGGGTTTCCAGGGCAAATATGGAAACCAAATCGTAGAACCCGTGGACGGAGTAGGTATTCTCCAAACCGTGGTGCATTCTTGCAGCGAAATCCTTGAGCTTCCGCACCAAGAATTTCCAGCTCAAGGATCCCCATGCAACACGATTGAAAGAGTCCACATCGTCCACGAGGGCCAGGATGTTCGGGTCAATGCCCGTTCGCTTGCGTTTGGCGAACAGTAGACCCTCGACCAGGTACGCAACAGCAAGCTTAACCTGGTCCTCCATGATGGAGCAGGTTCTGCATGCATCAAAAAGCTGCTGCCTAGTCATCCTCCCCCTCATGCCATACTTGGCAACCAGCCTGTTGGGACCACCGCGTACATCTTCCACACCGGCATATCTCAAGCCGGTGAGAATGCAAAACTCCCTCCTCCCAAGGTGCACTACCTTCCCACCAAATAAGAATGATAACTCCTCGGGATTGGGGTTGGCCACCTGGTGGAGAAGGACAACGTGAATGAGACTATGCCAGAAGCTGACATTGGTCTCACTCAGCCCAAGCAGATGCCCGACATTGTATTGTGAGGCAAGGGCAAGCTGTAATGCAAAACACTTTTAGTTAATATGGTATCATAAATGTCATTGTCAAAAGTCAACATAATTAAAATGGATACAGTGTCAAACCTTGGCTTCGTCGTCCTTCAAGATTTCCTTTATCTCCGTAACAACCTCGGTTGACAAACCTATTTGGTTGATTTGGAGGAATTTCCAGAAACCCCTCGGGAAAATGTAATCAACCTCAACGGCGGGACGGCTCTTCCTACGTGTGTAAAATGCCATCTGAAATAAAAGCAATACACCATTAACTGAACACAAACAGACACACTTTGGTTCTACACCATTGAAACAAATCATACAGAGTGTATGATTGATTATACACCACCACTAATTACTTATAATACACAAACACAAGTTGGTTATACACCATTAAAACCAATCCTACACACTGTATGGTTGCTCATATGAAACATGCAGAAGTTCATTATACCACAAAGGTCGATTTTACATGAAAAAAACCCACAAAACATGCAGAAGATCATTTTACACAAATAAAAAACACTAATCACAAAGCCACTAACACCAAAACCCTAAACCCTAACAAATACTATGCACTATGTTCAGGAAATGGTACGAAACAAACGGATATTATACATTGGAGCACCAAAACCCTAAACCCTACAAAAATAACTCTTACTCACCTTCGAAAATGGTGATTAAAGACTAGAGCAGCTATAGATCAAGGATGAAGGTGTGAAAACAGAGGTCAGACCCACGGGAACGACAATCGCAGCTGAAGTAGAGGAGAAAGAGGATGAACAAATTCGGAAAGAGGAGAGAGAGAATGAACGGGTGAGAGAAAGAGGAGAGTGACTGGTGGCTTGTAAAACAAGTTGCTTATGGGGAAGACAGAAAGGCGGGAAGGGGTTTTACAGCTGTAAGTAAATGAGGCGAGAGCAGGGGTACGGATGGGATGGCATTAAATGAGGAGAGAGAAAGGGGACGGGTTGGGGGGGGGGGGGTGAATGGGAGGGCCTTTTTGAAGGGAAATTGTACGGATATACTCAAAATGTATATTTTTTTTCCAAATACACATCCCAAAAATACACAAATAAACGCTGATTTTACACAAATATAACCCATCATACACCGTGTATGAAGTGCATCATACACCAATAAAACTTGAAATACACGTATATAAGCAGATTTCAGACCACTGTACCCTTAAATAAATGGAAAAACCTGCAAAAGTTGATTTTGTGCTATTAAAACCTATCATACATTGTGTATGACAAGATCTTTACCGCTAATTACTTCAACTATACCTAAATAAGGTCATTTTACACCATTAAAATGAATCATACCCAGTGTATGATTCGATTTCAGACCACTGTACCCCTAATTACTTGAAAAAAACAGCAAAACTTGATTTTTTGCTATTATAACCTATCATACATTGTGTATGATAAGTCATTTACAACTAATTACTTGAAAAACACCTGAATAAGTTCCTTTTACACCATTAAAACGCATCATACCCAGTGTATGATTCGAGTTCATCCCACTGTAACAGTAATTAGTTGAAAAAACTAGTAAAAGTTGATTTTATGCCATTAAAACCTATCATACATTGTGTATGACAAGTAATTTACCACTAATTTATTTTAATAAACCTAAATAAGCTCATTTTAAACCATTAAAACGAATCATACCCAGTGTATGATTCGATTTCATACCACTTACCCCTAATTATTTGAAAAAAACAGCAAAAGTTGATTTTTTGCCATTATAACGTATCATACATTGTGTATGATAAGTCATTTACAACTAATTGCTTGAAATAAACCTGAATAAGTTTATTTTACACCATTAAAACACATCATACCCAGTGTATGATACGATTTCAGACCACTATAGCACTAATTACCTACAAAAATCTGTAAAAGTTGAATTCATGCCATTAACACCTATAATAATTTGTGTATGATAGGTCATTTACCACTAATTACTTGAAACATACCTGAAGAGGTTCATATTTAACAATTTTAACTCATCATACCCATTGTATGATTCGATTCAGCCCTCTGTAACAGTAATTAGAAGTAAAAACCAGTAAAAGTTGATTTGTTGACATTATAACCTATCATACATTGTGTATGAGAAGTCATTTATAACTAATTCCTTGAAATAAACCTGAATAAGTTTATTTTACACCATTAAAACGCATCATACCCAGTGCATGATTCGATTTCATCCCACTGTAACAGTAAATAGTTGAAAAAACCAGTAAAAGTTGATTTTATGCCATTAAACCTATCATACGTTGTGTATTACAAGTCATTTACCACTAATTTCTTGTAATACACCTGAATAAGCTCATTTTAAACCATTAAAACGAATCATACCCAGTGTATGATTCGATTTCAGACCACTTACCCCTAATTACTTTAAAAAAATAGCAAAAGTTAATTTTATGCCATTATAACGTATCATACATTGTGTATGATAAGTGATTTACAACTAATTGCTTGAAATAAACCTGAATAAGTTCATTTTACACCATTAAAACACATCATACCCATTGTACGATTCGATTCAGCCTTCTGTAACAGTAATTAGAAGTAAAAACCAGTAAAAGTTAATTTTTTGACATTATAACCTATCATACATTGTGTATGATAAGTCATTTACAACTAATTGCTTGAAAATAACCTGAATAAGTTCATTTTACACCATTAAAATGTATCATATCCATTGTATGATTCGATTTCATCCCACTGTAACAGTAATTAGTTGAAAAAAACAGCAAAGGTTGATTTTATGCCATTATAACCTATCATACATTGTGTATGACAAGTCATTTACCACTAATTTCTTGTAATACACCTGAATAAGTTCATTTTACACCATTAAAACGCATCATACCCAGTGTATGATTCGATTTCATCCCACTGTACGTCTAATTACTTGAAAAAAAACAGCAAAAGTTGATTTCATGCGATTATAACCTATCATACATTGTGTATGATAAGTCATTTACCACTAATTGTTTTAATAAAACCTTAAAAGGTTCATTTTAGACCATTTCAGAGTATCATACCCATTGTATGATTAGATTTTAGCCCACTGTAACAGTAATTACTTGAAAAAAAGCAAAAGTTGATTTTTTGCCATTATAACCTATCATACATTGTGTATGACAAGGCATTTACCACTAATTGCTTGAACTACACCTGAATAAGTTCATTTTACACCATTTTAACTCATCATACCCATTGTATGATTCGATTTCATCCCACTGTAACAGTAATTAGTTGAAAAAAACAGCAAAAGTTGATTTTATGCCATTATAACCTATCATACATTGTGTATGACAAGTCATTTACCACTAATTGCTTGGAATACACCTGAATAAGTTCATTTTACACCATTAAAACGCATCATACCCAGTGTATGATTCGATTTCATCCAACTGTACGTCTAATTACTTGAAACAAAAAGAAAAAGTTGATTTTATGCCATTATAACCTATCATACATTGTGTATGATAAGTCTTTTACCACTAATTTCTTGTGATACACCTGAATAAGCTCATTTTACACCATTAAAAGGAATCATACCCAGTGTATGATTTTATTAATTACTTCAAGCACGCCTAAACAAGGTCTGGGAGGGAAGAAGAAGAAAGGGCAAATTTGGAAATTATATTTTTTTTTGGACAAAAAAAAATTCAAAAGGAAAAAAAAAATGAAGAAAAGGAGAGTGAAGGTCAAAAAAGTGTACTTTTGCCTGCCTTGCATTAAATGAGGAGAGAGAAAGAGAGAGAGAGAGAGGGGACGGATGGGGGGGGTGAGGTGGGAGGGCATTTTTATCCAAAAGAGTCTATTTATGGTTAAAGGGGTCTAAAAAACATTAAGGGGGGGCTGGGGGGTCCAATCCGTACGATTTCCCTAAAAATTTCAAAGTTTTTAATTCAATATTTAATAATCGGTTAATTATTATTTTATACTTAATGAATATGATATAATAAATAAAAAATATATTTTTTATTAAAATATTCAATATTAATACTGTGAATCTAACCTAAAATTCTGCTAAATTTCACAAGAACAAGGGGAGAACATATACAGGATGCTACCAATTGATGTTATACACAATAATCGAGTTCAACTAACAATACGTAAATGGTCTCATTCTATATATTCATTTCGAGCAGTAAAAATCTCAAGACCAACATTCTGTATCATATTCAATTTCCAAAAATATATTTGACATATACAGCATCCTGTTCATTGACTAATAAATTTACAATTATACAGACTAATCAAGTTCTTCAATATTCATTCACTAGTAATCTTCATCATCCTCTCTGGACCTGAAGAACCTCCTAATAACAGCAGCCACTGCACCGAGAAACATGACCTTTGCAAGTACTTCGAACCCACCTCCGCCAACGCCCACAGCGACACTAGGGCCTGGTGCAAAGAACGAAAACGGGGACCATCCCCATCCCCCGTAAAAGGGGACCCCAAATCCATACCCATATCCTCCCACAAGGGGCGGAGCTACTGGTGGATTCACATAAATATTGGTCCTGCACAATGTAGCATATGTGGTCAGAGAACTTTCAGAGTCGGTTATGCATATGTAGTCGGGATACTTTCAAAGTAGACCGCACAATATAACATTTTCGTACCACATATATGGAGCTCCAAGTTTTCTTCACAAACTACTATAAGCAACGGAGAAGGAAATGAGAAAGGAGATACTGCACCTTTACACATTTTTTTTACCATAGTAAAGAGGCGAGGGAAAAGCAGGTAAAAAAAGAGTTGGTTAGAGACAATTAGACATGACCTTATGCACCTAAACCTAAGTGAGGAGATGACCTTAAATATAGCGAAGTGGTAGGTAAAAATACGTGTAACTGATATAGCAGTCTAGGATAGAGGAGCGTGACGAAGCTAGTTCACAGTGCCACTAGGCTTACATGTATGCTACTGTTGCCGCCTTATTGTTGCCTGCATGCTTATTGTTGCTTTTGTTAAATTTCACCGGGCCTTTAGACCCGACCCACGGAGTTGGAACTTAAGAGATCCACATATAAGCCCAAGTGGGGTTTCATCCTAAAACCAATTGGCGATGAGTGGCGTAACCCACTAAGCTTATAAGGTGATCTCTTATTTCTCTCAACTCCGATGTGGGATTCCACAAGACTCACATGCGGAATCTTCAACACTCCCCCTCACATGTGAGTCTGTGACAAACGTACCCCTCGCCTTCTTCGATCCAATTGGATCTAACATACTGGAGAGGCCCTTGGGGCACCAAACACAAATGCACCTCCTCTTCATGAGGACAAGGTGCGACAAACATGAGATCGGATCAACAATCTGCTCTGATACCATGTTAAATTTCACCGGGCCTTTAGGCCCGACCCACGGAGTTGGAACTTACGAGATTCACATATAAGCCCAAGCGAGGTTCCATCCTTAAACCAATTGGCGATGGCTGGAGTAACCCACTAGGCTTATAAGGTAATCTCTTCTTTCTCTCAACTCCGATGTGGGATTCCACAAGACTCACATGTAGAGTCTTCAACAGCTTTATTGTCTAGTTTCTTACCTCTTAGGGTTGGGAGCCCTTGAAAATAGATTCCTTTTAGGGTAGCATCCTAAAGGAGTAAAAACACATGCATCTGACCCTCTCCAAACATGCTTTGGCGGTTGCCCTTTTATGGGTTTGTTATTGTTGGCTGTTGTAGTAAAGAGGTACAATATTACCTTAAATAAGACCACCAATATTTAAGGGCGAAAGGAGATGAGCCTCGAAACCATTGAGGTTAGGGAAACCACTACCTTAAACCCAACAACTCAAGCACCTTCACATCATAATCACACTAATTTATTGAACTTGAGTCAGGGACACTGCAAAAATAACATGTACTGATCTCGACCCATAGAGTTGAATTATATAGATCCATGTATAAGTCTAAATGCGATTCCATCTTGATACTTAGGCTTTTGGAACATTTAATTCTTTGTCAAATCCTAAAATAATTCGCATTAGGTAAAGTAAACTCACTATCAAAACTCTTACATGAGACAATATGACCTTACTAGATATCAATTCTACATACGTAAGCTTCGAAAAGGGTAATCTAGCAACTGTAGTAGATTGTTTACCTGGAATTATTATTGATGCGAGGAGAAGAGGAGCGGGGAGCAGAAGAACGGAAGGCCTGGCCGCCGATACGGCCGCCAGACTTAGCCGCAGAAGCATCCCCAACTGAGCCCAGTGTCAACACTCCTGCTGCCAATGTCACCATTGCCACTTTTGCCATCTCCTTCCCCACTTTCCTGCATCATTACACATAAGATTAATTACCATAGAGGCACTGAATTGACCATGGAGAACTGAAATTCTTAACCAAAACAAGATCCTGTATCTGTTATATGGTGTCCACAACCTAACATATGAGTCTATACAGTAGAATCTTACATTAGAGTTGTGTGAATAAAGAGATCGATTTATAAGTATAGTAGGTTATGCCACCTATTGCCAATGGATTTTAAGATGGAACTCCCACTTGGGCTTATATGTGGATCTCATGTATATCAACTTCGTTCGGCCCGGTGAAAATTTAACATATGGCAATGACTCTACCTGTGATGCTAGTAGAAAATAAATCAACTTATAAGCTCCACAAACAACTCCGCCTGATACAAATTTGTTTTGAGATTGACTCTACTTAGCACTTATTTGATCAAGCTTCTTATCTGAAAAAATAAAGCTTCTCTTTGAAAGCAGAAGAAAAGCAAAACTGTTAAAATCATTATTGGACCTACACTCACCAGTTCAGAGCTTTGTTGACCGAGAGATCATAAGTTTGAATCCTAACCGCCCGTACTACAAATATTAACATAATTTAAACATAAAGTAGAGGATAGGATTAAAAGAAGAAGAAAACTAAACCTGGGAAAGTCAGGATTTTGATCATCTGGGGAGGAGCAGTGACATGATATAAAAGAGATTGAAGGATTTGAACTTCTGGGTATGCATTTGGATTTAGATTTGGATTTGAATTTAGATTTGGATTTGGGGTTCAGTATGAGTGCGTTTACTTGTGCTGCTGCTGCCGCTGCTACACTGTTCATTTTTTTTTTTGGGTGCACAAGTTGAAGATGAAGATGTGGGGTTAGCTAAGCTGCTACTGGAAGTGTTTGATTCATTTGTTATTTTCCTTTTCTTTGTTCCACAATTTTACAAAGAGTACTTTTTTTTTTGTTTTTGTGATACCCAAAGGTGATGAGATTGCCACGTGGCAGTACTGTGAGGGCTCTCGGAAGTTTCAAGTATTATTATCTCGTGGTTTGGATTGGGATGATTTTATGAAAGAATGAGTTTTGAATTACATATATTTAGGTAAAATAAAAGGAGAAAGTGATAATATTAATAATCAAATAAGTGATATAAAATTTATTTTCTTATTTGAATCATCCTTAATTTAGGATATTAGAAGTTGATTATGGTGTAGTTGTTTGGTTATATGCCTAATTAGTTAATGCCCCTACTCATATTAACATCGGCTCTGCTTGGTGCAATATCTGCTTGGAATGATTTTTCAACTTGCAAACACAGTCATAAAACAAAGTTTTCAAATAGATACTAAAGAGGATCCATGGGGTAGCCTATTGTTTTGTGGGCTGAAGTGCCACTTGAACCTGGCAAAATTTGACACGACATAAAAATAGCAGGTTAGGGTCGGGATTTATGAAGCCGGGTTGAATCTGGTGTTAGAAAAAATTCAGAAAATACTTGCAAAATTCTTGCAATCGGGTAACCCAAGATCTCAGGTGTTGAGACTATGTGATCACTTTCCTTAAGGCTTATTTTGGTATACAAAATATCCTCGGGGATACAACAACAATAAAAAATGGAGTGAAGATGTGTTTGGGGAGAGATTGAGAGAGATGATATGAGATTGATCAAGTTGAAGACACAAACACTTGTATACACACAAAGAACTCAAGAACACATGAAGATGTCCTTCAATATCTTTCTCTCTTATGATTCTCTAATCAAAATCATATATCTTCCATGTATTCAACAAGAATCAGATGGGGTATTTATATGTTTCCAATGGAATGAGACGTCCCCAAGAGAAAACCAAGAAAAGACACCAAAAATCGGGAATGAAGGCGCGAAAGTAACTGCCAGAAAACTGGCCTGTGTGTCACCACACAGTCCCTGTGTGTCGACACACAACACCCTGCCGTGCGCTTCTGTAAGGCTGTGTGTCGACACACACCTGATTCCCAATGGTACTGTAGGATTGTGTGTCAACACACATGACCCATGTATCCACACACACCCCTCTCATGTTGTAAATACTTCAACACATTCCGGGACTATCTCATACACATTTTATACATACATTAAACAATATTTTACATATTTATCAACACATATTTTAAAAGTACACTAACATCTGGTTTGACCCGTTTAACCCGTTTAGGTATTTGAGTTGAATTTTGATTTGGCCCATTTAACCTGTTAATACACTTGACCTGTTTATATAGACATGTTAGTTTTTGAGTGGTATACTATTGTTATTATGTATAGATTTTTGATAGTCTATCCCACTTAAGACCAAAAAAATACATTTAGTAATATTAATTTGATAATTTGTTCTAATAATTAAAAATATGTTATGTATTTATTACTAGTATGAACCATTAATTATATTATTGACATATTTAAAAATTGACAAACTAACATTTAGTGACAAAATCACAACTATAATTTAAATGGGTAACCCATGGGTTTCCCATTTAATATTTAGGCTGGGTCAGGGTTGAGAGTTCCTAACCCGTATAATAAACGGGTCAGGTTCGGGTTGATGCCATTTCAAGGACTTCTCGCATAACACGAATACGAACACGACACAACACAACGCAACATGTTTGCCACCCTAGTGCCGCTCCCACGATCCCGTGTTCGAATCCTCATATCCCCCTTCCCTTCCCCCGTCCCCGGCTTTTTAGGGCATGTTCGTGATCCCAAAAAAAATATAGAAACTAAAAATTTAAAAATAATAATTATAATATAATATCCATAATTTATATAATTTAAAGATAATTTTACAATAGATATATATATATATATATATATATAATAATTAAATAATAAATTAAAATTTAATATTTTTTAATACATAAAGTATATACTTAATCATATATTAAAATTATGTGATAAAATATTTATTGTAAGTATTAGTCTTCGGGTTTTTCGATCATGGACCAGATCAAACCATATTGAATCTATTTACGCCCATATATTATAACCAAAGATCATACCGATGTATACTCAAATTTGTTGCAGTCCTTAACTGAAATGACCAGTTCGATTCATACATCGATCTGGACCGACATTTGTTCACCCTTACATGAATTTAAGACGCAGAAGAATAACACAAATATGAAAACAAATAAGTAGATGAATGACAATAATAACAATAACAAAATTGCATAAACTACAATAAAACCAGTACTCATCCTACAATATTGTACTGTATATACATTAAAAAAATAGAAATGGAAGATCTTGTCTCAATAGTAACAGCAAATAAAGAAACAGATTGTTACCTTCAATCAAAAGGTCAGAAGTTAGATTCCCCCTGAACCTCTCCACGTGGAATCGCTGAATTAATTGGCTCTTGTACTGTGTGAGTCGCTACATGGACTGGAGTTTATCGGGGCTACTCGGGAAAAAAAAAATGAAATTAAAATGGAAGATCATTTGAAATTGGGTTTGCTAGTAGCAATGGAAACAGAGCCAATGCTCAAAGTCAAATCCACCCGACATTCTTCTTCATCTCCGGTGTTGCTCCGCCGTGTCGTGGTGGAGCTTCCGGCCTCTTCCGTCACCGGGGCTGGCCTGATAATTTGCAAGTCCAGCCCCCTTTTGATATGCTCACCCTGATCATGTCTATTATGTAGATTACAGAATAATTCACGTTTGTGATTTTGTTGTAGCTCCCTCATTAGCATCCTTTGTACCTTGTATACTCTGTGCAGTTCTCTCACCTGCACATTTATCACAAAATAAAACGTAAGGGATTATTGTATATAAGAAAAAAAGATAAAAGACTAATTTAAATAAATTTATAAACGTTAGAGACTTTTCTGAATGTCAGGTTCATTCACCGGGTACTAAGGCACCGGATCCCATTAGAACTCTGAAGTTAAGCGTGCTTGGGCAAGAGTAGTACCAAGATGGGTGACCTCCTGGGAAGTCCTCGTGTTGCCAACCCTATAAGATTGGGGGTCCTCGGAAACAAACTGTTGGCAGGGTTACACCCTGAAGGGGTAAGGCTGCGTACATTCACCCCTCCCGGACGCCGTTTATGTGGGAGCCCTTGAGGCACTGGGTCTAAAAAAAGAACTGAGAGACTTTTCTGAATGTAGAAAAGATGAGAGATCGATTAAAAACGACAAGGACCATGGAGTAAATGGCACCGTATCACAACTTTACATGCCAGTCAATTAAGATGATAGTCCCATATACGTGGTTGATTTCGAGCTTGTTCGGTCAAGTTTTTGTTTTATTGGGGGGAAAAAAATTTCTTCCTAAAAGAAAGTATTTTTTTAGATTTGAAATATGTTGGCATGAGAAAAAGGTGATTTTAAATAGAAACAGAATGTATTTTTATGCTTTTGAGTAGAAGTAAAAAAATAGTGTTTCTCTTATTCTCCGAGAGTTGATACATATGAGATCCGCATATAAATCAAAGTGAGGATCTATCCTAAAACGAGCTGGCATTGGGTAGAGTAGCCCATTAGCTAATATGTTGATCTCTTTTCTGTCACGGACTCAATTAAAGATTTCTTATTAAACTCACATACGGAGTCTTTAACAGTGGCTAAAAGAAAAAGACGCAAAAATGAGAAGTGAGATGGGGGGAAAGACTAGCCTGTCGCTTGAAAGTGTTGTCGTGCGTCAAAATTGTATTTCTTATTGCTTCCGTGCTGTTGTGCAGCTTGCCTTCTTTATCCATCTTTGAAGGGTCATGTCCCACCGGATCGATATTCAAATCCCAATAGCCCCACAACCGGATAATATCGGAGGATCCTTAACCCCATTTCTTCGAATTAGCTAAGGTGACATGGATAGGATCACTAGAGTGTAAGGTGAAATAAAACAAAGAAGACCAATTCAAAATGGGTAGGAGCTACCCCAACGCCACAAACCCGACAAAACTAAGAGAGGCCAAACACCCCAAGCAGCCTGCGGAAACACGAGAACCAAAACAGAATGAAAAATAACTGAACAAGATGAAAGACAGACTTGAAACGACAGAGCAAAAGGCCAAACACCCTCAAAAGACTGGCACACAGCGATTTGTCGGGGAAATATTTGGATCGAATATATAAGAATAAAAGGAAACAACAAATTGGAAGAAGCTTCAAAGGTCCTTAGAGGAAAAACAAAGGGGGGTTTCTGATATGCTTAGCGAGAGAGATTTAATGATAAATTGACAGCCTGTGACTTAAAAGAGATGCGAAAACAATGCTGAGTTTAGTCAATTTAATCTTAGCAGATCTGCATCTTGATCTGCTTCATTAATTTAATTATTTGGAATTGCTTCCTTTATGGTATCTTATGTATTTTATGTTATTATACATTTGACTTGTATAAACTAATGATTCTTTATTCATAAGCAGTTTTATAAAAGGGCGTCTTCAATTGGATATTTTTGTCTGAAAAGTTATTCGTTTTGAAGGACGATTGCTGCTTTTCTGCTGTTACTCAAAAGGAAAAAAGAACAGCTTCTACTTCAATCTGAAGGCATCTTTCTTTCTAACCCAAATACTTTCAAATCCTAGGCTTTGTTTGGTTACCAGAAAGTAAACGTAGAAAACTCCTTATTTGGTTACTAGGAAACTAGTAGAACGTGAAAATTGGAAATCTCTTAGCAATTTCCAGTTCATTTAAAACATAGGAAGCAACTTCTCCGACCCCTCTAGGTATATTTTTGAGTCATTTGTTTTTACCTGGTCTCCCTAGAAGCGCTATTATCAACCTGGCAGCCAACATTTCGTACCTACTTCCTGACTCCCGAGAAATTGACACGGGAATTCAATTCTTAATCCCATAGGGACTCAATTCTAGTGTTTACCAAACAAAGCCTTAGGAAAGTGTTAAATATACCCCTCTTGTTTAGATGTTGCAAATCAAGGTATAAATCAGGAACATATTTTTCTAATGACATCATTCTAAATTAGTTTCAGAGAGTATATTCTTCCGAAATTGATAAGGTACGCCTCTTTAATAAATATATTACAAAGGAACATGAGCTAGATGACAAAATGTAAAGCTGGACCCTGTCCCCTAAAATACAGTCACCCAGATAACAATAACAAATGCTTACAATACTAATAAATAATATATAATAATAAACCAAATATGTATCTTAATACATGGTATTTTAAGCAACATATTGTACTAAATGTGCACTTTTATCTACATGCTGTAAATATCACCAACATGTATGTCCTCATTGGGACAATGTGCATTTTCAACTTCTTTTTAGAGTACTAACAAAAAATTAATATAATAAATTTTGTAAGACTTTGGCTCATTTGGCTATCATTTTTTGGGGAAAAAAAAGGGTATTTTCTTGAAAAAAAGATATTTTTGTAAAGCTTTTGAATTATTTAATCTATAAAGAAAATTATTTTTAATAAGAGTAGAAGTTTTTCCACTTTTAAATAGAAAGGGAAAATAGTTCTTCTCCTTTAAAAAAAACTCAAAACGTTACAAACAAAAAATATCCGCATTAAAAGCACGTTTTACAAAAATACTTTTGCAAAAAATATTTTTAATAAAATAGTTCTTTGCGGCTTAACCAAACAAACCCTTGGTAAAAGCGAATTCTTCAACCCATTCATAAACTCATTTGTGTTAAGGCATAAATCTGTCTTTAAGAAAGCCACTTTAGTGCCCCACAACACAAGCTATGTCAAAACCTCGAGTACACTGTAGGGATAAAGGCTGCATACATTCCCTGTTGATGTATTTTTAAAATATTCGTTGTATAAAATGGATATATGTGTGTTAAATATTGTTTATATGTATATAAGATGTATTTGAGATTGTTCCGATACTTGTATGAGTGATTAGAGCATCATTGGGAGTATGTGTCGACACATGGGTCATATGTGTCGACACAAAATCCTATAGAACGCAGGGGAGATATCTGTGTGTCGACACACATGGCCCGTGTGTCGACACACAGAAATTGTGTGTCGACACACAGGCTTACAGTGAGCCAGTGTGTCGACCTGTGTGTCGACAGTATCGACACACAGGCTTACAGAAAGCTGTGTGTCGACACACAGGTCGGTTTTGACGGTTTTCTGCGCGGTTTCTTCCCAGTTCTTTTATATATTGATGCTCTTGGTTTTGGGACGTTTTTACAGAAGAGTATAGACCAGAGTTTCTCCCCTCTCATCAATAAGAAGATAACATATAAATTGAAGTGGAATTTCACAAGAAAGAAATTTGAAGAACATCTTATGGTTCTTGTGTTCTATGTGAGTTTATCAAAGGGTGAGTTCTCTAAATCAACCAATCTCTAGACATCTTCATCAATCTCTTCTCATACACTTCTTCACTCCATATTTTGGTAGTTGTTGTATCCCCGAGGATATTTCGTATACCGAAATAAACCTTAAGGATAGTGATTACACGCCTCAACACCTGAGATCGTTTGGATACCCGGTTGCAAGGTTTTTGCAAGTATTTTCTGAATTTTTCTCAACAATCTTAAGGTTTAAAATTGGTTTGGGTTATGGCTTCATCACTAAGGGAAATGACATCCAATTTTGTGAAATTGGACCGGTTTGATGGGGGAAATTTCCGACGGTGGCGGAGGAAGAAACGCTGGCCGAGCAAAGGGCAAGACTGAAGTGGGAAAACGATGATTATATTTGTAGAGGGCACATCTTGAATGGGATGACCGATGCCTTGTTTGACATTTACTCTAACATGTCAACCGCGAAGGAACTATGGGACGCACTTGAGGCTCGTTACATGGCCGAGGATGCAACAAGCAAAAAATTCCTGGTTAGTCAATTTAATAATTATAAGATGATTGATGGTCGTCCTGTCATGGAGCAATTCCATGAAATAGAACGTATTTTAAATAATTTTAAACAACATAACATGAATATGGACGACACAATCGTTGTTTCTTCCTTAATTGACAAACTTCCTCCCTCTTGGAAAGATGTAAGGAAAAATTTAAAACATAAGAAGGAGGATATGTCAATTGAGGAACTCACTAACCATTTACGTATTAAGGAAGGTTACAGGGTGCAAGATGACAACAAAGAACGCCCGGGTGATGTTGGTAAAATCAACATCGCAGAGGAAGGCCAATCTAGTAAGGGACCAAAGAGAACCGGACACTTCCAAAAGAACAATAAGCACAAGAGGCCGAAAGTTGTTTGTTGGGAGTGTCAGAAGCCCGGTCATATGCGAAAAGACTGTTATCGCCTTAAAAAGAACAAAGGCAAGGGGCTTGATCATTGCACTAAAAATTCGAACGAGAGGTTCGTGGCGATGATTTCGGAAGTCAATCTAATCGAGAGTGATAATTCTTGGTGGATTGACTCGGGGGCCACGAAGCATGTATATAAGGATAGGGGGTTCTTCTCCACTTTTGAGCCAATGGACAACGGAACTGAGTTGTTCATGGGAAATGGGGCGTCGGTACCGGTTAAAGGGAAGGGGAAAATTGACTTACTTTTCACATCCGGAAAAACCCTTACTTTAACCGATGTATGCTTCGCTCCTGATGTTAAGAAGAATGACTTTCATAAATATGAATTTTTCAAGTGCTACTTGCAATTGTATTTTATTTCTCAAAACATGAAAAGAGAATTCTCTTTTCTTCTCTTTTTAAATGAATCCCCCAAAGGGCTATTTATAGTTTTTCAAGTGTCTCTTCAAGAAGGGACATATCCCTTCATGAAGAGTCACTTTCTTTTTTAATATTACACAATTATTGCAAGCAAACACATTTCATATGTGTTCTCTTAAATAATAGGGGAAAATAATATAAGAAAATAAGGTTCAAAAGACGTCCCAAACTTATCAAAATGTTATTGTAATTCTGTAAGATTTGTGTGTCAACATACAAATGGCACTGTTGGATTGTGTATCGACACACGGGCCCTGTGTGTCTACACACATCCCATACAAGTTTAAAACACTTAACCAAGTATAGGACAATCACATACATTTTGAAAATACACCAACATTCTCCCACCATTTTCAAAATGCCATCATTCTCGAATAATCAACAACATTCTCCCACCATTTTCAAAATGCCATCATTCTCGAATAATCAACATCTCAAATTAAAGGAGACCTTATTGTGCATCAATGAGGGTGTCTCACGATTGAACCCCGAGCTAGTGAAGAGACCATACAGTTAATCGGATCGAAAATGGTAGGCCAAGCTTTGAACCATACAACCCATTTGACTAACCGACTATCTAATCACGCACAAGGCGTACTCCCCGTACATACCCTACGACTCCCAGATCGACACATTCTGTGGCCTTGTGTCCTGTACCCTTCGTAAGTGTTTCAGGGCCAAACCCTTAGTAAAAAATCACCCCTTTGAAGCGGCCAAACTTCAACACTCACTAAGGTGGACCTCATTGATCATGTCCCTGCGATGCGACATTCAATAAGTTTTTAAAAACCAGGTCCATTAAGAGCATAAGCTCATCCTCTTAGTATCTGTAACGCAGGTACCAAGCACTACACACTAGGGATGGAAAAATTCTCTTTTAGTGCTTGCAGTCATACGGATGACAAGTCTCTCTCATTGAACTCAAGACCTAGCGTCATACTAGGCGTCGAGTTGAGGGCCTATCATGGGTGACTAATAATGACAGGTTTCACACCATCCCTTTAATTATCAAGTCTCTAGCAATGTTCTCAAATAAGAGATCTACTAGTTTCAGACTTACATTTCAAAGTCCACAGTGATCACTCAATCTTTTATGAGTTATCTCACTTCACAATATTTGACACTGTTGTGTCCGGACTTTCAGTGATACATCTCACTCTTTCACATTTAATAACATCTCACTATCACAACGGATAGATATAGACAACATTGGCTTGTGCCACAAAGGAATTTTAAACACAAGATCCTTTAATCGCTATGTTTCTTTACAGGCTGAAACCAGAGCAATAAACTCTATTATCACAGTGGAATTTATAACACGTGTTAGTTTCTTGAAATTCAAGGAACAACACCCCCACCACTTATAACATTTACTAGCTTTTAAAAGCATAGTCATCCCTCTCGGACGTTCAGCTGGCGTTCAAGTATTCTTCTAGATAGAAGAGTATTCCTTAAAATAACACCACAACGCGTGGTCATTCCAGTACCTTGTGTACTCCATGCCAGTTATCTTTACTTACATAGCTAGTTATTTACACTCAGCCATTCAACAACCAAGGCTATATCTAACCTTTTAAATTTCCAATTATACCATTGGAACATTTTCATTTGATTCTAAGTATTTATACCAAATTTCAACATGTAAACAATGTACATTCACACAATGAATCCACTGTCATTATCAGACTATTCATTTACACTATTCGGATTCATTAACTACCTCTTACAAGAGGCCACATTACAAGACTTCATAGACTCGTCATAGAATCACAATTTATGACACAACAATATTGAACTTTAATGTTCATATAATCTCTAGTTCATTCTTCTAGAAATACACAAGTCCGATCGCTAGGGACTTCTCTTTTCACACTTTTATTCTTTCAAAGTTCTAGAGTCTTTCCAGGGATATACCCTCAAACATGACTTTCATCATAATTTATTTTAATTCACATTATCACAATGCATCATTCAAGATCAATAAAAACTCGAAGTCACTTTCTATGTAGTCATGTACATTTATGTCTTAGGATGTTTACTCCACCCATAATTCAGTCATACGAAAATACATGCCATTTATACGCATTAAAACTTATGGATAATAGAGTCATCATAATTCAGTATTTACATACTCTTTAAATTTATCACGTTGATGACTAACAATATCCTAACATGTGAACATATCATCACACAAAAATCTCATTTACCGTGCAACAATTGCATGAATCTATCACTCAGTTTGAGTATTTAAAATGCATTGTATAAAATACACTTCATTTTAATCGACTACTCAATCATCATATACATATGCCCTTAATACGCAAGTAAACTTTACTTCAACCGCATTAATCATGATGATAAAGTTTTCCACACGCATGCCGGTTTGCATTGGAACATTACATCCAATAACTTTGGAAAAACCCACCGAAGATATGTGGTCAGTTATGAAATTATAAATCACCATTTCCAAGTGCTTTTCTACAATTTCTCTCATCATTCTTAATCATGGACTTTAACGTGAATTTCTTTATATCAGTCATACTAGATCAACATATATAAAAATCACCATACATTTCATGATCCATTGGGGTCCATTCAAATTCGCATTACTTTCACTTATCAAGCATTCAAACGGCATTCAATTCTAAATAACCAAGCCGTAAAAATTCATAATCACATTTAAGTTCATGGATATATAGACCTCATAACCACATCAACATATATGGTAACACAAATCATTTTTATGATGCATTAATTTCAATTTAATGAAATCATACTTCCATGCATATAAGCATTAATCATACAGCCACATTAATGTCCATACTCATACTTTCATGCAAGTATTAGTTATATTAACTAATACGCATTGATATTTTAACATCATTAATATGTATACATGATTATACACAAACTTCTTTCATAATCATGATTATATAAACACTGCTTTTCATAACTTTCCAAATCTGCTATCGTTCACTTAATTACGCCCTAATGTAATCCCTCAGTGAACAATACGCATATCAGATTGGATTTATAACCATCTAAATAAGAACGAATCAATATACCCATATTTATTTTCTATTATGGGCTCTTCTCACATAAATATAAACATACGTGCATTAAACCTCAATTTAATTGTTGTTCATATTTTAATTTCATACAACAACGAATTTACCATACACAAATGCACAATTATACTTTGTTTCAATCTATGAATGCATTTTCATATTTCATGAAGAACCCATTGTTCTTTTCAATTCGTAAAATACATGTATCATTATTAATATACTTCATTCACTCATTTATTATTATTAGTTTTGGCATCATCTCGGCATCTGGTTTCAACAACCACGCTAAACAAGGTTTTACCTTTTAGCATCGCCTCGACATTTGGTTTCAACAACCACCCGAAACACGAAATTTCATATAATCAAAATTCTAACAACCATGTATTTAAAATTCCATATTATCCTCAGTTAAAATGCCAAAACAATTAAATATACATGGCTTCTTGGATCGTTATCTGTGTAACTTATACAGAAACAAATTTTAACCACTTGATGTTAATATATTATTATATCTCATATCATGCATGTAGACGCATATGCATGAGTGGTTAACTTAACACGCCAGTTCGAGTCTCTCAGACAACGCTTGCCCTTGAACACGGCGGTTCGAATCCAGTAACCATTTTCACACCCCTCATTTTATTCCCTTTTTTTTTTTTTTCCTTTCCTTTCGATTTATATGGGCTGTTGTATAGATTGTGCACGAAATGCAATTTGAATCAATGGCTTAGGATCATATCAATTTCTTAAGAGATGCCGGTTCGAATCTGAAGAAACCGCAACTCGTTCCCTTGCAACTCTTTCCCCATTTTTTTCTTTTCTTTAATACTCAAATTAAACGTACTAATTCATATTAAGTATGTCTTCATAATTACTTATCATTTTATCACTACCAAAAAATAACCATCCATGCATTTCCCTTGTTCCTTTGAGGTCGCAGGTTCGAGACTCTATAACCGCAGAATATATATATATATATTTTTTTCATTATTTTGATATATAAATGTTTGCATAACTTTATCACGAAGGTTAACATGCCTGAATGGTCAAAGGAAGCATTTCCTCATCTTGTACACAACGGTTCGATTCCCAGAAACCACACAAATTCAGTTTTTATTTATTTATTTAGTTACAAGTATATTCTTTGTACATACTTGACACAAAATGCATGTGGGCCAATCGATAGAGAGACCCTATCATTATCTTATTATTATGACAGTGACAACGTTTCGAATCCCAGGCGGTTTTCACGCCTCAAAATTTTTTATTTTTTATTTTTTATTATTATTATTTTTTTAATTTTGATTTTTCTTTTGTTAAATTAACATGATACAAAATTACTCAATTAAATTCCATGTATCATTTGACCAAAATTTATGATTCATCATTGTAAATTCAAAGTCACTTGATCATAAATTCATGATCCAAACATTCAATGCCTATTAACTTTCATTTTGATATCACATGTATACTTATCAATGAATGCACATCAATTTACATGAGTCACATGATTTCATGATTTTATCCCGAGTCAAGTAAATATACTTTCATGCATAAACAGTAATGCATCAACTACTACTCGTTAGGCATTATAAATTCGTGGTTTTGATATATCTTTTGATCAAATTTTATGTTAATCTTAACATTTCATGATCATTCTTACTCATGTTTGAGTCAAAAGAACATACCTTGATCCATAACAATTTGTATATAAGAAGGATCCAAGAAGACATACATTTTCCTCCTTGTCACTTTCTCCAATCTCATATAGTTTGCCACCAAATCAAGGAAAGTGAAGAAGTCAATTCAATAAACAGTAAGCCTTAAGATTGTTAGAACAAATTATTGAAATATGTTAGAACAAATTATTGAAATACTTGCAAAATTTCCCAAAATACTGGGAACCGGGTAACCGAGAGATCTCAGGTGTTGAGGCGTGTAATCACTTTCCTTAAGGCTTATTTCGGTATACGAAATATCCTCGGGGATACAAAAACAACCATATATGAAGAAGATAATATGTAAAGGGAGAGACATAGTGAGATGAATGAGAATAACCTTTTCAAAGACTTTCATAAATATGAATTTTTCAAGTGCTACTTGCAATTGTATTTTATTTCTCAAAACATGAAAAGAGAATTCTCTTTTCTTCTCTTTTTAAATGAATCCCCCAAAGGGCTATTTATAGTGTTTCAAGTGTCTCTTCAAGAAGGGACACATCTCTTCATGAAGAGTCACTTTCTTTTTTAATATTACACAATTATTGCAAGCAAACACATTTCATATGTGTTCTCTTAAATAATAGGGGAAAATAATATAAGAAAATAAGGTTCAAAAGACGTCCCAAACTTATCAAAATGTTATTGTAATTCTGTAAGATTTGTGTGTCAACATACAAATGGCACTGTTGGATTGTGTATCGACACACGGGCCCTGTGTGTCGACACACATCCCATACAAGTTCAAAACACTTAACCAAGTATAGGACAATCACATACATTTTGAAAATACACCAACATTCCCCCACCATTTTCAAAATTCCATCATTCTCGAATAATCAACATCTCAAATTAAAGGAGACCATATTGTCTGCATGAATTTCTTTTCATCATAATTTCATTGGAGGAAGAAACGCTGGCCGAGCAAAGGGCAAGACTGAAGTGGGAAAACGATGATTATATTTGTAGAGGGCACATCTTGAATGGGATGACCGATGCCTTGTTTGACATTTACTCTAACATGTCAACCGCGAAGGAACTATGGGACGCACTTGAGGCTCGTTACATGGCCGAGGATGCAACAAGCAAAAAATTCCTGGTTAGTCAATTTAATAATTATAAGATGATTGATGGTCATCCTGTCATGGAGCAATTCCATGAAATAGAACGTATTTTAAATAATTTTAAACAACATAACATGAATATGGACGACACAATCGTTGTTTCTTCCTTAATTGACAAACTTCCTCCCTCTTGGAAAGATGTAAGGAAAAATTTAAAACATAAGAAGGAGGATATGTCAATTGAGGAACTCACTAACCATTTACGTATTAAGGAAGGTTACAGGGTGCAAGATGACAACAAAGAACGCCCGGGTGATGTTGTTAAAATCAACATCGCAGAGGAAGGCCAATCTAGTAAGGGACCAAAGAGAACCGGACACTTCCAAAAGAACAATAAGCACAAGAGGCCGAAAGTTGTTTGTTGGGAGTGTCAGAAGCCCGGTCATATGCGAAAAGACTGTTATCGCCTTAAAAAGAACAAAGGCAAGGGGCTTGATCATTGCACTAAAAATTCGAACGAGAGGTTCGTGGCGATGATTTCGGAAGTCAATCTAATCGAGAGTGATAATTCTTGGTGGATTGACTCGGGGGCCACGAAGCATGTATATAAGGATAGGGGGTTCTTCTCCACTTTTGAGCCAATGGACAACGGAACTGAGTTGTTCATGGGAAATGGGGCGTCGGTACCGGTTAAAGGGAAGGGGAAAATTGACTTACTTTTCACATCCGGAAAAACCCTTACTTTAACCGATGTATGCTTCGCTCCTGATGTTAAGAAGAATGACTTTCATAAATATGAATTTTTCAAGTGCTACTTGCAATTGTATTTTATTTCTCAAAACATGAAAAGAGAATTCTCTTTTCTTCTCTTTTTAAATGAATCCCCCAAAGGGCTATTTATAGTTTTTCAAGTGTCTCTTCAAGAAGGGACATATCCCTTCATGAAGAGTCACTTTCTTTTTTAATATTACACAATTATTGCAAGCAAACACATTTCATATGTGTTCTCTTAAATAATAGGGGAAAATAATATAAGAAAATAAGGTTCAAAAGACGTCCCAAACTTATCAAAATGTTATTGTAATTCTGTAAGATTTGTGTGTCAACATACAAATGGCACTGTTGGATTGTGTATCGACACACGGGCCCTGTGTGTCTACACACATCCCATACAAGTTTAAAACACTTAACCAAGTATAGGACAATCACATACATTTTGAAAATACACCAACATTCTCCCACCATTTTCAAAATGCCATCATTCTCGAATAATCAACAACATTCTCCCACCATTTTCAAAATGCCATCATTCTCGAATAATCAACATCTCAAATTAAAGGAGACCTTATTGTGCATCAATGAGGGTGTCTCACGATTGAACCCCGAGCTAGTGAAGAGACCATACAGTTAATCGGATCGAAAATGGTAGGCCAAGCTTTGAACCATACAACCCATTTGACTAACCGACTATCTAATCACGCACAAGGCGTACTCCCCGTACATACCCTACGACTCCCAGATCGACACATTCTGTGGCCTTGTGTCCTGTACCCTTCGTAAGTGTTTCAGGGCCAAACCCTTAGTAAAAAATCACCCCTTTGAAGCGGCCAAACTTCAACACTCACTAAGGTGGACCTCATTGATCATGTCCCTGCGATGCGACATTCAATAAGTTTTTAAAAACCAGGTCCATTAAGAGCATAAGCTCATCCTCTTAGTATCTGTAACGCAGGTACCAAGCACTACACACTAGGGATGGAAAAATTCTCTTTTAGTGCTTGCAGTCATACGGATGACAAGTCTCTCTCATTGAACTCAAGACCTAGCGTCATACTAGGCGTCGAGTTGAGGGCCTATCATGGGTGACTAATAATGACAGGTTTCACACCATCCCTTTAATTATCAAGTCTCTAGCAATGTTCTCAAATAAGAGATCTACTAGTTTCAGACTTACATTTCAAAGTCCACAGTGATCACTCAATCTTTTATGAGTTATCTCACTTCACAATATTTGACACTGTTGTGTCCGGACTTTCAGTGATACATCTCACTCTTTCACATTTAATAACATCTCACTATCACAACGGATAGATATAGACAACATTGGCTTGTGCCACAAAGGAATTTTAAACACAAGATCCTTTAATCGCTATGTTTCTTTACAGGCTGAAACCAGAGCAATAAACTCTATTATCACAGTGGAATTTATAACACGTGTTAGTTTCTTGAAATTCAAGGAACAACACCCCCACCACTTATAACATTTACTAGCTTTTAAAAGCATAGTCATCCCTCTCGGACGTTCAGCTGGCGTTCAAGTATTCTTCTAGATAGAAGAGTATTCCTTAAAATAACACCACAACGCGTGGTCATTCCAGTACCTTGTGTACTCCATGCCAGTTATCTTTACTTACATAGCTAGTTATTTACACTCAGCCATTCAACAACCAAGGCTATATCTAACCTTTTAAATTTCCAATTATACCATTGGAACATTTTCATTTGATTCTAAGTATTTATACCAAATTTCAACATGTAAACAATGTACATTCACACAATGAATCCACTGTCATTATCAGACTATTCATTTACACTATTCGGATTCATTAACTACCTCTTACAAGAGGCCACATTACAAGACTTCATAGACTCGTCATAGAATCACAATTTATGACACAACAATATTGAACTTTAATGTTCATATAATCTCTAGTTCATTCTTCTAGAAATACACAAGTCCGATCGCTAGGGACTTCTCTTTTCACACTTTTATTCTTTCAAAGTTCTAGAGTCTTTCCAGGGATATACCCTCAAACATGACTTTCATCATAATTTATTTTAATTCACATTATCACAATGCATCATTCAAGATCAATAAAAACTCGAAGTCACTTTCTATGTAGTCATGTACATTTATGTCTTAGGATGTTTACTCCACCCATAATTCAGTCATACGAAAATACATGCCATTTATACGCATTAAAACTTATGGATAATAGAGTCATCATAATTCAGTATTTACATACTCTTTAAATTTATCACGTTGATGACTAACAATATCCTAACATGTGAACATATCATCACACAAAAATCTCATTTACCGTGCAACAATTGCATGAATCTATCACTCAGTTTGAGTATTTAAAATGCATTGTATAAAATACACTTCATTTTAATCGACTACTCAATCATCATATACATATGCCCTTAATACGCAAGTAAACTTTACTTCAACCGCATTAATCATGATGATAAAGTTTTCCACACGCATGCCGGTTTGCATTGGAACATTACATCCAATAACTTTGGAAAAACCCACCGAAGATATGTGGTCAGTTATGAAATTATAAATCACCATTTCCAAGTGCTTTTCTACAATTTCTCTCATCATTCTTAATCATGGACTTTAACGTGAATTTCTTTATATCAGTCATACTAGATCAACATATATAAAAATCACCATACATTTCATGATCCATTGGGGTCCATTCAAATTCGCATTACTTTCACTTATCAAGCATTCAAACGGCATTCAATTCTAAATAACCAAGCCGTAAAAATTCATAATCACATTTAAGTTCATGGATATATAGACCTCATAACCACATCAACATATATGGTAACACAAATCATTTTTATGATGCATTAATTTCAATTTAATGAAATCATACTTCCATGCATATAAGCATTAATCATACAGCCACATTAATGTCCATACTCATACTTTCATGCAAGTATTAGTTATATTAACTAATACGCATTGATATTTTAACATCATTAATATGTATACATGATTATACACAAACTTCTTTCATAATCATGATTATATAAACACTGCTTTTCATAACTTTCCAAATCTGCTATCGTTCACTTAATTACGCCCTAATGTAATCCCTCAGTGAACAATACGCATATCAGATTGGATTTATAACCATCTAAATAAGAACGAATCAATATACCCATATTTATTTTCTATTATGGGCTCTTCTCACATAAATATAAACATACGTGCATTAAACCTCAATTTAATTGTTGTTCATATTTTAATTTCATACAACAACGAATTTACCATACACAAATGCACAATTATACTTTGTTTCAATCTATGAATGCATTTTCATATTTCATGAAGAACCCATTGTTCTTTTCAATTCGTAAAATACATGTATCATTATTAATATACTTCATTCACTCATTTATTATTATTAGTTTTGGCATCATCTCGGCATCTGGTTTCAACAACCACGCTAAACAAGGTTTTACCTTTTAGCATCGCCTCGACATTTGGTTTCAACAACCACCCGAAACACGAAATTTCATATAATCAAAATTCTAACAACCATGTATTTAAAATTCCATATTATCCTCAGTTAAAATGCCAAAACAATTAAATATACATGGCTTCTTGGATCGTTATCTGTGTAACTTATACAGAAACAAATTTTAACCACTTGATGTTAATATATTATTATATCTCATATCATGCATGTAGACGCATATGCATGAGTGGTTAACTTAACACGCCAGTTCGAGTCTCTCAGACAACGCTTGCCCTTGAACACGGCGGTTCGAATCCAGTAACCATTTTCACACCCCTCATTTTATTCCCTTTTTTTTTTTTTTCCTTTCCTTTCGATTTATATGGGCTGTTGTATAGATTGTGCACGAAATGCAATTTGAATCAATGGCTTAGGATCATATCAATTTCTTAAGAGATGCCGGTTCGAATCTGAAGAAACCGCAACTCGTTCCCTTGCAACTCTTTCCCCATTTTTTTCTTTTCTTTAATACTCAAATTAAACGTACTAATTCATATTAAGTATGTCTTCATAATTACTTATCATTTTATCACTACCAAAAAATAACCATCCATGCATTTCCCTTGTTCCTTTGAGGTCGCAGGTTCGAGACTCTATAACCGCAGAATATATATATATATATTTTTTTCATTATTTTGATATATAAATGTTTGCATAACTTTATCACGAAGGTTAACATGCCTGAATGGTCAAAGGAAGCATTTCCTCATCTTGTACACAACGGTTCGATTCCCAGAAACCACACAAATTCAGTTTTTATTTATTTATTTAGTTACAAGTATATTCTTTGTACATACTTGACACAAAATGCATGTGGGCCAATCGATAGAGAGACCCTATCATTATCTTATTATTATGACAGTGACAACGTTTCGAATCCCAGGCGGTTTTCACGCCTCAAAATTTTTTATTTTTTATTTTTTATTATTATTATTTTTTTAATTTTGATTTTTCTTTTGTTAAATTAACATGATACAAAATTACTCAATTAAATTCCATGTATCATTTGACCAAAATTTATGATTCATCATTGTAAATTCAAAGTCACTTGATCATAAATTCATGATCCAAACATTCAATGCCTATTAACTTTCATTTTGATATCACATGTATACTTATCAATGAATGCACATCAATTTACATGAGTCACATGATTTCATGATTTTATCCCGAGTCAAGTAAATATACTTTCATGCATAAACAGTAATGCATCAACTACTACTCGTTAGGCATTATAAATTCGTGGTTTTGATATATCTTTTGATCAAATTTTATGTTAATCTTAACATTTCATGATCATTCTTACTCATGTTTGAGTCAAAAGAACATACCTTGATCCATAACAATTTGTATATAAGAAGGATCCAAGAAGACATACATTTTCCTCCTTGTCACTTTCTCCAATCTCATATAGTTTGCCACCAAATCAAGGAAAGTGAAGAAGTCAATTCAATAAACAGTAAGCCTTAAGATTGTTAGAACAAATTATTGAAATATGTTAGAACAAATTATTGAAATACTTGCAAAATTTCCCAAAATACTGGGAACCGGGTAACCGAGAGATCTCAGGTGTTGAGGCGTGTAATCACTTTCCTTAAGGCTTATTTCGGTATACGAAATATCCTCGGGGATACAAAAACAACCATATATGAAGAAGATAATATGTAAAGGGAGAGACATAGTGAGATGAATGAGAATAACCTTTTCAAAGACTTTCATAAATATGAATTTTTCAAGTGCTACTTGCAATTGTATTTTATTTCTCAAAACATGAAAAGAGAATTCTCTTTTCTTCTCTTTTTAAATGAATCCCCCAAAGGGCTATTTATAGTGTTTCAAGTGTCTCTTCAAGAAGGGACACATCTCTTCATGAAGAGTCACTTTCTTTTTTAATATTACACAATTATTGCAAGCAAACACATTTCATATGTGTTCTCTTAAATAATAGGGGAAAATAATATAAGAAAATAAGGTTCAAAAGACGTCCCAAACTTATCAAAATGTTATTGTAATTCTGTAAGATTTGTGTGTCAACATACAAATGGCACTGTTGGATTGTGTATCGACACACGGGCCCTGTGTGTCGACACACATCCCATACAAGTTCAAAACACTTAACCAAGTATAGGACAATCACATACATTTTGAAAATACACCAACATTCCCCCACCATTTTCAAAATTCCATCATTCTCGAATAATCAACATCTCAAATTAAAGGAGACCATATTGTCTGCATGAATTTCTTTTCATCATAATTTCATTGGAGGAAGAAACGCTGGCCGAGCAAAGGGCAAGACTGAAGTGGGAAAACGATGATTATATTTGTAGAGGGCACATCTTGAATGCGATGACCGATGCCTTGTTTGACATTTACTCTAACATGTCAACCGCGAAGGAACTATGGGACGCACTTGAGGCTCGTTACATGGCCGAGGATGCAACAAGCAAAAAATTCCTGGTTAGTCAATTTAATAATTATAAGATGATTGATGGTCGTCCTGTCATGGAGCAATTCCATGAAATAGAACGTATTTTAAATAATTTTAAACAACATAACATGAATATGGACGACACAATCGTTGTTTCTTCCTTAATTGACAAACTTCCTCCCTCTTGGAAAGATGTAAGGAAAAATTTAAAACATAAGAAGGAGGATATGTCAATTGAGGAACTCACTAACCATTTACGTATTGAGGAAGGTTACAGGGTGCAAGATGACAACAAAGAGCGCCCGGGTGATGTTGGTAAAGTCAACATTGCAGAGGAAGGCCAATCTAGTAAGGGACCAAAGAGAACCGGACACTTCCAAAAGAACAATAAGCACAAGAGGCCGAAAGTTGTTTGTTGGGAGTGTCAGAAGCCCGGTCATATGCGAAAAGACTGTTATCGCCTTAAAGAGAACAAAGGCAAGGGGCTTGATCATCGCACTAAAAATTCGAACGAGAGGTTCGTGGCGATGATTTCGGAAGTCAATCTAATCGAGAGTGATAATTCTTGGTGGATTGACTCGGGGGCCACGAAGCATGTATGTAAGGATAGGGGGTTCTTCTCCACTTTTGAGCCCATGGACAACGGAACTGAGTTGTTCATGGGAAATGGGGCGTCGGTACCGGTTAAAGGGAAGGGAAAAATTGACTTACTTTTCACATCCGGAAAAACCCTTACTTTAACCGATGTATGCTTCGCTCCTGATGTTAAGAAGAATCTTGTATCGGGTGGCCTGTTGAATAGGTTTGGGTTCAAGTTGGTCTTCGAGGCCGACAAGTTTATTTTGTCAAAGGGTGGTGTATTTGTTGGGAAAGGATACCTTTGTAATGGTATGTTTAAACTAAATGTTAATAATAAGAACGTTGATTCTGTTTATGTGCTTGATTTTTATGGCATTATAGACTAGGTCATGTGAATTTTCGTAGATTACATGAAATGGATAATTCTTCGTTGATTCCTCACATAGATAAAGTTGTTCACAAATGCAAGACTTGTATGCTAACAAAAATAACGAAATCTCCATTTCCTTATGTGCAAAGAGAGACTAATCTACTTGATCTAGTCCATAGTGACTTATGTGACTTCAAGCGAACACCGAGTTTGGGTGGAAAGAATTACTTTGTTACATTTATCGATGATTATTCAAGATTTTGTTATGTTTATTTGATAAGTAACAAAGACGACTAGCTTGATAGGTTTAAAGCATATAAAGCAGAATCTGAATTACACTGTGAAACCTTCCTCAAGCGTTTAAGGTCGGATCATGGTGGCGAATACTACGATCCTAAATATTTTGAATCCATAGGAATAATACATGAAATAACTGCACCTTATACGCCACAACAAAATGGCGTGGCTGAAAGGAAAAACCGGACTCTAACTGAGATGGTTAATTCCATGTTATCTTATTCCGGTCTCAGTGATGGATTTTGGGGTGAGGCTATGTTAACAGCCTGTCACATATTAAACAGAGTTCCAAACAAGAGAAATAAAATAACTCCATATGAGTTGTGGAACAAACGAGCCCCTAATTTAGATTATCTAAAAGTGTGGGGGTGTAGGGCAGTTGTTAGAGTCCCTGAACCTAAACGGAAAAAATTAGGTGAAAGAGGCATTGATTGCATCTTTGTGGGTTATGCGCCTCATAGTAAGGCATATCGGTTCTATATTGTTGAACCTAATGATTATATCAACGTGAATACGATAGTAGAATCGAGAGATGCAATATTTGATGAGAATCGGTTTACTTCAATCCCTAGACTGAGGGATTATGTACCGGTTGAGATTGACACGCAAGTGTCTAATGACGTTGTTCGTCATGAGAGAGAGAATGTCCCTGATAGAGCTCTAGAACTCCGAAGGAGTAAGAGAGCAAGGAAGGAGAAATCCTTCGGTTCGGACTTCTACACGTATTTGGTAGAAGGTTCGAGGAACGATGTGGACCAAGTGGTTCCATATTGTTGTGTCATGGAAGCTGATCCCATGACGTTTGATGAGGCGATGAGGTCTCATGATGTCTCGTTTTGGAAAGAGGCTATAAACGATGAAATGGATTCCATTTTAGGTAATAATACCTGGATTCTTGAGGATCTTCCACGAGGAAGTAAACCCATCGGGTGCAAATGGATCTTCAAAAAGAAGATGAAAGTCGATGGATCGATTGACAAATTTAAAGCCCGATTGGTGGCTAAAGGATTCACCCAAAGACATGGACTGGATTACTTTGATACCTATGCCCCAGTGGCAAGGATATCGACGATAAGGGTACTTATTGCTCTTGCCTCCATTTTTAAACTAGTGATACACCAAATGGATGTCAAAACGGCATTCCTGAATGGTGAGCTAGAGGAGGAAGTATACATGGAACAACCAGAAGGGTTTGTTGTTCCGGGCCAAGAGAGAAAAGTGTGTAAACTCATACGTTCTCTGTATGGACTGAAACAAGCTCCGAAGCAATGGCACCAAAAATTTGATCAGGTTGTATTGAACAACGGATTCGTTATAAACGAATCAGATAAATGTGTCTATAGCAAGTTTGATAATGGCAAAGGGGTCATTATATGTTTGTATGTCGATGACATGCTGATTTTCGGTTCTGGTATGGAGCAAGTAGAGAGAACTAAACTGTTTCTCTCTGAAAACTTTGCAATGAAAGATATGGGTGAGGCGGAGGTGATCCTTGGTATCAGAATTGTAAGGAATGGTAATTCCATTTCCTTGACACAGTCTCACTATATCGAAAAGGTGTTGAAAAGGTTCCATTTCTTTGACTGTGCACCGATTTCCACACCGATGGATCCTAGTGTGAAATTAGAACCGAATGAGGGTGCTCCAGTGGCACAATTGGAGTACGCTCGAGCTATTGGCTGTCTCATGTATGCCATGACAAGCATTAGGCCTGATATTGCCTTTGCTGTTGGAAAGCTGAGTAGGTAAACCAGCAAACCGAGTAAGTTGCACTGGAATGCAGTGCACCGAGTACTGAAGTACCTAAAGAAGACTATGGATTATGGTCTCAATTATGTTGGGTATCCTCCTATTTTGGAAGGATATACTGATGCAAGTTGGATCTCCGATGTGGAGGATCATGCATCCACGAGTGGATGGCTATTCCTGTTTGGTGGGGGTGCGGTTTCTTGGGGTTCCAAGAAACAAACTTGCATATCTGACTCTACAATGGCGGCGGAGTTTATAGCTCTTGCTTCTGCGGCTAAAGAAGCCGAGTGGTTAAAGGATCTCTTGTATGAGATACCTTTGTGGCCGAAGCCGATTTCTCCTATTTCTATCCATTGTGATAGTCAGGCTACGCTTTCTAAAGCATACAGTGAAGTGTATAATGGGAAGTCCAGACACATTGGTGTGAGACATAGTATGGTGAGACACCTTATTCGGGAGGGTGTTATCACTGTGGATTTCGTGAGAACCTGTCAGAATCTAGCGGATCCGTTTACTAAAGGCCTGGCTAGAGATTTGGTTTTGAAAACAAATGAAGGGATGGGGTTGAAACCTGTCATAATTAGTCGCCCATGATAGGCCCTCAACTCGACGTCTAGTATGACGCTAGGTCTCGGGTTCAATGAGAGAGACTTGTCATCTGTGTGACTGCAAGCACTAAATGAGTTAGTTTCCATCCCGAGTGTGAAGTGCTTGATACCTACATTAGTGATTATAAAAGGATGAGCAAATGCTCTTAATGGACCTGGTTTTAGAACTTATTGAATGTCGTATCGTAGGGGCATGATCAATGAGGTCCACCTTAGTGAGTGTTGAAGTTTGGCCGCTTCAAAGGGGTGATTTTTGACAAGGGTTTGGCCCTAAAACACTCACGAAGGGTACAGGACACAAGGCCATAAATGTGTCGATCTGGGAGGTGTAGGGAGTGTACGGGGAGTACGCCTTGTGCGTGATTAGATTGTCGGTTAGTCAAATGGGTTGTATGGTTCAAAGCTTGGACTACCATTTTCGATCCGATTAACTGTATGGTCTTTTCACTAGCTGGGGGTTCAATCGTGAGACACCCTCGTTGATGCACAATAAGGCCTCCTTTAAACGAGATGTCACTTTGAGATTGGTTGTATTTTGAAAATGGTGGAGGATTGTTGATGTATTTTCAAAATATTCGTTGTATAAAATGGATATATGTGTGTTAAATATTATTTATATGTATATAAGATGTATTTGAGATTGTCCCGATACTTGTATGAGTGATTAGACCATCATTGGGAGTATGTGTCGACACATGGGTCATATGTATCGACACAAAATCCTATACAACGCAGGGGAGATAGCTGTGTGTCGACACACATGGCCCGTGTGTCGACACACAGCCCGTTTCGGGTGCGCACAGAGGAACCTGTGTCGACACACAGAAATTGTGTCTCGACACACAGGCTTACAGTGAGCCAGTGTGTCGACCTGTGTGTCGACAGTATCGACACACAGGTCGGTTTTGACGGTTTTCTGCGCAGTTTCTTCCCAGTTCTTTTATATATTGATGCTCTTGGTTTTGGGACGTTTTTACAGAAGAGTATAGACCAGAGTTTCTCCCCTCTCATCAATAAGAAGATAACATATAAATTGAAGTGAAATTTCACAAGAAAGAAATTTGAAGAACATCTTATGGTTCTTGTGTTCTATGTGAGTTTATCAAAGGGTGAGTTCTCTAAATCAACCAATCTCTAGACATCTTCATCAATCTCTTCCCATACACTTCTTCACTCCATATTTTGGTAGTTGTTGTATCCCCGAGGATATTTCGTATACCGAAATAAACCTTAAGGCTAGTGATTACACGCCTCAACACCTGAGATCATTTGGATACCCGGTTGCAAGGTTTTTACAAGTATTTTCTGAATTTTTCTCAACATTCCCCTTCAAAGACCCTACCATGACAAGAGCCTCTTTGGCGCTAGAATGTTAGTATTTAAAAAGTTTGTGAGATTGGACATGCACCCAATTCTACTCATTAGCGTCACAAATTCGCTATGAATAGCCCATGTTCTCGGTACAAATATACACCGCCAATGCAAATTACGATTTCACATGCACTTGACTCGGAGCCTGCAGAATTAGGTTCGAACCCAACAAAGTTGGGCTGAGTCGGGACTGAGCCTATGATAAACCAAGTTCGAGCTTAAAATTTCCAAGCTTGCAAAGCTAAATGTTAACTCACAAGTTCTAACTTAGCTCAGCTTGGCTCATTTACACCACTCACAGTGGCTAATACAACATGATATGCCACTCAACCACGGCATGAAACTATTGTGAGAAACCCAAAAAAATGTCAAAAGAAGAAGAGAATTTAACTCGGAACACAAATTACTGACATGATCCATCCAACATGAAGACAGCAAAAACGTCTTCAAATCCCACTGCTATTTTTCAAAATTCATGCCAAGGGAAACTTCTCTCCACCAGTCCATGACTGACATATTACACGTACGCGAGCGACTTTCTCGGTCTAAGCAAAAAAAAAAAAAAAAAGAAAAAAAGAAAAAAAGAAAAGAAAAGAAAAACAAGCATTATTTGGCCAAGTTTTCAACTTCAAAATCTCCCATTTGACCCCTGCAAGAGTAGAAAAAACAAAACCAGGAAAACTAAGAAACAGAATGAGGCAACCTTGCAAGAATTAAATTTTGCTATGCTCCCTCACTTCTCTGCATGAAATTTGCGCACCTTGAGGATGATCTGTCATCAAAAGCAGAAGATACAAACTTAGAACTGCACTATTTTACGATGCTAAAATTGTATCAGAACCCATTGTGGTTTCTGAATATTATAACGTAGTTGCTTGAAAGTGATCTATCACCAAAGAAAATAGTTTATTTCATGAATTTATACGAAGTTCACGCTTTGCCAAATTGAGGTTAAAAGTAGGGCATATAACATGAGATCACCGCGGACAATGTTTTTCCCTCCGTGAAGGAAAATGTCTTCCCCTTTCATGGAGGGTATGTCAATCTATCCTCAATGAAGGAAACATTTTCCATACTTGTGATTATTGTTATTAAGTCATGTAAAGATACAGTAGAATTGAGATTGAAAAGATTTTCCGTCAAAACAAACCAACGTACAAAAACACTTTTAAGGAAAGCATCGAATTTACGAACCTGTACAGGATGAAGACACAAACAGTGCACCCTTCAGCTGCCTTGGAGAACTTTCTGAGGATCAAGAAGCCCACTGCAGTAACTGGAAGGGACAGCAGATAGTTCAAGCCTACCTTTCCACTCTTCCCCAGGCTTGAGTGTGATTGGCTTTTCAATTGCAGCAGGCTCCACGCACAGCATATGCTTGTATTCATTATCTCCGAAATCTGCTATATTCTTCGCCTTCCTATCCCAAGGATTCCATACCACTACCCCATATATATAATCGGATGTTATTTTGTTGAATTTCACAGAGCAAATATATTATCACTGAAATGACAGTTCCACAAGAACGCGTTTGATGACTAGCAAAGAGGGTTACAGCAGATTTAACTATAGAACAAAGGTAGTTTAACATAATGTAAGATACCCCCTTTTACACAAAAAAAAAATTTATATATAATATCTTGACTATTGCAGAGGGCAGAACAGCAACTTGGGCCAGAGCGACCAGAAAATGTGATCAAGTAACCTTCATTTCCAATTTTATGAAAACTAAAATATATAGGTATAAGTACTACAATAATCCGATTTGAACCCATTCTAAACAATTAGGGTAACCGATGCAAAGATAATCAGTTCAAGCATATTCAATCCATGAAAATTCATATATCAGTTTGGGTATGAATACTACCTTGGGACACATTTAAAACCGCAGACCGTCTACTTATAATGTTGAATCAAACATTAAAAGAAGAGCAATTCATTGTCGAAATAGATTATCGATATAGCTACACATACAACATGCTTTAATTATTTTACATGCTAACTTATGGTCTTCTTATGCGTCATCGACCTCGTAAGTCATTTATTTGATATTGTTTATCCCAATATGGTGACAAGAACCAAGAAATATTTGGATAACCAATATCAACAATATAGTAATAATATACAATTAATTTATGACATTACTATAGAATTGATAACAAGGGCATGAGAGCTTGGAAGAAAGAACAAGAGAAGAGTGGAGTGAATAAAGAAAAAGAGAAGAGTGGAGTGACGAAAGAGAGAATGGGAGGATACATGTCAGTTGGAAAACTAGGCTTTTAAACAACTCTTCCAGTTTTCTAATTTTCCTGGAAAGTTTTCCAAGAAAATGGGAAAACTGGAAAATATTCTATTTCCAAATAACCCCTTACTGCTCCTTGGATTCATTATATCAGACAAACCATTTTTTCCCGCATTAGTCTTCATCAGCTAAAGTAACTATGTGGAAATGTCAATCACGTAGAGAGCAGCCACTTAAATACATTTCCAGATATTTTATTTTGCTCCAAATAGTATCCAAGGTTGTTAAAATCGGGATTCCACTTAGAATCGATAAGGACTTTTAGAATCGTAGAATCGGAATCGTAGAATCGAATCGAGAATCATAAGATTCTACTAAATGTATATTATAGTTGTTTTTTGTATTAATATTAGTTATATATTTCAAAAAATTATTAATAAAACTTTTACTTATATGGGTATATATAAGAAATATAATCAAGTACGATAAAATATTCTCATGCAACATAAATGTGTCATTTTATGCTATAACAATCATGACAGCTTTTAAGATTGATGTTACTAATCGAACTTCATATTAAGGTTAAAACATAAAACTAAACTTAATTTATGTTTCATGAAAGTATATAACACTTAAGAAATTTTCTTTTACTTCTAAAAAAGTAAGTTCGTTTATAAATTACGTTTGATTTTTTTTTAGATTTTAACTTTTTATTGGTATACTTAGTAGAATTGATATCGGATCGGTAGAATCGTAAAATCATATTACGATTCTATCTGCTAGTTTCAAGTAATATCAATGAATCGTAAGATTCTACGAAATTAAGATTCTACTTAGGATTCAGATCGGTCGGCAATTGTGGAATCGTAAAATCGTAAGATTCTAAGATTTAAATCGGGATTTTAATAACCATGATAGTATCTCACATTACAACAACAACAACGATCCCGGTGCCACAAGGGCTCCCTACGGAGCAGGGTCTGGGACAAAACTTACCAGCATCTGGCAGTCCGTCCTTGCGAATCACAAATGTTCTCTTCCTTTCATGATCCAAGATAGCAATCTTAGTTGGTGTGCTGAGATAGATTTTGTCCACCTGTTTTCCAACGGGATAGTTACACAAAACTCAAGGACTAACAGAAAAAGCAGATGCACAGAATGAAAAATGCTAAGACTCACTTCTGATTCAAATGTGATTGCATCTCCTTGTTCAGTAAACCGCTTTTTGCTCTGCAAATTGTCAAGGTAATCCAGCGTTTCCAACCCTTCTACCCGAACTTCACTGGAAAAAAGAACAGTTTGAAACAGTCAAGCAGTTAAGCCAAACATATCTTATCTAGCAAGTTAACATCTCAACATCTTCCCAACAACTTGGTTTCCCCTACTTAACATCCCCTCCCGCCCCAGCCTTCTCCCCCACCCAAAAACCCCCCGGCAGGCCAAAAAAAAAAAAAAACACCACCACCATGTTACAGGATATCCTTGTTCAGTCAAAAAAGTTAAAAATAAACAAAAGAATGAATAAAGTCCATCAATGTTTCAATTGAAGATTGACAGGCAAAAGTTTTAACTATGGACAATGAAAAGAGACTCTTGAACCAGTAAAGCAGGACATGAAGCTTGCTCTGCTTTTAAGGAACCAAACAAAAAAAGTTTGCTACTCACCTCCCCCCATCCCCAACTCTGCATCCAGACAGAAACTACGGAAGAAATGCACGACTTCTAAGATAGGTTTGGTTTCTTTGGAAGCCATAATTCTCTCTCTAATCGAGAGGACTGATAACAGAAGACTGTACAATGAGACTGATTGCCTTCCTTTTTGGACTCATCAAACAATTCAAATGGGTATGACATAATTATACAGCCATCACAGCCAGAAGCCTACAAGTCCACAAGAATGTCCAAAAAGAAATAACAGACTCAGTAAATTGTTACTGTCAAGACTCCAGCGCATCGGTAGAGTATGTACATAAAGACCTGTTTATTAGACACAGTATGTTCTATGACTACAAATATAGTTAACAAGTAAAACACACTTAGATCACATACAGATAAAACAAAGAGACTGTATAAATAGAAGGTCCTTCAGAGATGGAGCCTTAAACTACAAATCAACACTCATTTGATGGTTGCACATTACTCTTCGGTGCACCAAATAACACATAACGAATAAAGAATAAAAATAATCACATTCAGCAGTTCAATTATTATGTATAACTGACGCAATGGAGCCCAATCATTACGGAAAAGTTCATTTGCAGCATAGTATCTAGGAATTTGTATTTATTCTGTATTTTAGTAGTTGACACGTTCTCCAAGTATTTGTGTTACCCAAGTTTACATGTTCCCCTTTTATTTGTCTGGACTTATAAATACACCTTATGTTTTGTTTCCAAGTGAAATTCTTAATGTTTATTTGAAACACATGTCCTCCGATCTTAAACTACAGATCAGAGCAATCACAATTGAAATATTATTGAAACTGTACTCTGAGGTCTGAACATTATTTTTAGTTATCGGAAATTACCCATCAAAACTACAGATTACCAATTAATTTCCTTGAGGTTTAAACATTTATAAACCAGATATTCTGACATTTCTATATATATACAATGACGTAGCCCGAGGTTTAAAAATTTATCACCTAAATACCCTCCATCGGAATAAGGTAAATGTTTGTGTGAATTCAACGAATTTTTGCTAGAAAATATTAACATACCACATGATTACAACGATATATATGTCATGATTGCATTTTCAAGTGAAAGTATACGAATTTCGAAAAAATCACCAAATTTCAGCTTAGAGTACATATATATTGTGTTATATGAACATTTTTAGAGAAAAACTGGTGACGTCTAATAAAAATTTCATTGAGTTTCGGCTTAGGCTATCTATATATTGTTGGAATCATACGCCACATCAATATTTTTTGACAAAAACTTAATTACATTTCGGCATAGGGTACCCGAGTGATAAAATTTTTAAAACTCAAGATATCTTATTGTATATAATAAACATCAGGGCGTCTAAGTAACAAAATACCAAACCTCAAGGTATCTAAGTGATAATTTTCTCTTTTTTTCATATAAAACCCCAAGATCAATGTTGAAGGGTTCAATGCAGAACATTCACGCATCAAAACTATAGATTACCCTAGGATCAATGGTTTTTTTTTTCCCAATAATAAGCCAGGATCAATCTTGAGGGTTCAATGCAAAAAGGGCCAAGGTCTCGGAATGTATTTGGGCCGCAAAGAGCATTTCTGAAGCAGCAGCAACTCAACAGACCTCCAGTTCAAAAAAAATAAATAAATAAATGAATAAAAAATAAAATAAAATAAAAAAAATCTAAAACTCAAAAAGCCTGTATGAAAAGAAAAGAGAGAAAAGCAGGGGATGGGAAAGGAGGAATGAGGTACAGCACCAACAAGCGAAACAAGATAGTTGGAGCAGAAAACAATTTTGTCATCAGGCGTCAACTATGCTCGTGTTTTTACCGCTAAACTCAAGGCCTCATTGGCACAGAAAACTACACAACTGAAAATCAAACAAAAATGACAAATACAGTACCTGATATCAGAAACAGAGAAATAGGTGTGAAAGGCAAATGTAAATGTGAATGGCTTCCCATCAGTGTTGGTATTTCTAATGCGTGATGTCAACATCAAATCTCCTCCGGGTCCCAGGGTCACCCTCAGACGGAACTCAAAACTGCAAAGTGAAAACAGTCGGAACAAAAGGAATTAACAAGCACTGAGAAAAGTCCACTTTTTCTTCACAAGGTACGAAAATAGAACTGAGGAGTATTTTTGGAGTAAATATACCGCCAATTATTCAGCATACTCATCTATTTTCCAGCCATATATAATAAAGAGTTTTGAAATGTACCTGTGCGGCCATAATTTCAGATCTTCTTCAGATGGCTTCAGTAGCAAATCAACAAAAGCCTTATTAGTTGCATTCGTAGGAGGATCAGGGTCAACACTCCAAGTCCGATTTCTCGCAAACCCATGCTGCTCAAGAGAACCATGATTTCCAAACTGCAATAATGGAGTGTGACGCTAATTATACCATCGCCAGAGCAAACATAAGAAGAAAAAACAATAAGAGAACTAGATAGGAAGTGCATACTTGAGGAAAGCATATTGGTATACCACCACGAATTGGCTTTGGAGGCTTAAAGATGGCCTGCACATGACACAAAATGCTATTAAAACAAGAGTAATGCAGATTCAAATTAATATCTCAAATTCAGATAAATGAACGACTTAGAAACAGTCTAGTACCAGGTAGCATCCAGCAAAAATATTGGCTTTGACACAACAAAAGGATCCTAGTTCGTACATTTGTGCTCTAACTAAGGCAAACTATACAGACATTCACTGACAACTCAAATGACCCAACTACAATAATGAGCGCATACAATATACAGATATATGAAGAACTTTCCTGGACAGGATGGTCGACTATGATTACATGAGTTCTGACAACATAATAAAGGAATTAAGTAATAATTGGATACAGAACCAAAACGATATCGGTAAAGCTTAGGGTGTCGAGTTTAGCTAAATCCCAAAAAAAAATATTCTGGTTCACACGTTCTAAATAAGGACAGTCCAACTCAATGATATGGAACCGGTCCAATGAAGTTGGTGAACAGATCTTCCCCTATCTGTTTTAACTTATTGGAAGAACAAAAATAACGATATAGAATAGCGAAAAAGATTCAGATCAGGCTGCAGTTGGTGATACTAATTTCACAAGAGCATGATTTAATTGAATTATATAGACACCTTTCCCCAAATATCTTGCCAATGGATACCTGATCAGCGTGGACCCCAACTACACTTCAAAGGATGCAGAAAATAGATTGAACAAGGCAAACATTAATTCCAAGTATCACAGTCCCACATATCATCTTTTTCCCTTTTGGATGGGTAAGGGAGCCCCACTCTTGCAAGGAGAAGAAGGATGTCTAATGTCATCAAATGGCCCACTCCCAAACTTAGGAAATAAATAAATTAAAAGGAGTCTACAGCTTAGTTTGTTTTTCTAATAAATCAAGGAGTTGATTTTTCAGGAAACAATTAGCTAAGGTTGCTATCTTCAATATCAATCACTGTCACAAAGATTTTCGCTCTTTCTTATGGGAGGGAAGGGAGGGCGGGGATCTTTTTTGCTACCGCAGTAATGATTTATTTATGTATCAAGATAAGAATAAGATATAACTCAAGTTCTTGATGATAACAATCAAGGGTAAAGATGTATCAGCCCCTTCAGTACTTCTCAATTCATTTGTCAGTGTGTCAATGTCCTGAAGATATAGGCGGCACTAAGCAACACTGACTCTTTGCTCAGGAATCTATTAACGTGGGCTCTGTTCTCTCAGAAGACATAGCAGCTGCTTCATTTCAGATATTCAAAAAGCGGCATTTTTATGTAGAGGTGGCTAATAAGTCGGGTTGAACTATTCGGGGCAACCCAACCCAGCCAGCCCCATTGGAGGGTCAAACCAGATCAGTCCATCTACTGTAGTCCTAGAAGGCTCGGTCAAGGGTGTCATGACCCCAAACATAGCAAATAATGGGCCAATGACTTATAAGCCAACAAAGGAGCCAATAGTCATCATAGGTGAAATACTAAGAATTATTTATTCTGAATTATGTTTATAATACACTGAGAACACATAATACTAATGCAACGCAGACCAGAAGCAATTGGAAACGGAAGGTTCAACGGCCTTCCTTTAAACTTTTATTGCTAAAACAATTAAGAAACAAAGGGGAAATAGTTAACCCTAATTCTCAAACCCCGATAATAGAGGAAAACACATAAAAGAGAAATAAAAACTATCAAGATCGAATGAATGAAAACCCTAGACTTCCTCTTTTTTAAATAGAGAAGCTAATTGACATAAAATAAAAGACTAAAAATTAAAGAGAGAAATAAAAAAATCTACTAATTTAACCTAGGCTTCCTAATTGATGTCAAATTCCACCCAGATCAAGCCTCTTCTTGCCCATCTCCCATTCTGCCAAGTTCCAACTCGCCAATACCAACCCACCAAGATCCATCCACCCTGTAGCCGGCCAAAAGCTAAGGCGCAGCTGCATCTGCATCATCCTCCCCGGGTGGGAGAGAATTCGCCTTCGAATTCGCCAACGGATAATCTGGGTCATTTTCGCCAAGCTATGTCTCCACAGGTTCGTCCTCCATCTCGCCAAGCTTTCCCAGACATGGACTATTGGCCCGACTCGCCAAGCCGCGAGTTGTAACCCGTCTTGCCAAGATGCAGGCTACATCATCCTCCCTGGCTTGGAAAGAATTCGCCCCCGAATTCGCCAATGTTTCGTTTGGATCGTTTTCGCCGAGTCACAAGTTGCATCACTCTAGCCCAAGTGTCGATTACTCGCCAACTTCCACAACGACTTCCAGGAATGGTGCACAAAGCGTACATCCCCATCCAACACAACGTTGGCGGGTACACTTTGCTTATACCCCTCATGTAACCCTTCTTGGGTTTCGTATTCAGTCTTTTACTCACCTTCTAGCGGAATGCGACTTTGGTGGTATCTGTTCTTCAAACCCAACTTGCTAGACACCTTTGAATTCAGCAATTAGTATAGAAAGTCATCCAATCTCGAAATGGGGAAGCGATATCATACCGTGAACTTACTGAGGGTCCTACCATCAAGGCATACCTGCCAAGTCCCATCCTCCGTTCGTGTCAGGATAACCGATCCGCTCTTCAGGCTCTCTAGAATGAAACCTCTAGCAAATAGCTTTCAAACTTGACACCTAAGATCCTCATGCTCCACAATGCTCATTCAGTAATATGGCCTTGACGGTAAGGCAACTCATGGCACCCGATTAACCCAATATTGAATGCCTCTTGATGGCGGTAAAGAACTCGGCAACCTTCCTGGACAAATTTCCTTTGACAAATTATCCACCTCTTCCAGTACCTGTTCCTCTTGGCACTTCTTGCCCATCTTGTTCTTGCCAACTTCCTTGGCGAATATGGCTCTAGTCTGGGGACTCGGGTTTTCAGCTATCACTGAATGTGGCACTTCATCCTTCTTAGGCAATATGACTATCTTTGTGCCTTCAAACATAAGGCTGCAAGTGTTCCGCCTCCCATCATGGGTAGTGCCTCTGTCAAATTGCCATGGTCATCCAAGCAACAAGTGGCACGCACCCATGGTAACCACATCACATCATACCCCATCCCGGTACTTTACCCCAATGGAAAAGTTAACCAAGCAACATTTTGATATGGTTACCTGGTTTCCTTTCTCGAGAAATGACAACTTGTAAGAGTTCGGATGCTCCATCATCTTTAGCTTCTAGGCTGCTTCCTCGGAGATCGCATTCTCACAACTTCCGGAATCAATGACTAGGCAACATACCCTTCCACCAGTCGTACATGTCGTCTGGAAGACGTTATCTCAAAGCCAATCATCTCCTTCTACTTCCTTAGGCGTGAAGCCAACTCGCCTGACCATTAATAGGTTTCAACCTCTCCTCCCACCTCCGGTGTTTGTTGAGGATGAGGCGTAGTCATTTAGCAGGGATTCGCACCCAATTGCACCAAACACAGCTCGATTTGCCAAAACCTCTCCTCCATATCCTTGAGTCTTCTCCCGAATTGTCGTTGTTGATCTCGCTCATAAACATCACCAATGGTGGCGTACCTTTGTCACCCACGGGCCATCTCAAAAAACTTTCTGAGCTCTGACACCAACTGATACAGCGCAGACAAGAAGAAATTGGAAACGGAAGGTTCAACGACCTTCCTTTAAACTCTTATTGCTAAAACAATTAAGAAATAAAGGGGAAATAGTTAACCCTAATTCTCACATCCCGAGAATAGAGGAAAACACATAAACGAGAAATAAAAACTACAAAATTGAATGGATGAAAATAATTCTTGTTCCTTAAATAGAAGAATTAATTGACCTAGAATAAAAGACTAAAAATTAAAGAGATAAAAACAAAAATAAATAATAGAATCTACTACTATAAACTAGGCTTCCAAAGTGACGATAAATTCCACCCGGATCAATCCCCTTGGAGTTCAAAACTCAAATCAAATGCTAAGATTTCCAAGAAGTAAACATAATCCTATATAACTGAACTACTAAACTCATAGAACTTAAAGAAAGTCTTCTAAGGTTATAATAACTTCAACCATGTAGAAAGTATATTCCATGAATCTCTCCATCCTGCTCACTATGCCTTGTCTGATATTGTTGAACAACAGGGTGAGCATAAAGCTCAACAAGTAACAAATCCATCAACAAAGCAAGGATCAAGCATTACTTAATACACATGGGACACATTTCAAAAGCATAGCTAGAGTAGCTTACTAAAGATTTATCCGGGAAAACTTTAGAACACATCAACAGAACTCTTAGGCCTTAACCCTCTTGGTTGTGGCTGCATATAATCCCTGCAACTGGGCTCAGAATTGGCTATCATAATTGGGTCCCTAGCCATTTACGGGTTCTAAGGAATATTCCAAATAGTGCACTATTAACAAAGATGGTATAATCCCCCATCGAGAGTTCAAAGACGTCTTTCCCTGCCATCGTATGGCACAACGCGTATAACAAGACATAAGAAACACATTTCATAATAGCAAAATCATAAATATAAACCTAAATTGTAAAGTGCCATATAACATAACCAAAATTCAATCTCATATTTCAAATACTTAGACAAATATGCTTGATCTCATTTATTTTGAACACATAGACGGGTAAAAAGTTAACATGTGGTATATAAAACAAGTCTGTTGAAAATTTTAAGAAACTATGAAATATCGGTCTATAATTAATATATCAAACACTAAGAAGCTTTAACAAAAGGGCAGAAGAGTTGACAAATAAGTTACTTATTAGAAGAACTTATTAGAAGAAACAAGGCTTTCTTAAAATGACAAGCACAAACTTTGGCTCTCGTCTCCCTCTCTTCTCTCTCAACTCTTATGAAGAACTACTAAATTTGATGATTAAGGAAAGGGGGTGATGAGGGGTATTTATAGGAGAAGGGTGGTGTTCAAAGGAGGGATAAATTCTAATTCTTTTTTCTTGTCAAAGAAGGAATGTTAGTCAAGTTTTTTTTTTTTTTTTAAAAAAAAAAAAAGAATATTTACCAAGTCAGAGGGGTGTGCCTTGGGGTTCACCAAAGATCTGCATTGAGTCCCTTTCTGCTCATTCTGATCATGGAGGAGCTCACTAGGGACATCCAAGGAAGTGTGCCTTGGTGCATGCTTTTCACAGATGACATAGTTCTGGTGGGAGAGTCTCGAGAACAGGTAATTGAGAAGTTGGAACTTTGGAGAAGGGTTTTAGAATCGAGGGGTTTATGACTTAGTAGATCCAAGACCACGTATATGGAACTCAAGTTTTGTACCTCCACCAGGCCTAGCATAGAAGACGTTAAGATTGGGGCAGAGTCCATACTTAAAAAGAAGTGCTTTAGATACTTGGGTTCCACGGTACAATAGGACAGCAAAGTCGATGAAGACGTCAACATTTGTATTAAAGTAGGCTGGCATAAATGGAGGATATCCTTTGCGGTACTTTGCAATAGAAAGTTTCGATTAAAGCTAAAGGGAAAACACTATAAGACAGTAGTGAGACCGCCTACGCCTTATGGTGGGAAGTGTTGGCCAATGAAGCGGCATCATACATAGAAGCTGAAAGTGGCAGAGATGAGGATGTGACGGTGGATGTATGGACACACAAGGAAGGATAAAATCAGAAATGATGTCATAAGAAGCAAATTGGGAGTGGCCTCGATCGAGGATAAATTGAGGGAGCAACGGTTGCGATAGTTCAGGCATGTACCCCCACCCCAGTTAGGAGATGCGAACAACTCCATATTACGCTCGGGGGGTGGGGCGGGGGGTGGGGCAGAGGGAGGGGCAGGCCAAAGAAGAGATTGATGGAGACGATCCGATACGACCTCACCCACGTAAACTTACATGAGGAGATGGCCTTAGATAGAGCTCAGTGGAGGGCTAGCATAGGGGTAGTGGATGTAACAGTTTAGAATAGAGGAGCATAATTTAGCTAACACTAGTACACTTAAGCTTATATGTCTGCCTGTTTCATTCACTCGATATGGCTATGAGCTATTTTATTGCTTACTGCTTATTAACGCTTTATGCTTTCTATTTGCTTGCTCTGTGCTCTGTGCTCTATGCCGTTGTTGATATGCTCTCATGCTCTTATACTATTACACTTTTATGCTTTTATTGCCTTTTGCTTTTTGCTTCTATGCTTTTTAGGTTGGGGGTCTTCAGACACCCTAAAGGGGTAAGATTGCATACATCCCCCCCCCCCCCCCCCCCCCCCCAAAAAAAAAAAACAAAGAACCTGCATATGCAAGAGCCCTCGGGCACTGCGCTTGTTGTTGTTGTTGTTGTTTACCAAGTCAAATAGAGGAATTCCTTGGTCAATATGGTGGCCATGCTTTTCAAAAAAGGAAGCTTTTTTAAAAAAAAATATCAAAGATGGAGCTTATTTCTTTGATGAAATGAGTGATCGATCTGGCTAGAAATTTCAACTAAAAATTTGAACAACCACTTGTAGTTTATCGGTAATTTGTGTGAGAAATACTTGCTTCTTAAAGAAACTTAAATTCTTTACAACGGGTCATTTGTTTTCTTTTAAACCCCAATAAACTTGACCAGCCATATACCGGGGACCCAATTCCACACAACAGTGTATATAAGCATGTACTTGGTACGTCTTATATCATATTTTACAAATATTAATAAAATCAATTACGGGCTAACTCGGGTTTCCCAAGGGCCCCTCACATTTATCAAACCTGCAACCCAGGTCAACTCAAACTTGCAACCCGGGTCGACTCAAACCTGCCTAGAAGACATCTCCCCAGTCAAACCATGTCTGGATTTTTTTTTTTAAACCAGGCCCAAAAGTGGGCGCAGTTCTAACCAGTGTCGACCAATCCATACAGGCGGGTTGCCCCAGGTTGACCTCGGTCGATCTATTGGCCATCTCTAGCATTATGACCCTAGCTTTTACACACATCACTGGTCTAACAAAAAGCATGGCCTTACTTGCATTTCTTACGGGAACTTCTCCTTCCTGAACATCACACACAAAAAATTAATGCACAGATCTGCTCAGGGGCCAAAAGGTACTGAGCTTACCTTACTACTAGTGAAAAGCAATTCTTCTCTATGCTCATTCTTCCAAGATATCACTTGACCCCCGTGCAAGTAAACCTTTCAAATGGAAACACAAGGATGTTAGCAACAAAGAAAGTCAAGGTGGTGACCAAGGACAAGAGGTCCTAGGTTCAAATCCCCAATCCTACTTACACATTCAAAAAAAAGGTTAGCAACCACTTAGTTCAATGCATGGAAGTAATGTGGCAAACTTAATAGAAATAAAATATCATCCTAGAACTACAAATTGAAAAGATAGACAGATGTTTACGGTAGATTAATGAATTATTAGGAGCATGGACACAATTCCACTAAAATAAAAATTATCACCGGGAAGTTGCATGGAATGAAATCCACAGGAAATTGAGTATATGATGAAGATGTTATACAAGACAACACGACAGATCAGTGACAGATATCAGAAAGGGCAAACCATATTTTAACCCTGAAACCACTATTAATACGCACTGAAGGAAGCCGCTCAAGAGTACAGTGTGAGTGGGTGACCCAATTTCCATTATGTTTCACTGAGAATGGGGCAGTTCTTAAAGCTTGATACAAATATTATCAAGAGAGGTAGCACATCACTCCACTGGGTACATAGCACAGGGTCCCGAGGGGATGCTAAAGTTTTCCTCATCACCTCAAACCCGTCATATTGCTTTTTTGGTTTATTGTAAAATTTCTACTCAAGAGCTTCTAGCCAGAGTAAATGAAGGCTTTCTGTGATAACATGTCAATCACATCTAGGGGTGTAAATAAGCCGAGCCGGCTCAGAGCCATCGCGAGCCAGCTCATTATAAAATTTGTAACGCTCAACTCGCTCTGAGCTTGAACAGAGTCAAACCGAACCGGTTTGTTTAGCTTAGGGAGCCGAGCCCGAGCCTAGTGAAGCTCGAGCTCGTAGGCTCGCGAGCCTTTCTTAATATAATACATTTGCTTAAATGTCCCCAAAAAGTCACATGAGAGCCTAAATGAGCCAAGCCTAAGCTTAAATGGGCCAAAAAGAGCCTACTACAGAAACATCCTGTAGTAACGAACAGCATGCCATGCACTACATATAGATCTATATACGTTGGCATAGAAGCATTCACACTGCCAGGTTCAAATGAATTCAATACTTTGTCCAAGGATACTAACAAATAGCCGTGGGAAGTTACAATGCTTAATATATAGAAAACAACAGTAAGCTAAGCCAAGACTATGTGCACCACAATACTGCCGCAGCCTTCAATCTGTAAGAGTTTCAAGGAATGAGATGCTCAAAAGAAAAAACTAACATTTACACAGCTAGATACTTATAAATTGACCAGCATACCCAAAGTAGTGTGGAGTCAAACTTCTCAGCATGCAAAATAGACCAAAAGATGACCGACCAAACACGGTTGTTAAGTTATAAATCAATGAAATCAAATATGCCATTTTCGAATTGCATGGATGCATAAAATATAAGATTGAAAAAATTTAAAGCATAAACAGCATAATTTAACAACCATGATACAGCGACCATTTACTAAGCTTCATTCAACTTATCCTAGAAATATATTGGACTTTGAAAATTCTAAGGGAATGATACGTTCAAAGGAAACCCACCACAAAACTTTATTCCTCCATGCATATTATATGCGCCTTCACTGCACAATCTTATCCATAACACACGCTTAGAATATATGAAAATATTAATGTCTACATCCTAAAGTTCAACCTATACCAATCCACTGGCCCAGAAGATCGAACTCAACCATGCACTATCACAAAGCATCAATTAAGATCCCTCATCCTCTGCTACGAAATCAAGAAGATTCAAAGCAGCTCAAATTTTCAGACTAGGAGAACAATCTCGCACATTTTCTACAAATGGAAACTTATTCAGTCGCACTAGTCCATACCCATAAACGGAAAGGAATTGAACCAAAATGAATCTAACAAAGAATTAAACACAAAAATCACTTCCAAATAGATGCAGTCATAGAATCTGCGCTACGCCGCAGATCACCGCACACAAAAAGACAAGATTCAATTCACTCGTATAGATCTCCGTTCGATTCGAAACAAACATCTGAATTCCATTCAAGAAATCGCCATTCACGAACAGAACAGATCACAAGGTGTCTCAAAGAAACGAAGAAACAAAATGAAGAATCAAAGAGAGAGTACCTCGGCGGAGTTGCCGCGGACCTCACGGAGGATGACTTTGTCGAGGCCATTGACGCCCTTGCTGAACTCGACATGGACTATCGGAGGGTTGCGGTTCTCGCTCGTCGAAGAAGCCATTGAAGAAGCTCCACTTCCACTCTCTCTCTCTCTCTCTCTCTCAAATCTTGATTTCGTACAGCACCCGTTTTCTTCTTTTTCCTATTTTCTTTCTTGTTTAGCGTAGCAAAATTTGATATAATACAATAACGCTACTAATGCAAGTCAAAATAAAATAAATGGTATTAATATAAAGGGTAAACTATAAAAAACTTTTCTAACTTATGCTTTAATAACAAAAAATTTCTCTCACTAAACCCCATAACTTTTAAAAATTTTTTATTTTGCCCTCAAATAACTTTTTTTGACTATTTTACCCCTTAATAAAAAAAATTATATTTTATCTCATAATATATTTTTCTAAAAATTTTTAAAATACTTTTTATCTTCTGAACTTATATAAAAATATAAAATATTTAATTCTTGTCTAATAATATAAAACGTTTTTCTAAAAATAAAATTAAACATTAAGGATAAAATGGTTAAAAATAAGTTGCATGAGGGTTAAGTGATAAATTTTTAAAAGTGATGAGGTTTTGTAAGTGCTTTTATTTATGAGGAGGGCTTTTTATTTTTGAAGCAAAAGACGGGAAAATTTTTTGTAATTTACCCTAATATAAATGTTCTCTCGACTGGCATGTCATTTCCGAAAGCCACCTCAGCCCTGATACCATGTCATCAGAGCTCTTTAGTAGTATAAATAAGGAAAGTTGATTAAAGTTAGGGTACGCTTGAGATTATTACGTGCTCTTGTTCTCTCTCTCTCAACCCTCTTCTATGTTTTCTTCCCTTTTTAACAATCAATTATATTTTAATACTTATAATATCAGGTTTGGGTCTGAGTTTTTTAAGTCGGATTGAATTTGGGTTCACCTGTTTAATCCGTTGAGGTATTTGGGTTGAATTTGAGTTTGACCCATTTAACCTATTTTCGATACGTTTAACTTGTTTATATAGACATTTTAAGTGTTTGAATGACATACAACTGTTATTATGTACATAATTTTTGGTAGTCTCTCCCACATAAGATAATTTAAACTATGTTTAGTAATGTTAATTTGATAGTTTATTCTAATAATTAAAAATATGTCACGTATTTATTACTAATATGAACCGTTAAGTGCGTTATCAATATGTTCGTAAGTTAACAAATAAGCATTTAATGAAAAAATCACCAATATAATTTAAATGGCAACAAGCGTTTAATAATTGGATTGGGTTAGTGTTGAGAGTTCCTAACTCGTATAATAAATGGGTTGGGTTCGGGTTGACACCATTTCTAGGACTTCCCGCATAATACGAACACGACACAACACGACATATTTGTGACCCCTATTTTCCCCCTTTATGTAAGGCGTCAGAAGAAAATTTGATAACTGAACTATCTAATTGAAAAATTAAATCCAAAAAATATGGTTAATTATTCTAAATTTATACTATCTATTAATAATTAGAAGTTTTGTGGGATTCACTTATTAAGCACCACGGTACTGGATTCCATTAGAATTTCGAAATTAAACATCCTTGGACGAGAGTAGTACCAGGATAGGTAACCTCCTGGGAAGTCCTCGTGTTGCCGATCTTATAAGGTTGGGGGTCCTCGGAAACAGCCTCTCGGCAGGGTTACACCTTAAAGGGGTAAGGCTACGTACATCCACCCCTCCCAAGCCCCGTTTATATGGGAATCATCAAGGCACTGAATCTGTTATTGTTTTGTTGTTATTGTATTGATTAGAAGTTTTCCTCCTAAAAATCTTCACTCCTCCTTTTTAAAATTTTTAGGCTATGCTTTACTTTCTCTTCTTTAAACCTCCACTCTCAAGTCTATATATATATTATCTATATAAAAAGTTTAATTTATGATAAGATCAATTTTTTTTCTCGTAATTAAATGTACATGAGTCGTTAAATAAGTAAACTCTATTTTTTATTTAGGTTAACAATATAATATATTAATTATAACGTATAAATGTGTACAACAACAGATCTAGTGCCTCAAGAGCTCTCACATAAGCCGGATCTGGGAGGGTTGGATGTACGCAGTCTTATCCCTTCAGGGTGTAACCCTGTCAAGAGGCTGTTTCCAAGAACCTCCAGCCTTATAGGGTTGGCAACACAAGGACTTCTCCGGAGGTCACCAAATCTGGTATTACTCTCGCCCAAGCACGCTTAACTTCGAAGTTCTAATGGGATCCGGTGCCTTAGTGTCTGGTAAATGAATCCTATAGCAAATAAATTTGTGAATTATAATAATTAATTCATCATATATTGGTGAATAGAAAGGTCTGCACAAGAAATATATGATAAATTACATACTACTAGGGTTAGATATTTATGCCATTTGGCAAAAGATTGAGAGTATTTAGGCCTCGTTTGATATGCAAGAAGTTACAATTCACGGAAAGTGCCAACTCTCGGTCCCGTTCGGTGCGGGGAATTAGACAGAATGGGAGAAGTGGAAATTGCTTTAAAACGCAGGAAATAACTTATCTAATCCCTTAAGTAAGTTCTATATCCTTAATAACTTTTAATTTATATAACAATCATATCCTTTGTAATTCTTAAGAATGACAACTTTACTCTTCTAATTATGAGTCTCTCGATCAACTTTTCCCATTTTTAGTGGAAACCGGAAGATTGATCATTGGTATAAAAGTTATTTTAATTGTATTTCATAAGAAGTTATTGTGTCAACCAAACAAAACATATGAATTAAATTATCGGGAAGTTTTATTTTTCATATGGGCAACCAAATACTTTTATACTATTTATGGTAAGCTGACAACGAAAATGAATTCCTGGGAAGTACAACTTTCTGTAGGAATTCAATTCCTTTTGAGGGCCAAACGAGGCCTTAGTTATTTCAAATGCTTTGGTTGTTTAAAATATTTTATTTTTTCTTAGGTGTTGTGTTACTAAAAAGGAACATATCTTAAAGCTGTATACATGGGATACTTAGGAAAAAACTCGAACTTTAGAGGCTTATTTGGTGTCATTTTACAGAGTCGGTTCCCAAAATAATGCTAAAAAATAAAAAAATTAAAAAAATAATGCTGAAAAAAAAAATTTCCAAATCTACTGTTGAACCGCGTTTACAAAACGCGGCTTTCATAAACCGCGTCCACAAACCGCGTTTAATATTGGTATAAACCACGTTTTAATAACCCGGTTATATCAATTAAACCGCGTCATTAAGACGCGGTTTATTATTGTTATAACCGCGTTATTGAAACGCGGTTTACTGTGTTTATCTAAAAAGCCCAGGCTGATTCATAGGTAAACCGCGTTTTGTAGACGCGGTTCATATTGAATTTGACCGCGTTTAGTAAATGCGTTTTATACTGAAATAAACCACATATTTTTGATCCGGTTTTATTGAAATTTAAACGCTTTTTGCAAACGCGGTTCAACAGTAGATGTGGAATATTTTTTTTTCGGCATTATTTTTTAAATTTTTTATTTTTTAGCATTATTTTGGAAACCGACTCCATTTTACATTTATAATTTTAGGGTTATTAAAAAACTAAAAATTAGGTAATCCCTTAATAAACTTCAGAAAGACGCTGGTCCAGATGGTGTCGGGAATAGGTAGTCGTTGGAGTTGCCCAAGGAACATAACGACGTCATACGCTCATTGTTGACATGTCGGACAATTCTTGATAAAATGGGCAATATCATGTTTTCGTTCATTCCAATAAAATAAGATTGAAGCACGTTTATCAATGACTGTAAAGCATGAGGACCTGCTATTAGGGGAAGTCTGCATCCATTAAAGAATGAATCATGTAAGGGGACTGATAAGTACAAAAATAGTTCACAGAGACGGCGGCAGGACTACCGCAAGAGCTATACCGCACACCTATATACCGCCCACCTTTATACTGTCCACCTACATACCGCCCACCTTTATACCGCCAACCTATATACCGCCCACCTACATACCGTCCACCTACGTACTGCCCACATTTATACCGTCCACCTACATACTGCTCCTCCTCATTTATACTGCCCACCTTCTACTTGGCCCCCAAGCATCCCCAAAACTCCACCCACTCTCTATAAATAAAAAACAAACCAGAAGGTCAACCCAATAAACTTGAGTCTGGTTCCCCCTTCACGAACCCAACCAAAAAACCCCGAAACAATTGGCGTCGTCTGTGGGAAAGGGCAAAAAAAAGTTTTTCTCAAATGACCGACACTAGTCAATCCATCACCCCGGACGGGGGACACAACAACCCTGACTATGTAACCCAAGAATAATTTAATCAGCTCCAACAGCAAATACGCCAACTCTTTATGCAAGCGCCCCACAACGATACAGAACGCATCCCCTACCCAAGTCGATTCACGGCCAAAAGGGGAACGTCACAACACACCCAAACCCATAATCCCAACATGACTACCGCCTCTACGGCAAGCACGTATCGGAACCACGCAAAGAGAGGCGACGGAAGGACCCCTAAAGCGGCCACAGTGTGTTCAGTACCAGGGACTTATTCACCATTTACGCCCCGGATCCTTCTTGCCCCAGCAGGAAAGGTAAAAATCCCAAACATTGAACATGAAAGTCAAGACCTAGAAGATCACCTAGCCGGGTTCATGGCATGAATGTATCTGCAAGATGTGGGGGAAGACATATGGTGTAAGTGTTTCCCGGCTACCTTGAAAGGAGTGGCCCAGAACTGGTTTGCGTCCCTGCCCAATTCATCAATAAATAGTTTTTCCGACCTCTTAGAACGGTTTGTTCGCCATTTCATTAGCAAAAAACGAAGGAAGAAGACGGCAGCTCACCTTCTTAAGCTGCTGCAGCATGAATTGAAGCCATTAAGGAGTTATGTGCGGCGGTTCGCACGTGCAATGGTTGATGTTGCAACTCTGTCTGATGAAACAGTCGTTACTGCCTTTGTTAACGGACTACAAAATTCTAGTTTTAAATTTGCACTGGCAAAGGCGCCGCCGTTGACAATTGATGATTTATGGCAAAAAGCTAATAAATATATCTCAGTTGAGGACGTCATGCAGGCAACCCCAAGGCCAGAACAAGCACGAGCAAGGGTGTCCCCGGAACCCAGAAACAATGTCAAGACACCACAAGGTAACAATCATCCAGCAAGGATGCCTGCTCTTGCTTTTAAACCACATCCTCAACCGCAAGTTCCCCGACCACTCCTGGAAGTAAAGACAGTTGAACCGTCCAAGGATTTCGATGTCGTACCATCTCAGGATAACCACCTAAAGTGATGCAACTTCCATAAAACCTCAACTCACAACACAGCAGAATGCCGTACCTTGGAGTATCGCCTAAAGGAAGCCAAGCGCACGGGACAATGGGAAGAATATGCAAGTTTGAAGAAGATAAAAACAAGAAAGGCTCAAAAGCTCGGGGATGACGGTAGTAACCTTGGGAGTTCAGCGCCTAAGGTTATAGCTACCATCATGGGAAAACCGCACGCCTCTCCACACGAGAGGACAGTAGAAGGGAAGGGGGAGAACTGCACATTACGTATGAAAAATCCAGATGCATAGGGTTTACTGAGGAAGACGCTCGAGGGAGGAACATACGCCAGGAGGACCCTCTGGTCATCTCCGCTGACATCTGCTAACACACCGTGGGTAGGATCTTGGTTGACCAGGGTAGCTCTGCAGATATGCTCTTTTTGCAATGTTATGCCCAGAAGGGAATACCAACCGCAACCCTTACCCCTGCACCATGCCCCGTTGTGGGATTCATAGGGACTCCTATCACCCCGGAAGGAAGAATAACGCTAACCACGGTTTTCCGGAGTGCAGGAAAGCACCGTACGTTAAGGATTGGGTTTTTGGTCATAAACACATCCTCCATGTATAACGTAATTCTAGGAAGACCTTCCTTAAACCGCCTGAAAGCGGTGGTATCAACCTATTATCTGGCTATGAAGTTCGAGACCGATACTGGATACATAATGACGATACGGGGAAGCCAAGGTTCGACCTCCGAATATTACCATACTTTCCCTGACTCAATAATCATGACCGCTGAGTCAGCTGAATCAGGAGCCTCTCTAAATCCACATCCGGCTCCACCCCTTCTAGAAAGGTACGAATTAGAATCGGGACGTTATACTCATTTGGGCACTTCACTTCCTCCGCGTTTGAGGGAAGAAATTGGAGAGCTTTTAAGACAATACCGCGATGTTTTTGTGTTTGCTACGGAAGAAATGCCGGGAATACTGCCTGAGGCGATCACTCATCAGCTTAACATGTGCCCCAACAAAGCACCTGTTAAGCAACGGAAACACAATTTTTGCACGGAACGCAATGAGGCTATCAAGGCAGAGGTACAAAAGTTAACTCAAGCTGGATTTATACGAGAGGTATTTTACCCTGAATGGCTCGCTAACGTGGTGCTGGTCAAAAATCCAAATGGAAGATGACGAATGTGTGTAGATTTTACGGATCCTAATGATGCCTGCCCAAAGGATTCATATCCCTTACCCAAGATCGATAGACTGGTGGATTCTACAGCAGGATGTAATCTATTTAGCTTTATGGACCCATTCTCAGGATACCATCAGATTCAAATGCATCCGCACGACGAGGAAAAAAGGGCCTTTATAACCGCGGTAGGCACCTATTGTTACAAGGTGATGCCATTTGGACTTAAGAACGCCGAAGCTACCTATCGACGTTTGGTCAATAAAGTATTTGCTCCTCAAATTGGACGCAACATGGAAGTGTATGTGGATGATATGATCGTCAAGTCAAGGCAGAAATTGGAACACGTCTCCGATCTGAAAGAGGCCTTAGAAGCACTCTGACAATATCGCATGAAATTGAATCCAGAGAAATGCTCGTTTGCCGTACCAGACGGCAAGTTTTTGGGGTTCATAGTGAGCTCACGTGGAATTGAGGCAAACCCCATAAAGGTTCGTGCTATCCTGGAAATGGGATCCCCTCGTTCACCTAAGGACATTCAGAAGTTGTCCGGCTGTATGGCCTCCCTCAACCGATTCATCAGCCGTTCTGCCGAAAAGGCTCTACCTTTCTTCAAAACCTTGCGAAAGAAACAGTCATTTGTCTGGAATGAAGAATGTGCACATGCCTTTGACCAACTGAAGCAGCATTTGGCACATCTCCCCACCATTACCTCACCCGCACCAAACGAAGATCTAAGTCTTTACTTAGCCGTGTCTGAAAATACGACAAGTGCTGTGCTGATAGCTGATTGTCATGGGCAACAATTGCCGGTATACTTTGTGAGTCAAACTCTCAAAGATCTTGAAAGTAGGTACCCTGCAATCGAGAAAACCGTCTTATCTCTCGTTACCACCGCACGGAAGCTAAAGCCTTATTTTCAGTCTCACACCATAATCGTGCTGACCAACCTTCCATTTAAGAAATTACTCTCCAAGTTAAACTGCTTAGGATGGATGCCGGGATGGGCGGTTGAGCTTTTGGAGTATGACATACGTTATCAACCTCGACGAGCTATTAAGGCCCAGGCCTTGGCGGACTTCCTGGTGGAGTGTGATTTTAATACTGAAGGACTTAAACTGCCTGCACCTCATGAGGAGAAGCCCACCTGGAAGGTATTCGTAGATGGGTTTGCAAACCAGGAAGGTCGTGGTGCAGGGATAGTACTGGTAAATCCGAAAGGAAGGTATGCAGAGTACGCGGTAAGGTTAAATTTTGAGGCTACCAACAATGAAACTGAATATGAAGCGTTATTGTTTGGGATCGATTACGCTAAGGCTGCAGGAGCTACATGTATAGAGGTATTGAGCGACTCAGAGTTAATTGTGAATCAGGTGACCGGAAAATACGGAACTAAAGAACCTCACTTGACCCAGTACCTCGAGCTCGTCTAGGCAAGGATTTCTGAGTTAGAAAGGTTTAACATACAGGGGATTTCGCGAGAAGATAACCGACGTGCCAACGAACTAAGCCATTTGGCTAGCACCGAGTACACTACAGAACCGCGAAGAGGGCACGTGCAAGTGCAAGAAGCTAATATTAAATATGTAAACAGATGCACATTAGCAAACATAATGCAATTGCAACATGAGGCCAATTGGATGCATCCGATCTTAAGTTTCATCCTTTAGGGAAAAGAACCCCAAGATAAAAATGAAGCACAGAGGCTACGTAGACAGGCGGTGCATTTTGTGATAATTCATCAGCAACTGTATAAATGATCATTCACACATCCGTTGTTGAAATGCTTAACCTTAGAAGAAGGAAATTACGTGTTAAGAGAAATCCATGAAGGAATTTGTGGAGTTCACGTGGGGAGACGAACACTAGCAGGAATGGCATTAAGGGAAGGATGTTTTTGGCCTACCATGAAAAAAGACGCGGACACATTGGTGCAGAAATGTGACAAATGCCAAAAGTTTGCACCGCTCATCCACGCTCCAGCGGTACCGTTGCACCTGATTGTTGATCCCATTTCCTTTGATCAATGGGGAATAGACATCTTGGGGCCATTCCCGCTTGACAGCAGGCAAAGAAAGTTTCTTATAGTAGTGGTAGACTACTTCAGCAAATGGGTGGAGGCTGAACCGGTAGCTAAAATCACTGATAACCCACCCGGCAGTTCTTGTGGAAGAATATCCTTGCACGCTTTGGGATTCCCCGGGCCATTATAATTGATAACGGGACATAGTTTGATTCACCATGATTTCGTAAGTATTGCCAAAATATGAAAATCGCTCTTCACTTCACTTCTGTGGCCTACCCTCAGAGTAATGGGCAAGTGGAAGCAGAAAACAGGCAAATACTTAGCGGACTTCGGCGAAGATTGGATGGGGCCAAAGGAAAATGGATGGAAGAGCTACCTAGCGTTCTGTGGGCCCATCGCACTATCTACTGAGCGGCCATTGGTGAAACTCCGTTCATGTTGATCTACGGCGCAGAGGCGATAATCCCCATAGAAGGAAGAGAACCCAATTACCTTGTGCGACACTATTGCACAATGGAGAATGAGCATCAACGAAGGCACTCTCTTGATTTAATATATGAGGTTAGGGAAGATTCCCTTCTCCGCGTAGTTGCCCAGAAACAGCGAATATCTCAATACTACAATCAACACGTGAACCCACGAATCGTAGAATTAGGAGACCTTGTCCTTCGCCGAGTAGGTGTAGCCCAGCAAAGCATGGGGCCAGTAAAGTGGCAGCAAACTGAGAGGGGCCTTACCGCATAGCTAAAAAACTGAGAGATGGAAGTTATAAGTTGGAACGGCTTGATGGTACCAAGATTCCACGAGCCTGGAATATGAAGAACCTTAAGAAGTACTAAGTATAGTCACGTACACCTTGGACTATGTATATAATAAGGGTATGTCAAGTAATTTGGATTCCAAATAGGATGGATTCCTATGTGAGCAAACGGTGGGAAGGATGGTGTACGCGTTTTGTTATAATACAATTGCCAAGTTATCACGAGTGTAATAAAGAAAAGGGGCTCAAATACAAAAAAATATTCATTAATACCGTCATTATAAGGAGCAAAGTAACGTGATGACTGTGAATCCCTACAAACGCAAAAAGGGGAAGGAATTCGCATGTCCTCAACCCTTTAACAAAAATGGTAAGTTCCTGTCCGGAAACAACAACAAGAAAAGAGGATGAAGGGAGGCGGCTAGGATTGACCACTCCCAGAAGTCCCTGGAGCACCAGATGTTCCCCGTGAATGCACAAGGTCTTGCTGAAATTGATTCGCCGCCTGTTAAAGTAGATCGCAGCTAAGGCCGGGGACGTGGCGAACCAAGCGGCGAGCAAATCCAGAAAGACCGGAAGTAACGCCACGCCAATAAAAGGAGTTCATCAGGTCTTGGAATTCGCTACTAGCCCTAAACTGTGAAATAGCCTCTGCGGTACTTTCCACAACTCCAGGCCTTCCAACTTGGGCCTCCTCACGAAGTTCTGCCGCCTGTACCTGGCTAGCCTGTAACTCTTCTCTCTGTCTCTGGACCTCTTCCGCCATCTTCTCCTTCTCTTCCCTTAGCCTTTGGGCCTTGGCCGCCATCTTTTCCTTTTCTTCTCGTTGTCTTTGACCTTCAACCGCCATCCCCTCTTTCTCTACCCTTATTAACTGGGCCTCTGCCATGGCTTCCTTGCTCTCCTCTTCTGCCAACTGCGCTTCCATTACCACCTTGTCATTTTCCTCTGTTATCAACTGGGCTTCCTCCACCACGACCTCCTTCTCTTCTGTAAGCTAATGTACAACTTTATCCCTCTCATCCCTCTCCGTTCTTGCTCCTTGGGCCTCCTCAGTTAGCTTTCTCCTCTTTTCCCTTAAATGGGTCAACTCATGAACGGTTGCCTCTCGTTCACGAAACCACTCCAAAGCCATGGTGGCAATCCAAGAGCTGATTTGAAACCACAATGCAAACATATAAATTCTGGATGATGATATACTGATATAGTCAGTAAAAAGAGATACCTTCAGGACATAAGTAGCAGCCGTGTCCTCGGTAAGCGGCGGTAAGCTCTCTGAAAGAAATACTGCCAAGCTAGCCCAGCGAACAGCATCAACACCCTCTCCAAGGGAAGAGGAACAGGAGCTTGAACCAGCAGGTTGAGAAGGAGCTCCAAAAGGAGTCTCTCCAATTGAAGGAACCTCGCTTTGAAAAAGCAAGGGCGGTAATCTAGAAGAAAGGAGAAGAAGGTCTTCAGGAGTGGATAAATCAATTGAGAAAGAGGGAGGAATTCTACCCAAAAGCCCATCGTGCCCCACACTCTCACTCCCCTCCAAAGGCAATCCTTGAGCTAATACGGGGGCTCCCAAAAGAGGTTCATTCCTCAGAGATAAAGAAGAGGACGGTTGGACCTCTGAAGGGAAAGAAGTTCCCTCTGGTGGGACTAAGGTTAGGTCCAGAAATGCCCCTCTTTGGTATAATCCACCCTGGGCGGTCCTTACTTCATCACCGGACGGTTGAACCTGCGTCAAAGTCGATTGAGTGCCCGGTAATTCAGACGAAACCGAAGGTGGTTCCCCTGCAGTTGCCTCTGATAAAGAGGCCGAAACTTCAGCGACAGTCTCCATTCCCTCCTCAACCAAGGGCTCACCCGTTACTACCCTCTGTGGCTCACCCTGGAGATATTTTTCTCTAATCGTGGTGGCGAGACGTCCCCTCTTTGATCACCACAAGTAGGTAGCGGCCCTTCCACGGCAGGAGAAGCCTGAACAATGGGCACAAGAGGGGCTTCCGCCTGAGAGGAAGCTGCTGCAGGACTATCTGTAACGACCTGGGTCTTCTTCTTTTTAGCCCTTTCGGGCTATGTAACCTTTTTGGGAGGCTCTTCTCTACCCCCTGTGGCAGCCCTTTTTCCTTTCCTGGTGGTCTTCTTACCGACAGCCTCTCCTTTCTTTTGCCTTAGTTCCTTACGGTAGGCTTCAGTAAGCCCTATCATATCTACGTCAGCTTCTTGCCTTGAAAAAGGAAAGAAAGAAGAAAGAGCCAAAAAGAGGATAAATAGAAAATCCAAGTAAAGAAAGGCTTCATTGACCCAAGAAATGCCACTCACCACTAACAGGCCGGGCACACAACCCTGCCTTAATTAAAACCTTCTCCTGAGATAGTACTTCTTTGGTGGCTAAGTACCGTTAGTTCAGGTCCCTTTCAAAATACTGAACCACCTCCTTATCATGGGAAGATAAGCCATCCTCTGAAGGGATGCTGCACTTGTTTAGGGTGGTCCAATAGGTAGGGGTATTGAGAGGCTGAGGAGGCCTCACCCAGACAAACTTATTTTGCCAAAAATTTAATTTAGAGGGGTTAAGCTCCACAAACTTAATCCCTGGCTTACCCTCAAAGGCAGCCACACCCCTAACCTACTTACACCTGAAAAGATAATCGAAGCTACGTGTGGAAGGAGCTAAACCCGCTACAAAACAAGTGAGCAGGTAGCCATAGATATTGCAAAAACCGTTAGGGCTAATTTGGCTAGGGCACAGAGAATATTGCCTAAAAACCCACTCAAGAATGTTTGGCAAGGGGAAGCGAAAGCCGACTTCCAGGGAATCAATTATAACGGAAAGAAATTCGGGAGAATGAGGATACAAAATGCTTTCGTTCTCCCCAGGGCCTACAATTTCATAATCATTTGGAAAATAATACTTCTCACGAAACTTCCTTATTCCCTCCGCTATGGCTAAGGAGGATACAAGTGACCCCAAAGTAAGAGCTGAAGCTGCCTCAAGGTATTGAGCGCGCACAGCCGCTTCATTAGGGGACCCTGTAAAGGAAGGAGCCAACTGTGACAGTTGGCTCAACCTCCAGTCCCTCCTCAGCAGATGCTCCCCCAGTTCGGCCCTGGGATCTGCCTCCCTTTTGCACACTTTTTGGAGCCATCTTGCTAAGACAAAAAAAAAGAGAGAAACCAAAAGAAGGTTAGAAAGGGAATCTTACCCTGATAAACATTAGATGACTCAGCAAGGTCCCCTCCAAGCGAGGCGGGGGCGTTCATCTCTAAAACCGAGGGTGCACTCTTAGGACCAGGCGGCCAACAGACAGAAGGAGAAATCCCCTCGTCAAGAAGCACCCCTGCCTCCATAGAATTAGAAAAGGGACAACTAACCAAATAGGCCATAAAGTCCTCCACGGCTTGAGCATTAACATTAGGATCTTCCATGGAAACTTCAAGTTCCTCCATAGAAGCCCTAATGGGACGATTTAAGTTAAAGTAGAAAAAAAACCTACAACAACAACAATAACAACAACAGTCCTAGTGCCTTGCAGCTCCCGCAGAACGCAGGGTCTGGGGGGGTGATGTACGCAGCCTTACTCCTTCCGTCAGGAAAGCAGACTGTTTCCGGGGACCCCCAACCTGAAGTAGTTGAGTGCCTATAGATAAACCACCAATCAATAACATGCATATAGAGGAAAAAGTAGAAGAAGGAGAGAAAAAGGAGAAGGAGAAGAAGAAGAAGAAGAAGAAGAAGAAGAAATAGGAGAATGGGCATGATTAGGGACTTAGCTAGCCTAAAAGTGCTACACTAGAGGTTATGCTTGCCTAAGAATCTTAGACTACCAGCCACTCCCCTTACTACTCTACTCTGCCATCTCCGCTACCCTAATGCTAGCCCTCCAATGTGTCCTATCTGAGGCCATCTCCTCTCTTAGGTTTAGGTGGGTTAGGTCTTGACGAATCGTCTCCAGCCAACTCTTCTTTGGTCTGCCCCTCCTTCTTCTGCTTATCTCTATGTTTAGCTGTTCACACCTCCTGATTGGGGCTGAGGTCGGTCTTCTGCTAACATATCCAAACCATCTTAGGCGGTGCTCCCTCAATTTATCCTCGATCGAGGCTACACCCAGCTTACCTCGTATCACATAATTCCTAATCCTATCCTTTCTTGTGTGGCCACACATCCATTGTAGCATCCTCATCTCTGCCACCTTCATCCTCTGTGTTTGATTTTGTTTCATTTGTCGACACTCTGCCCCATATAGCGTAACCGGTTTTACTGCCGTCTTATAGTATTTTCCCTTTAACTTTAGCGGGAACTTTCTATCACACAGCATCCCGGATGCCATCCTCTACTTCTGCCAGCCTACTTTAATCCTGTTACTGATATCCTCATCCACTTCACCATTCTGATGTATCACGGAACCCAGATATTTGAAGCTCTCCTTACTTGATACGACCTCTGCTCCAATCTTAACCTCCTCGGTGCTGGTCGTGGTGGAACGGTAGAATTTGAATTCCACATACTCGGTCTTAGGTCTGCTAATCCCTAAATCCCTCGATTCTGGTGCACCTCTCCATAGCTCTAGCTACTCGTTTATGTCCGCACGGGATTCCCCTACCAGAACTATGTCGTCTGCAAAAAGCATGCACAAAGGTACTTCCCCTTGGATATGTCTAGTGAGCTCATCCATCACTAGAATGAACAGGAAGGGACTCAAGGCAAAGCCCTGGTGGACCCCTACTGTAATAGGGAAAGTGTCTGTCTCCCCTTCCCCTGTTCGCACATTAGTATATGCCTCTTCATACATGTCCCTAATGGCCAGAATATAAGGCATCGAGATGCCTCTCCTTCCCAACACTCTCCACAGTACCTCTCTTGGCACTCTGTCATATGCCTTCTCTAGATCGATGAAAACCATGTGGAGGTCCTTTTGTCTCTCCCTGTATTGCTCTATCATCGGTCGTAAGAGATGAATGGCTTCTATTGTTGATCTCCCAGGTATGAACCCAAACTGATTTTCGGTCACTTCCGTCTGTTGTCGTATTCTCTTTTCTATGACTCTCTCCCACAACTTGAGGGTGTGACTCATCAATTTGATCCCCCGGTAATTGGCTCAGCTCTGGATATCACCCTTGTTCTTGTAGATTGGGACCAGTGTGCTCTTCCGCCATTCTTCCGGCATCTTGTTCCCCATCAAGATTTGGTTAAAGAGTTTTGCTAGCTAGCTGCAACCCCTCTGTCCAAGGCATTTCCATGTCTCAATGGGTATCCCATCTGGACCAACTGCTCTTCCCCTATCCATATGTTGTTAGGGCTTCCTTGATCTCCTCTGGGGTAATTCGCTCACAATAGCATTCGTTCTCATCCTCTTCCGTAGTCTGGAGCTCCCCTAAATCTATCTATGTTAAAGTAGAAAAAAAAAACCTAGAAAAAATAAAATCCAACCTTGTTTCTAGCCAAAAAGATGTAAAAAGTCAATAATTACCTTGAAAACAGTTCGAAAATGGAGATGAAAGAAGAGCAGAAGTGGAGATTCGTGAGAGGAGAAAAATCGCGTGAGAAGGAAGTGGAATTAGGGCTTTATGAACAGCAAGGGGTCTTAAAAGCCAGAAAAATGAGGGAAAGTGAATGGAAAAAGGGAATATGGGGCACGTGGCACAGTGTCTTGTAATCCGGAACATAAATTAACGCCATCCCCTCACACACAGGGGGCTGGCGGTTGTTTTTGCTCCAATTGAAATTATTCGGGCGCGGTAACTCTCACCTAACGTGAGAGCCCGCGGTTATCTTAAGTCCCCTCACACACTGGGGGCTGGCAGTTGTTTTTGCTCCAATTAAAATGGGAGCACGGAGTTATTCAGGAGCGGTAACTCTCGTCTAACGTGAGAGCCCGCGGTTATCTTAAATCCCCTCACACACAGGGGGCTGGCGGTTGTTTTTGCTCCAATTGAAATGGGAGCACGGAGTTATTTGGACACGGTAACTTTCACTTAATGTGAGATCCCGTGGTTATCTTAAGTCCCCTCACGCACAGGGGGCTGGCGGTTGTTTTTGCTCCAATTGAAATGGGAGCACGGAGTTATTTGGACATGGTAACTTTTACCTAACGTGAGAGCCCGTGGTTATCTTAAGTCCCCTCACACACAGGGGGTTGACGGTTGTTTTTGCTCCAATTGAAATGGGAGCACGGAGTTATTCGGGTTCGGTAACTCTCATATAACGTGACGGCCCGCGGTTATTTTAAGTCCCCTCACACACAGGGGGCTGGCGGTTGTTTTTGCTCCAATTGAAATGGGAGCACGGAGTTATTCGGACACGGTAACTTTCACCTAACGTGAGAGCCCGCGATTATCTTAAGTCCCCTCACACACAGGGGGCTAGTGGTTGTTTTTGGTCTACTTGAAATGGGAGCACTGAGTTATTCGGGGGCGGTAACTCTCATATAACGTGAGAGCCCGCGGTTATCTTAAGTCCCCTCACACACTGGGGGCCGGCGGTTGTTTTTGCTCCAATTGAAATTATTCGGGCGCGGTAACTCTCACCTAACGTGAGAGCCTGTGGTTATGTTAAGTCCCCTCACACACAGGGGGCTGGCGGTTGTTTTTGCTCCGATTAAAATGGGAGCACGGAGTTATTTAGGCGCGGTAACTTTCACTTAACGTGAGAGCTCGCGATTATCTTAAGTCCCCTCACACACTGGGGGCTGGCGGTTGTTTTTGCTCCAATTGAAATGGGAGCACGGAGTTATTCCGGCGTGGTAACTCTCATATAACGTGAGAGCCCGTAGTTATTTTGAGTCCCCTCAGACACTGGGGGCTGGCTGTTGTCTTTTACTCCAACTAAAATAGGAGAACGGAAATGTTGGAAGCGGTAGCCCTCACATAACATGAGAACCTACGGCTACTAACGTCCTGCACAACATCAAGGATCAACAAACTGCAATCCACTCCAAAAGATTAAGACCACACAATTATACAAATTCATTTAAGACCAAATGCTCTAAACAGTCACCGTAAAACTTGGAAACGCATACAAACATTTGATACAAGTACAAACCTACAAAATAAGCTATGGAACCAAGCTGTTAACTGCGTATAAAAACTTCAGAGGGGTTTTATCATAAAGATAGTAATACACCAAAAGAGCCACTACAACTACCAAAAGCCTTTTCACAGAACCTACTCAAAAGCATTAAAAGGCATCATAAAATCATCTCCACAACGGAACAATGAGTTTGAGTATGAAAATAGCTGGGCCTGAAAGTCACCCCCGTAGCTCCCCAGGAAAGACACACGGCCACTAAGGTCGCCCCGAAGATCACAACGAAACACTTGGTTACGGGCAGTAAATGCTAAGCACTCCCGAGACACTGCAAAGCTTGTAACAACGGGATCCCATCTACCACCAGACCAAGGCAGACGGATAAACAGCCGATGCCGCCGTACCCAAGAAGAAGGGTCTTCTACACTAGTCAAAGTCCAAACGATAAACACAGGGCTGCGGCGGGTGACCAAGCACAAAACAGGTACATCCGTTGACAAGTTCCACCATTTGGAAATCTTAGCAACTCGACAAGAAAAAAAGTCATCACAGACTATAGGGGTGAAGGACCATTCTACGTGACATCCTTGTCTGAGTGTTTCAGCGAACCAAGTAAGGACGATTGTCAATGCCTTCCAAATAATGACCCCAGTCAGACAAAAAGAAAAGTTCCCCATTCAAACAAACATGAACCGCAAGTGAAATATTCCTGGGGCCCACATCAAAAGTCCCCCAAAAGTTCCACTCACCTTCTCAGAAATACACCTGGTATTCGCTAGACCATGAACCGTAATAAGGATGAGTCAGATCTATCACCATCAGAAAAAGATAAAATCCAAAACGTGGAACAGTATCAAAGCACCAAAAAATAAAATCCAAAACGTGGAACAGTATCAAAGCACCAAAAAACTAAGTTTAAAGGAGAATCCAAATAACTTTTAGAAATATCCTCAAGTAGCACCACCGGCTGACGTACACTTAAGGCAGGATTACAAACAAACAACCAGGAAATGTTGTAGTCTCGACAGAACACCAATCCACCCTGCACACCAATCACACGAACATTGTCAGTCAGCACTTCTGATACCTCCGGCGGCATAACAAGAGAAAAATACCCCAAAGATGAGAACATCTCCAAGTTATCACGAAAGAAATCACTTTCTAGCTATAACAGAAACCCATCCGCACAATGGCTAAGGGTGCGAAAAGATTGTCTTTCAACAAAATCATCATTTGAAATCAAATCACGAAATTGAGAGGATGCACAAGAAAACCTCAAAAGAGATTTGGCTGGAAGCCAAGACATGATCTCACAAGTAACATCATCCATTTAAAACCTCAAAAAGTATAAGATAAAAGTTGATAACTTGGCAAAGAAAATGATAAGATTACAAGAAGTATTTATAGTCTTACGCTTTGAGCCCAAAGGCGCTTCGGGCCCAAAGCGGGGGGCTAGTTGATAAGTACAAAAATGGTTCACAGAGACGGCGGCAGGACTACCGCAAGAGTCATACCGATCACCTATATATCGCCCACCTTTATGCCGTCCCCCTACATACTGCCCACCTATATACCGCTTACCTATATACCGCCCACCTTTATACTGTCCACCTACATACCGCCCACCTATATACCGTCCACCTACATACCGCCCACCTATATACCGCACACCTACATACCGCTCACCTATATACCGCCCACCTATATACCGCCCACCTTTATACCGTCCACCTGCATATTGCCCACCTATATACCGCCCATCTACATACCGCCCACCTATATACCGCCCACCTTTATACCGTCCACCTACATACCGCTCCTCCTCATTTATACCGCCCACCTTCTACTTGGCCCCCAAGCATCCTCAAAACTCCTCCCACTCCCTATAAATAAAAAACAAACCAGGATGTAAATCCAAGGAACTTGAGTCTGGTTCCCCTTTCACGAACCCAACCAAAAAACCTCGAAACAGGGACTGTTAAGTCAAATGACCAATCGTCCCTTGAACCTAAGGATGCGCTGATGCGATGAGAAATTCAAGTGGTTGTGTGGGTCAACCTCAATTTTGTGGATTAACTTTCGGAAATTGGGGTTATTGTTATAGTCTTCTTATAATAGAGCGATTAAGTTCGTAGAAGTCGAGGTTCGCACCATGGATAAGAGTTCCGTGTTTCTAATGTGAGACAAAGCATCGAATATGACATTCTCCTTTTCTTTTTTTTGTATAAAATCATAGCTATATCCCAATAAATTTGTAATACAGTACTGTCGAAATGGAGGCGAGATTCTTTGCTCGAGCAATTGTTTAAACTATGTCAATCATTTGTATATATAAAATGATTGTCCATAAGATATTAATTCCATTTATAAATAACATGAACCACAGCTAATAATTCAAGCTTTTAATGGCACTATTGCAGTATTCATCAAAGGCCAGAGGATACACTAGTGTGACGTTGTGTCCATTGTGAGGTGGGGCAATGTATGCCCGAGACTAGATATCTAGTGCAAACTAGTCCATAAAGTGTGCATGATGACGATGAAATTATTCAAGGATATATCTAATGCAAATCCAACTCTGTGGATGCGAGGTGCAAAGCGTGGTGGATTGATGTAATCGACTTCGAAACAAGTCACACAGCGGCCCCTGGAAGACATGCAATTCACGAAGCAAGATCGATGACTTTTACACCAATAATGCAACAAGTAGAGCTATAATGCTTGGGAATTACATTTATTGATGCTAAATTCTAAAAGAGAGAGGGAGGGAAAGGTAGAGAAATGAGGGAAGAGTATTTCATTGCTTGATCCATTTCAGTACACCATTTCATCAATATACGGGACAATGACACGATGGTAATAAAGGAAAACTATAAGAGTGATCCAGATGCAATATTTTCTATTAGGCACGCATAGCAGCTTGCTTCTGCTAAAGAGTTGGAGATCACATGTTGCTTATTGAGCACATGACCTATACTGGCCTCACTTGGGCCATGGGTCAAGGCAGCCCTGTTTGGGCCTCCCGATGGGTGAACAAGCAAAGCTGATTAGGACACTCAAAGGTACCCATACTCGCCACTCCTCTTAGATTGTTTGAAGCCCTAATAGGCGTGCATCAAAGTAACCGTGGGGTTAGGTGACGCCAGATTGGCATAAGTTGATGGATAATGATCTTTTTGTAATTGTTTGGAAACATACTGCTTTTAATGTGTACTATGGTTTTCATGTAATTTGAAGGATACAACCATCATTGAACTAAAATAACATTTTATCTTAATATGTGGTTTTAAAAGATTAAAACATAGAATATATAAACTAAGTAATTAATTTATCAACCATCAGAGTATGTCATTTATCATTTTTAAGGGTTATTTATGCCAATGGTCTTTGTAATTCCCAACTATGTCAATTTAGTCTTCATACGTTTAATTATATTAATTTAATCAATGTAAAAGTAACAATGTATTAATTTGTTCTAGGAGTAAATTTCAACAAAATTTTTAATATTCGTTCATTTTTTGGGTTGAAATATAGTAATTGATTGGTTTAAATTGGCAAGATTTATATTATGTTACTTATATTTAATGTAATCGATGATTCATCACTTGTTGATGTCTCTTAACAATTTTTGTTGATCTTGTTATCCTTCAGCTTTGCTGCCCCCTTCTATACGTAAATTTTGTCCCAACACCTTCTCTCTCTCTCTCTTTCTCACGCCTCTAGTTTTGATGACCCTAGCATTAGAAATTCACCAGTCGAACAATTTGTAATCTCTCTCTCTTCCTCACACCTCTAGGTTTGATGACCAGAGCATTAGAAATTCACCAGTTGAACAATTCGTAATCTCTAGGATCATCAGTGAGGTTCAAGTGTGCAATTTTGAGTTTCACTAGTTCAATTTTATTATTGCCTCCTTTGCATTCTCCGAGTGATTCTGGTAAAGCAACTCTTGAATCTCGTGTGATAGTTGCATGATCAACTGCTAAAATCCGTTTTGGATGAGGAACCGTAAAGCCAGTAGCTACGCTATATGCGAAAATACAAATGTTGGTTTGATTTTTACAGTTTGTGTTAACTACAAGAATGTCATAGTTATATCCCAATAAATTTGAAAACTAATATTGTCAGAACGGGAGCGAGATACTTGTTCCAGCAAATGTTTTAAACTTTATTGTCATTTCGTATAGAAAATGATTGTCCATAAGATACTATTTCCATTTATGAATAGCATGAAAAGCTTCTAATAATTCACACTTGTAATGGCAGTATTACGGTGTTCACCTATGGCCAGAGGATACTCTAGTACAATGCCATTCCATTCCATTGTGAGGTGGTGTAATGTTTGCCTGACAGAAGATATCTAGTGCAAAGCTAGTTCAAAAAGTGCAGATGATAACAATAGAATTGCCCAAGTTTAGATGATATTTAGTGCAAATCCAACTCAAATGGATATGAGATACTAAAGCATGGTGGATTGATGCAATTAACTTTGCAACAAGTCACACACCGGCCCCCGTATGACCCGTGGGTGTGTCAGTCCCTCATAAGATCGGTGAATGGCAATGATCCCTAGAAGATTGGCAATCCACGATACAAGATCGATGGCTTTAACACCAATGATGCAACCACATAGCTATAATACTTGGGAATTGCATTCTATCAACAATTAAAGAGCTAGGGAATTGCAACTATTAGTGATAAATTCTATGAGAGAGAGGGAGAGAGGGATACGAGGGAAGAGTATTTCATTGCTTGATCCATTTCAGTATATCACTTCGTCAATATACAGGACAAATATGTGAGGGCAATAAAAGAAATACCATAACAGTGAAATCCGAATGCAAAATTTTCTATTAGGCACGCACAGTAGCTTGTTGCTGCTAAAAAGCTGGAGATCACGTGTTGCTTGTTACGCACATGACCTATGCTAGCCTCACTCGGGTCATGGATTGAGATGGCATTATTTGGGCCTGTGGCAGATCATGGGCCACTCTAATGGGTGACCAGCGCAAGCCGATTAGGGCATTCAGAGGTACCAGTACTTGCCACTTCTCTTGGTTTATGTGAAGCCCACTGTATCATTTATCTCTTTCAAAGGTCATTTATGCCAATGGTCTCACACTTGTCCACTGTGTTAATTATATTCATACCCTTAAGGGCATGTTTGGTTTGGGGGATAGAAGGGGTTAATGGTTACCCATTAACTATTACCCCTCTTTTACCCTTATTTGGCTTTGGATGAAAATTTGCACCATAAAATTTTTTACCCCCATTTGGGGTTAAAACCTTTGCGCTAGGGAGGAGTAGTGCAGAGCTCATAATGCTAATTTCTGGAAAAAAAAATTCAGATCTAAAAGGTTGTCCCAAACCTTAACCATCAAACAGCTAACTGTCATTATTGTAGCTCACCACCCTCCGCCAATTGTTATCTGATATCATCGCCGCCCTATGTCGCTGCCGCCCACCGCGCGATGTCGCCGCCACCGACGTCAATCACTGCCTGCCACCACAAACCCTCTGCCCTAGCCACCCAACTCGAACCCCTTCAGACCAAGCCAACTCGAACCACCACAAACCCTCCGCCTGCCAACTACCCCGGCCAACCTCCACCCGCCGTCGAACCACCACGCTTCGCCAGACACCACCCCTCCACACCCAACTCGAACCCCTTCACACCAAGCTTCAGGCTTCCACCTTCGTACTCCGAAACCCTTCTACCGCTTTCAACATCACACCCACCTCGAACCTCTTCATCACCACCTCACTTTCCTTTAGCACCCCCATAGGTACCACCCTCTTCCAACTGCTTCATGTGATGGTTCGCCACAATCACCGCCTTCACCACCACCGGATTCCGTTAACAACTCATCTCCACTACTAGATCTGGTGTTTGCCCTAGTGTTAAAAGATTGAGTTAAGGTTAACGGTTACCCCTAAACCAAACAAAGTAAAATAAAACTTTTTCAGGGGTTAATGGTTACCCTATTAAAATTTGCACCAGGAATGGTTACCCCCAAAATTTTAACCCCATACCAAATATGTCATAAGTGTATTAATTTAATTCATGAATAAGTTATACCGTGTCAATTTAATTTACAAGCCAAATTTAACAATAAAATATTTAATTATCTGATCGCCGGTTGGCTTCGATTGATGAAATATACAACATCTAACGTAATTATACAAGTTTCGTCGCCTGTTGACGTCTCTCAAGTCTCAATTATCTTTGATGATTTTGTTATCCTTCAAGTGTGGCTGCACCCTTTAATACGCAACTTCCCTCGCAACACCTTCTCTCTCTCTCTCTCTCTCGGCGTGCGTCCTCTAGGTTTGACGGCCCTAGCATTCCAAATTCACCAGTCCAGCAGTTCGTGATCTCTAGGATCATCGGCAAGGTTCAAGTGTGCGGTTTCGAGTTTCACTTGTTCAATTTCATTATCTTCTGCATTCTCTCTGTGGTTCTGGTAGAGCAACTCTTGAATTCTGAGTACTAGTTGCATGCTCAATTGCTAAATTCTGTTCGGATGACGAACCGTAAAGCCAGTAGCTGCGCTATATGCGAAAATTCAAACGTTGCTTCGATTTGTACAGTTTGTGTTAATTACAGGTATAATTCTGTTGATTAATTCGTTTGATCTTCTCGGACGGGGATAGAATCAGACTGCTATACTGTTTAATATTGATGTGGTGTGTGCAGATTGAATGAGTACTATGATTTACTGAGATCATTGAAGAACAAACGAGATCACTTGTACTCGAGGCTTAGTGAACAGCTGGTTGCCAAGGTTTGATTTTTCCTTCTTCTTGTAAATATTTCTCAGTAATTGAGCCAACTATGGGATCATTTTGTTGAAGCTGTAATGTGCTTGCTTATTAAATGATCAAGGCCGGTTATGAGATTTTAGGAGTCTGAAGCAAGTTTTGATCAAGTGACCCTCTTTTGGTACCGGAGAAGTGCAAGTCAGCTTAATCAATCATTATTCACTTTTTCTTATAATACTAACTAATTATGGGTCTTTTACAATATATTGTAGGATATTATAGGTAAATTGAAAACACAGGGTTTAAGTTTACCTCAATTTTGAAATTGGTTTGAACTTGTCTTACAACGTTTGATAGATCGCCTTGAGAAATGTGTTGAATAACTAAGAGAGTCACCGTAGTCTTCTAGTTTGTCATCAAAACCTGGCGTAGGAGATAATGACTCCAGAGAGAGTTGAGTTTTGGGAGTCTATTGATTTCTTGTCAATTGAAATGAGTGATAATGGGAGAGAAGATACTCTGATTATGGCAAAAAGCCATAATCCTATTTTAGATCATCTTCTTTAAGATTCCACCCATATTATCATAACAGATAAGATAAGTGATTGACTGTTGACTCATGGTCAGCATTGAACATCTCCCACTCATCCATTAAGGACACTCTCACTTTATAAAGATAATGGGAAGTGCGACCAAACCGATACATAGAATAACCAAGCGTATTTTATTAAGCCACCATCTAGCTAACATAACACCTCAAGAACACATAAGTAAAATCATAATACCCTGACCTTTTGATAGTACTAAGAATCTAGAATCATTGATCTCTCAAACAAATGTGCTAAATTCACATAACTTTGATTGTGTCACAACTGATATGACATAGTCGCCTAGGCAGTTCAGGTAACACCGAATAAGTTTTTCACTGGACACACACTCCAATTCGTCTTAGCCTAATTGACTTCTTAGACATGTTCTTTGTTGGACTGTATCTATCATATGGCCCTTGGATTACACGCTAAAGTAGCATCACTAGTTTTCAACTTCATGACAACATGGACAGGGGATCTATTCTATCACTCTCTACTTTGGTCGTCTTATGGTATGATATGTATGTTATCGCATGGCTCCCACTTAACTGGGCATGTCACAGTATCATTTATGCCATACGAATTTCTGCATGGGCAATATACAATATGCCAATTTGGCTAACTAACAGGCATGTCTTGGAATGAGTTAATGAAATCTATATTCGACTTTTGCAAATCTCATCTTAGACTAATTGAGGCGACATTGTGTCATATGCCTCTTCTACAACTCGTGTACAAGGCATGTTGAGATCCATATATACTAAAGACATGATCTCAGGTGGTCTCTTCTTGCGCACACTCAACGTTGAGACGATCATTCGTGTGAGTGGCTTGCTCATAGCCTGGTGACATCTTTACATTGATGTGCCTAATAAGTCATCTTGAACTAATCAGTTCATTCTATACTGGCCAATATCGACTAGTCACTTAAAATTATCAGATTTATCAACATGTAATGGAACAAATGCAGTGGAATAATTAAAATCATCGAGATTAAGTCTAAAGAAACCATTACAAAGATAACCATGAACAAACAAGTTACCACGAAAGTAAATGTCTACTCGATCAGAATCAAAATTAAAAGTGTAGCCTAAACGTAGCAAAGTTAAAACAAAGCAAAGATTATGTTGAACTCCTGGTGCATACAACACATCATGCAAAATTAGAGTTTTTCCGCCATGCAACTTGAGTTGATACGAACCAACTCCTAGCATTTCCTGTTCATTGCTATTTCGAAGTGTGACAGATTGTATGCAGGATGGAATTTGACAGTAATCCGCAAAGCCAACTTTGTCATAAACTATGTGCTTGTTTGCTCTTATATCCATGATGCAATCAGGGAGATAGTGAGCAACCAAGGCATGAGTACACACAAAGATATTCAAAGACTTGGTAAGGGAAGGTACCTTTTTCAGCTCGGGACAATCACGTGCAAGGTGACCCTTCTACTTACAATTGTAGCATATCATCTATGATACGTTCTTTTTGGGGCACGTTTACCCTTTTGGTGTTTTTGAAAACTTTGGCTTGCTTGGGTCCCAGACCCTTGCGTTTGAGCTTGGTTGCCCTACACTTCACCGAGGAGCAACAAGAATGGTGACATGATTTGCCTCATGATGCTCTGCCTCTAGCTCAAGATGCCCTGAGATGGTAGTAAAGGTCTCATGGAGTGTTTTGGATTTTTTGTATATTCCACCCACTTCAAGGTCAAAACATGAAGTTTTGTAGCTGAAATTTAACCATATTTGACCTTTAGGTCCCAAACTTGCCTAGAAGGTCATCGCATATGTAATACAACATATTATAGCGTGCATTATGTTCCTTTTTCAGCCAATACTCATAAGCGATCATGTTCTTTTTTCACTTGGTCGGACTCACCTTCCTTGGGTTTAGTCAATCAACTCAAGCTGTGTGGTGAACATACTCTAATTTTGCATGATGTGTTGTATGCACCAAGAGTTCGATGTAATTTTTGCTTAGTCTAACCTTTGCTATGTTTTGGCTACACTTTTAAATTTGATTATGATCTTGTAGGCATTTACTTTTGTTGTAATTTGTTTGGTCATAGTTATATTTGTGATGATTTCTTTCGACTTAATCTCGATGATTTTAATTATTTTACTGCATTTGTTTCATTACCTGGTGATAAATCCGATTATGTTAAGTGGCTTGCTAGACTCAGCCATATAACTAGGATAAGTAGCTGACTCATTGATTCATGGTCAAAATCTAACACACACACACACACACACATATATATATATATAAAATATTTCATACATAGGTCAATTATTGTTCCAATTATAAATGTTTATATGAAAAAGAAGCAAATTCATAGTATAATTAATTTTCAAAAGGGATTCTTAACAAATTAGGGCCCCCCAAACAGCTACTTGGGTTGCTTGGGGTCTTGATTGATGTTGTCAATGGTACTAAAACTTTGAGTTTATGCCTTTGTGTTCTACATAATTTTGATTCGTTTGTTTAAATCGAGAAATTACACGTCCTGTTGCTTATCAGGATTGTAAATATTTCTCGATAATTGAACCAATTATGGACTCTTTGCGTTGAACCACTAGTATGCAAGCTTATACAATGTTGTTGTGGTTTTGTATTTGTGACCTTGTGTTCTACACAGTTTTCACGTTCTAGTTGTTTTTCTTTCTCATTACTATGATAGCATAATTCTATTCGAACTTGAACACTTTATGTTGGGTGACAAATTTGCGGGTGTGCAGAGAGCGTCAATTTAGGACAAGAAAACTTCTCTTATGTCTTTCTCATAGATGTATCTTATGTAGATATCAACAAAATGCATGCTATAAACTAGAAGATGGGTTGGACTTAGGTCAAAAGAAGACAACTTAGTGCACTGGTTCACACCAAGCTATGGAGAATTGGATATCTGGATTCAACTTACAGATTGCAATGGAACAACCTTATCAACTGCATTAATGTCCACCCTCTTGTTGGCCATAGGTTGATGTTTACATGTTCTCTCTTAACTATTAATTAATTATTGTGACATCATGGGAAGTTCATCCCATAAACTGCAATGAGTCAAACATTTAGGATAGTTGCCTTAGTTCTGTGCAAGTTTGCAGATTGTGGTTGAGAGTAACGTGGCAGTGATAATTTAATAAAAACACGAATGCTCTCCTAATTAATTTCTTGGATAAAAATAGAACATTCATTAGTAAGAGAGGATGAATATACAATGTAGAGAACGCCAAGTCTTCACAACTTATAAGTAGTTCATGTCTATGGATATTAGTATGGTTAATGCACCACAACCCTTGGCCCAAATGCAAGTCATGAGTGGCTTCTATTTTCCAAGTTAATTCTCAAGGGACTTGAGTTCATATTTTGTATTTTTGATTTTGCTTCTTGATCCTAGCTATGATGATCTCCTTGATGGGGATAAGTGTGAAGTCGATCAAATCAAAGAAAACAATGTTTTCAATTCTACAAGCATGAAAGAAAATCCATAATAGGAAAGCAAAGACTACTTGAAGATTTTCATTCCAACTTTATAGTGATAGACTTTCTATAGAAGGAATGCTAGCGGGTTCCTAGCCTCTTTTTTTTTTTTTTTTCCAAATTTATTTGACATTATAGAACAAGTTGTTATTATTGAATATGACACATGGAATCGTTTTTGGTTTCTTGTTTGGTATAATACTTGGTTTCTTTTGAATCATGCTTTGTAGAAGTTGAACCTAAAACTCTGGAATTTGGAGATCCATAATCCCAAACCCAACAATCCCAACCTAAAACTTTGGCTTTTGGGGACCCATAATTCTGAAGCCTACCATTATTCAATCATCACTTTGACATTCAAGAATGAGACTAGAGTAGGGGTATGTTTCCCTCACCTCCTTAATGAGCTAGTGCAACCACAATCTTCTATTTGCTTCTACAATGAGCACAACCTTCTATATGAATGTTCAAAATCTTTCATTGTTTTTAGTTGCAAGAATTATGGAATGTTTCAGAGGGAGGCAGTCAAGGAAGGGGTATCATAATGTTGAATGTTTCTATATTGTGCTTTCTTAGAGAAAATAATTGGTTGAGGAACCTTTCCTTCTAAGGAAAATGCAAGATTAATATTCTTAGATTTCATTGGGAAAAGCTCTGACAGTCGGTAATTTGTTGGAAATGAGAAACTATTGCAGCCATTGTGGTAAGTATGTGCGTATACTAGTGGAGCCATATTTCCTCGGCATGGTGAGGGCTAGACATGGCAACAAATTGCGGCCATTGTGGTAAGTATGTGCGTATACTAGTGGAGCCATATTTCCTCGACATGGTGAGGGCTAGACATGGCAACAAATTGGATATGGATCTTACCGATGTTAATTTAGTCTCATAAGAAAATTATTCTTTTTGATAACCTGGAAAATGATGAAAAAGTAATCCATTTCCAAATTTGTTTTTGCTCGGATATCTAATCTGTTTATGCTTGTAGGCTTCATGCCATGTTTGGAGTGTACCCTTATACTTTTAAAAATATAAACATCCTGTAGATAAAGTTGGATAGAATTCTTAACAAAGTGGACTTATTAATAATTTGATTATCAAGTTCGGTTTGTGATTGCATAATTGAATCATTATTTTAGATCCATGTCCAATTATTTATGGAATCATGTATGATTCGGAATAAAATTGATCCATTGCTAGGTCTAATCATGTGACCAATTTGATGAAGATAATGTAATACTCTATGTACATGCTTTCCTTTCCCCTCCTATTATGTAGCCCCAGTAATTCATGCTTGACCTTTAGCATAATACAAACTCCACTTAGTGATTTTTCTCACTTTTGAGGTCAAGCATATGTGACCAAAATTGGATATAATCTCCATCCAATTTTGTATGTATAAAAATGAACAGTTAAAAAACTAGACCCTTGTAGTTTCCAGAAATTTCTTTTCTAACACTTGAAAATGAGGAATCGTTTACAAATTGAGGCAGCATGGGAATATGCTACCAAGGATCGGACGAAGAAATGCTGGCTCAAGCTATGTGGCTGTGTGTGTGTTTCCATTACATAGCACCTAGGTTAATTTCCATTACTAACTGCCTTTGCATATCTGATAGCCACTATTTCATTCATTTGCTTATGTGTTTGTTGGGGGAGGAGGTGGGGATAATTGACCTCCAAATCATACAAATTTCTACCACAAAGTGGTACAGTTCGCTGTTCGCTTTCCAATTTGTACTATCGAACAAAACTTTCCTGGGTGGATTACTGAGTTGGTTTAAAATACATATTTCCAGCAATTTTTCCTTTTATCAATTGACCCATCTCACTAATTGGAAGGTCTGTTAGATGTCGCTCTGTCATTCATAGTGGGTATTCTTCAATGCATCTTTTTTTGTTCTCATCCATTAGGATAAGGCAAACGATCAACTCAACTGGAAAGTGCTTCAAAATGAGAAGATGTTGAGGTTGAAAGAGAAGCTCCGAAAGAGTAGAGAGCAGCTTTTGCAAGGTTACCGGGCTAATCTTTTTTTTTTTGCCCTAGTTTTCTTTCTTGAAATTGTAGTGGCATTTGATTACCGTTCTGACTCATAATTGCAGGGAAAGCTACATTAGAGAAAATGTCTTACGATTTGAAAGTCAGATATGGATTGCTTGATTCGGCTAAGATCATGGTATGTTCAAACACTTAAAGACACGCTTCTCAGTTAGATGCCCTGATGAGCATATTCTACAATTTGTACAACAAAGTTCCCCTTGTCATAAACTGTTCTATTTGCTGCTTTTCTTATTCAGATCGAAAAGAACCGAGTGGAAAAATTGGAGAAGTCCTATCCTAATTGGATATGCACTCAGAGCTTAGGACATGTAAGCATTGTTTTTGCATATTCTCTTCCCCGTGATGTTATATATTTGCTATTGTGCGCATGGTCTGTAGAAGTTCTTTTGTCGTTAAAATATAATCAGAACAAAGGGCATCTTCTCAAAATTTTTTTTTTTTTTTTTTTTTTTCTGGGGCTTTGAGTCTATGATGTGTCTGACGCTTTAAATTGACTATGAACTGCAGATGGCAATCACCTCAGAGCGTTTGCATAGACAGTCTCTGATTCTTAGACAAATTTGCAAGCTGTTTCCACAGCGTCGGGTATATGCATCTTCAACCTTTTCGTACTTTCAATGATTTATTTGGTTCATATATTATAATTATACACCATTCTTAGGTGTTGTACACTGGTCAGTGATGTCCATGTTACTTAGCTTTTGTTGATGCAACTGTAAGTGTTTGGTTCTGTTGTCAAGATTAAGGGTGCGTTTGGTTTACGAATTTCACTAATACTGAGAAAGATGAAGTGAAAGAATTGTTGGATTTGAGCTTCGTGTTTGGTTCACAAAAGGAGAATCTAAATACCCTTTGGATTTGTTTTCCTAGCAAGTAATTTGGAAAAACCTGAGCCACTCCCTCCCCCCAAGCAGCGATCATCACCCTCTTCCACTACTGTAGCCACCAATGTTGTTTGCCAGCTGTTGGGTGAAAAAGGAAAAGAAATAGCAGTAATTTTACTTCGTGCAGGTATAAACTGTTGTCAAGAATGAACTGAAATTGTGAGGTTAATTCCTTTCCTTTTGAAACGGCGTTGAAACCTAAAATTCTTCTCTACCAATGACCCTCAAATCCATCTGTGAATGTTCTTGCTATAAAATGACCTTTCCATTGCTTTCCATGCAAGATGGTTGAACAGTTTTCAGCTATGACTATCTTGCTTCTTTCTGAAATCCTTTGCCCTGATTGGCAAAGATGTTGAGGTAAAGAAGTTTTGCATTTGTATCTTTCAAGTTTCATTGTAAAAATTAAGGACGCAGCTGACTTATGAGCACCTCCTGGTAGAAACGGATGGCGGTTCTCAGTTGTAGGCTTGTATCTTATCTGATGTCTCATAGCCTTTCGTTCCAAACTTGAAGGTGCTTTCCATCTGTCAGTCATTCTGCTGTCTTTATTCGTCTATAGACCACTTGATGATTTGCGCATTCAGTTTTACATCAACATTCTTGTGTATTTCAATGGCGGATGGACACAACATGTGAAGCCGAGGGTACATTCACTCATTTGGAAGAGGTGATAGTCTGAAATAAGCAATTGAATCAGAAAGAACTCCAGCTAGGGTCAGGGGGTCTCCTTCTGTGAAGCTTATGCTTTTATTTTGTTCTTATCATTTCTTTGAAATGATAGGCAAGGCAACTCTGAGCTTACGGTATATAGCTTCTTCATCTCAGTGGAATAACTCTTAAAGGAATAATTCTAAAGTATAATAGACAAGGGGTGTCCTAATGCTGACATTTTGTCACATATCTAAATAGATAATTGGTGCAAGGAAGTGATGCTAATAGGCATTGGGAAAGGAAGTGTAGGTGAGGGAACTCATTTGTAGTATATTATAAAATATAAATACGACAAGGGTGCCATAATTCTAATGTTCTGCAGCATAGCTAAAACATGTCACCAAGGAGTGTTCTGAGTGATGCTAAAAGGCACTGGGAGGGGAAGTGCAGGTGAAGGAGCCACATAGCCGAGCAAGGTATGCAACGAGCAGAAGTCATGATAAAGGGTCCTGGTCTCGGAAGAGATGTAGCATTACGAGCTATTCGTAGAAGTGGTATACTATTAAGTTTTGCATGGGATGTAACCCCTATGCCACATAATGCTATAGACCTCCTAAAAAATGACGCGTGTAAAAATAAACATTGAAGAGATTTCAAGAGAAATAAATGATTCAAGGCATTGGGAGAGGAAGTGCAGGTGAAGGAGCCACAATAGAAGTTGTGAAGAAAGACTTGAAAGCAATCTGACTATCAGGCATTGTTTTCTAGAAGCAGGGATGGAGTCATGGAGTAGGATTTTTAAATGCCTCATCTGGTGGCATTCTCTTATTTCCTCTGTGGTTACAATGGTTGGAGCTAAATTGGGAGATTTGAAATCCGTCCAAGCTACCATACTTGACCATGAAGTTTTTGAAATTTGGACTGTTAAGTTTTTGAAACATGTTAGTAGTTTCTTTTCGTTCTTTTCCATTTTGAATAATATTTTTTCTGAACCAAATGATGCGTTCTTCTCATTCATGCATACTGTACAATGACAGTGAGAATGTTTGACAGAATTTGAGCCATTTGTGGACAATTCTGATTCTGTGAGATTGTTCTAATCTGGACTTCCTGTCCTTTCGCAGGTGATTGTGGATAAGGACCAAAAAGATGGCCTTAATGGTCCATACGATGTAATTTGCAATGCTCGCTTACCACGAGGCTTGGATCCCCATTCTGTTCCAGCAGAAGAGCTTGCTGCCTCTTTAGGGTATATTTCTTGTGCTAATCTTTGGATCATCGCATAGAGTAAACTTCTTCTGAATGTTATTGTTTCTTCCTAGTATGACATAATATATATTTTCTCATGTGACTGAAAATGTTGTTTCTTTGTTATTCTTGATGTTTAGGTGCCCTTAGTAATCGTGATCCTTACACCTCATTTCTATCTGTTGGTTGTTCTGAAGATTCTTGTGTATTTCTATCTGTTGATTTTGTTACCAAAGAGGGTACCAACACGCCGTCACCGGATCTCATTAGAACTCCGAAGTTAAGCGTGCTTGGGCGAGAGTAGTACCAGGATGGGTGACCTCCTAGGAAGTCCTCACCCTCAGGTTGGGGGCACTGGGAAACAGCCTCTCTTCAGGTTAACACCGTAAGAGGGAAGGCTGCGTACATCCGCCCCTCCCCAGACCCTGCGTAGGCGGGAGCCCTTGAGGCACTGGGTATGTTCCTTATTCTACTGACCCATAATATCCAATTACTGAAACACAGGTACATGGTACAATTGCTAAATCTCACTGTTCAAAGCTTAGCTGTGCCTGCACTTCACAACTCCGGGTTTGCGGTAAGATCTTTTGATTCCTGGTTTGTAGGCTCACGAGGGCCTGGAGAGAAGGAGAGAGAGAGAGGGGGGGTTGGTCATATGGTTTGGGAAATCAAACAGCATTTTGCTTATTAGAATTGTGTTATCTGAAGGATTTTGTTTTCTATTTTTTTATTTTTTTGCAAGGTTTGTTCTGATGGTGTATGCTCTTTCTTCAGGGCTCTTGTTCTCGAATATGGCAACGAGATTCCTATTGGGATGCCCGTCCTACCTGTCGAAGGTAACTGTCCAAACTTGACTTCAGATCTTTTAATTCGGTGATGTTAGCTTGTGGGCTGATTTCATAAAATAGGATTATCTTTTTGGTGCTGCTATGCTAGAAGCTTTTCACGGTCATTTGAGATCACGTGTGTTCTATGCAGCAACGAGTATCCTCTCTTCATTCCACGCCAAAATTGTTGCACAACAGGGGGTGAAAATTCGTGGTCTGATAGAAGCTCGTGCAATTTAGAAGTTACAACAGTGGAAACTAAGAGAAAACCACGGCTTGATTCTACTGGCAGTACTAGCTTTAACTACGCCTGTGGATCACCGCATTCAGTAGAGACGCACAAGGACTTGCAGAAAGGGATTGCACTTCTCAAGAAAAGTGTGGCATGTGTGACAGCATACTGTTATAACTCATTATGTTTGGATGTGCCAAGTGATGCCTCTACTTTTGAAGCATTGGGGAGGTTGCTGGCAACTCTTTCTTCATCCAAGGAAGTTCGATCTGTTCTCTCATTGAAAATGGCATGTTCAAGGTATGCCTGAAAATCTTTTGTTCAGATTACTCTCCCTCTTCCCTGTTCTTCATTTCTCTTGCTCTTGGTCTTCTGCTAATTGTAAAGTTTGTTATATGGTGTTGAGGTGGGACGTTATTCTTGTCTATATTGTTTGCATACCACTGGATTGGGAGATTAACTTCTGGCATCTTACATCAACTGATATTTCTGACACCATTTAGCACCAGGAAATAAGAAAGGAAAACACATAGGAATGGAGGAGGCAAGGTGATACGGTTGTTTGTTCATTGTCTGTGGCAGTTGTTCCATACACAAAATGTAACATTAAGGTTATGTAAGTTTAATAACCTTTACTTTTCTTGTGAAAAAGGTCAGGTTTCTGAAGGTGATAAAACTAGGCGGAAGCAGAAATGTATATGGACCTAGGAGTATTGTACTGCTGGTTTCTAGTCCATCAAATAGTTATTAGCTAATGCCAGAATGTCGTTTGGTTCATGCCCAGAGTTGCGTTGAGGAGAGGGGATTGTTCTAGATTTATGAGAATTTCTGAAGTATTATGGAATATTAATTATAGGATATTATTTATCTAGTGGGTTGCATATTTTGATGCGTTCATGAGTGTAGAATTTGTAGCGTTTTCCACTATATGATTTCTTTGTCCTTTCTCCTTGAACCTTATATGTTTCTTTTATGCATTTATAATATTTCTGAAAAGCATATTTATTTGTAATTTAATTTCTTCTTTATGCATGTATAATTTGTAATTTAATTTCTTCTTTATGCATGTATAAGAAATTTGGTGATTACAAAAGTCCAGTGCAATGACTTGTTATCTTGTCTTACTGTACTGTCTTCTAGGTCTTGTAAGCAAGTTCAGCAACAGAACAAATCTGTATGGAATGTAAATTCAGCGATTGCATCAAGTACCTTGCTAGATAGTGCTCATATACAACCGTTAATGGTAAAGTATACAGTTCTGATTTTGCAAATCATAATTTCTCCTGATACAAAATAAATGTTGCAGTGTGAAACATTTGTTTATCTAGGATGTTAATTGTGTATCATATTATCGTAAAGATTGAGGATTTAAGGGAAACTAGTTTCTTGATTTTGTAAAATCAATTATTTGGCATACAGTTATAGAACTCATCTTTGCTTTTAGTGCTTTATATTGCTTGTATTTTTAGAGAGATGGGTGAGAATAAGACCCTGCGAGCTGATAGTCATATGACAATGTTGAATGTTTCATCCAATCTTAATATTAAGCCTACGTCATTCCTAGTTGATAATAGGTCCTGGTCCTGAAAGTAGTAAATTACAGTGAATATCGCACTCTTAGTTAGAAGGTTGGTTAAGTTAAAACGAAAAGAATGAAAGTAATGGTGAATTGACTCTGTGCACATCCCCTTATATGCACTGCAAAAGTGATATACATGCACACGGACTATAGGCAGCAGAGAGAGGTTCATTGGGGTTTTTCATCTGATTGATGTTTTCCTACATCATATCGAGATGAAGTGTCTAGATTGCTTACTGGGTTATGATTTGAGAAAGAGGGACAAGGACCTCGGGATAGAGAACTGAGAACATCACTTACCCCACCACAGTATCTGCCCTAACTGGTGATGAATTCTAGCTTGAAAGGATCTTTATGAATTTCTTTTTAAGTTGATATGTAATTCCGCTTTTTTATTAGGTTGAGCAAAATGAAGGCGGCCAGAACTGGGATCAAGAAAGTGGCAGGCTGTTTTTGCCTTCTAGTTCCATAAATTTTATAAAGTTAGTACATAGGTAAATATGTTTTGGACCATTCAGTTGAAAAATGGGGAAATATAACTATATTTTTCCTTCTATCAAAAAAAATAATTATGCAATCTCCCTCAAAATAATGTCCTCCTTCTGACTTAACTACATCATGTTTGAGAAATGGGTCACTTCCTAGTATTCTTCAATTGATGCTGCGTTGGTGAATTGGTGGGAGGACAAGGTAAAGTGTGACATAGCAAAGTCATAAGTGAAATATTTCTAGAATCAGAAAGTAGGTCATTTTTTGGGACTTCCCAAAACAGTGATGCATTTGTTTTGCAACAGGACTATTTGTATGTTTCTACTCTTACTTTGAGGTAAACTTGTATGAGAATCATATACTGGACTTTGGGGTGGGGGCATGACAACTTCTATTGCTGCACTCAATTGAGATATTGACCATGACAATGCAATGTTTTTAGAATGGGCTTATTATACATACCCATGCATCTTAAGATAAATTCATTGGTTTCTGCCATGTCCTTCGTTTATTATGACAAACATGACTAAGTTACATATGTCAATGGAGAATTCTTGGCTTTCTTTATCCGAGGAGATTGTCCTGAGTAACATGCACTCAGGGATGTGAATTAGCCAAGTCAACCGGAGCTTGAGCTTGTTAGGCTTGGTGCTTGGCTCATTGATATATAGTTCGGCCCAGGTTTGGCTCGAAGCTCGCAGAGTTTGGAAACTTGAGCTCAAGCTCAGCTTGTCATACTCTTGTGCTCAACCTAGCTTGGGTCGGTCGACCTTGAACCCTTCTCCGCAAGTGAGCTAAGCTTCCCTTTTTAGGTTTATTAAATCTAGGCTCGTTTAGGATTGGTGAGCTCTGCTTATTTACACTCGAACTTGGCTTGATTGAACAAGCTCATAAATTATATTGAGATTGTCTCATTTATGCTTGTTTAGGCTCACGGTGCTATGAGCTCAAGAATTTACTAGGCTCGAGCTTAGCTCGTTAAACTACATAGCTCGACTTGAGCTTGAAGAACTGAGCCTTTCGATCGTTGAGAGCTAGCTTGGCTCGTTTACACCCCCTACATGCACTATCAAAGCCCCAGCTGTGAGTTGCATAGATTGGTTTTATTTGCACTCGGCTTTCCTGCAAAATTAATTGCTGATGCAGACTATTGATGTTTTCTTTGATGGTCCTGCAGCAAAACTTATGTGAGAAGAGCCCCCCAAATTCTCTTTCCAGCATTATTTATTCCACTGATACTCCTGATGCTGGAAAAAATGAAAGCCTTGTTGATGGATGGGACCTAGTGGAACGTCCTACTTTTCCTCCACCGCCATCTGAAACTGAAGATGTGGAGCATTGGACTCGGGCCATGTTCACTGATGCCACAAAAAAATGACCATGCTACTAGTCTTTTGTAAGTTAAAATGCTTAGGAAAATAGAACTGGATTGTTTTCCATCTTTGATATTATGGCATTTGTTTGGCATGCTTTATTAGTGATGTTTGTTTCCAATTAATACTGGCTTCGGTTCACAGTGGCAGGCTCCATCCTGATCTCTGTCGTCCTTTCCATATTACCATATTTTTTTTCTGAGGCCTGCCCAGGATTTGTAATGTCCTTATCCCTAGCTACTGTTGAATATGAACTCATGAGTCATGATCCCGAAATGAAAATGGAGAAGCCTTGCCATTTTGCGAAGTGGAACCTCTTCCTTTGTATATGCATGACCAACACTGAACTGGAAATTCTTTTATTCTTGCTGGTCAATGACAGTCCGCACAGAGTTCTGTTCACTTTCCAGTAGAACATTCTCCCACATTCCGTCTGAGCTGATATATGTCTTAATTGGCTAGTGTTACTGGTATTTTGTCAATCCTAGAAGTGTGTAATAATCTGTTTCGTACTGCACTCAAAAAATTTCCCAACTCGCATTTTGGACAAATAAATATCCAGGGCTATTGAAAATGTCTTATCGATCAAGCTCCGTGGAGTAAGAAAAAGGAAAAAATTTTGCAGACTAATATTTCCAGTGAAGTACTCATGGAAAAGGAGATGTTTCTAGGATCTCTCTTGACAAAGACTTTTGGAGGCTTTGTTGACATAACATTGGTTGATTGGTAGAGAAATTAGAGGGCCTAATTAGAGAGCCTTATGTTGCTAATTCTTGGATTTTTGGTTATTATCTGATTTTTCCTTTTCTTTTGTGTATTTTTGGACATCTTGTCCATAACACTTTGTATATTCTTCCTCTCTTAATAATATTTATTTTTTATCACAAAAAGATGGTAAATGAGTACCAAAAACAGTACAGTAACGGCATCTTTGCTTTCTGGTCCTTCAAATTAATTTAAGGTACTTAGTTTTGTTGACAAGAAAGTCAGAGGAGAATTTATGTAGCTGAATGTTCAAAGATGAGGTATTTGGGAGCAAATTCTGGATAAAATTGGTAATGATTGGCTTGAAGACCTATAATATGTTGAAGATAGGAGATTAACCCTCATCAAGAGTGCTCCTGTCTTTTCACTTTCTATACCCTTACCTATCCCTAGATCCATCTCCAATCCTTCAGGTAGGATTTTTGTGGGGTCCTTTACATGAAGATTTCAAATGCCTTCTTATGAGATGGAATCTTGTCAAGCAGCCTATTCCTAGAGAAGGCTTCAGATTGAGGATCTGGCTCCATCGATTCATAGAGGATAGACATATTTTATGGAGAATGGTAATTGCTATATATGGCAACAAAAGAAATGAGTGGACTCCTAGAACCCCTAGGAAAATCTATACAACAACAAACCCAGTGCCTCCAAGGGCTCCCGCATAAAGCAGGGACCTAGGAAAATCTATGAAGGATGAAATCAAATTGTGGTTCAGGTTGTGTTACAATTGTGTTCAGAAATATGGCATATTGGGACATGGCATTTTGAGTTCACCTATCGCATTTGGTTTTTCGGGAATATTTTAAATCTTATACTTGTCAAAAATTGAATGAAAAGTCATATAATTGTCAATTTTATTACTTGTTGATAGTTTAAACTTATTTATAAGGCGATTTGGAAAATGCCGTCCTGGTTAAAAAAAAAAAAAAAAAAAAGGGAAACCACATAATGACTAGATTCTATGGATTGCGAATTTGGAGGTCCATTGTTAATGGGATGGCTTCTTTTCCTTCACCTAATATAAGGTTAGTGATGGTTGTTTCTAGTCCCTTTTGGCACGATTCTTGTTGCTGGAATATCCCCCTCAAGGACCAATTCCCAATCTCCTCTTATGGGCTTTTAAGGAGTCAATAGTTAAGGAATATTATGAGATTGTGGGAAATAATACCTTTTGGCCTCGTCATTTAGCAAATATGCTTTTCATGAAGCTGAAACCTTCCCTTTTTTTTTTTTTTTTTGGAACTTAGTGGGTACAAAGTCTTGTTGAGTCAAGATGATAGTCTCTTAAAGGATTGGTAAACTAAATCCTTCTCTATCAAATTTATTTTTGGTATTTTGTACTTCCCTACCTCCTATGTTAATTAATTAGACCATGCTACTTTATAAAATGTTTCATTTTAGTGCCTCAGTGAGATTTCCTGCCAAAGAACTTATGGACATGCAAGGAGAATATTTTTATTCTTTCCCCTGGCTGGGTCTCATGCAAGACATGTGGCACGTGTGTTTTATATTTTTCTTTTTCTGATGTGGATGTTGTGTCACGAAAAAGGGATATTGTGCAATCAACATGTATTGTCTTGTGTTTGTAAATGTCGTTTCTAGCCATGCTTTGTTGCTTCAAACTTGAAATTTATTTTCCTGTCAAAAATTAACTTGTCTGTTAATTTAAGATTGTCATCACCTTGATCCAATGTGGTACTCCATGGTTTTTCAAGGATTATCATTTTTGAATTGACATGGCACTAGTTTTGTTGTATTATCTACTTGGACTAGAATATAAAAATTTAGTTAATGCTAATATTTTTAATTGTTTTAGTTAGGTAATTTATTTATATTATAGTCCAATGTAATTGCTGCAGCTCTTTAAATGTCCATAAAATATACATTTTTCATAAGACCATGAATTACGAGGTGGGAAAAGGAAAAGAAAATGTCGCACATATGACCTAGTCATGGGCAGAAAAGCCATGTCTGTTACACATACAATCTTTTGAACCATCCTTCTAAACAACTTGATCCCTTGAACCATTTGGAGAAAGAAACAAGAGGTTCTTTCTTCTTCCTTGTCGGATATAGTTCATTTGAGCGATAGCCTTAAGAACAATTGGCAAGGCTCTTTGATCCTTATCTTGTAAATTTCTTGCAATCTTGGATGCTCTTCTGAGCTTCCCATTTCTCTTTGTTCATAACCAAAAAGTATTTGAATTTCTGGTGCCAAAATAACATGTATTAGGTTGTAGGTGCATTCAGGAAAACACAGCCAACTACTAACATAGAATCAAGTAAAACCATCATTACGTAATAGATTTAGAGCTAGTCGATAGGTTAAAAAATCACCATGACATGTTAGTAATATCTGTGACATTTCACTTCCATGACATCATGTCCGCAACAGCAACCGCAATGGAGATTTGATTCCATGCTACTACCTGTATACACTATGGCAGGATACTTTTCTCCTAAACTACTTGTGTCTGGGAATTGAGATATGTTTCTTTCATATAATTCTTTCAGTGGGACATAGATCTCTTCTCTACCAATTTTATTGATGAAACTGTTTGTTAATGACTTCACATGTGAGTCTAGTAAGAATCTCACATTGGAGTTGTGAAAGAGGAGATCAACATAAAAGCCCAGTGAGTTACTCCAACATTGTCAATTAGTTTTAGGATGGAACCCATCTTGAGATTTTATGTAGATCTTATATATGCCAACTCTGTGGGTCAGGTCTAAAGCTCGGTTTAGTTTCACATGGTATGAGAGCAGGCTGGTAAGTTAGGATTGTTGTTTGACGTACCATGTCGTGGAGAAGAGGGGTGCATTTGAATTTGATGCATCGAGGGCCGCTTCAGTTACCGTTGGTTCCTATTGGACGTAACTCCTAATTGAACTAAAAAGGGCGAGGGGTGTGATTAAAGAAGACTCACATGTGAGGGGAAGTGTTAAGGACTTCACATGTGAGTCTATTAGGAATCCCATATAGGAGTTATGAGAGGGAAGAACATATAAGTCTAGTTAGACACTTAACCTATTGCCAACTGGTTTTAGGATGCAACTCTACTTCATTATAAGTGGAGCTCATACATGCCAACTCCATGGGTTGGCCCTAAAACCTTGTGTAATTTCACACTATTATTGCTATTTGTGAATTCTGGAACTCCTCTCTCTATACTATCTATTCTAGCAGCCATTGCACCAATTCCTATTCTCCTAAGGCTATGCTGATCTCTCTCTAGAAATCGTTTCAACCACCTAGACTTATATCTTCTATGGTTGTAGTTTCCTTTTTATTATTCTCTAAATTATTCTCCTAGTTCCCTGGTGCTCTGATATGTAGAAACCTTGTGAAGTTAGCTTTGGTGAATCTGGAAATGCCTCCTTGCCATGTTTGCCTTATCTGTCTAAAGTTTTGATCATCATCTATCGAGTGAAACCTACATGAGCTCCACATGAAGTTGTTCCTCTCGGATAATTGGCATGCAGACCCATAAGGCCTGAACTTTGAAATTTAACGCCTGGAACTGCTTAATCTTTGCTGCATTGTTATTTCATCAGGCAAGCTTCTCCTTAGCCGACTTCTTTGTTTGGAAGCAGTGTCTAATTGACTTCCTGGATGTATCTGTTGGGTTAAAAGTGGCATAAATGGATAATTATGAATCTGACAATGCGTCAGTAGGGACAGTATGAAATGATTTTGTAACTTGAGCGATAAACTTGGACGGGTTGATCTTATGGAAGATGGACTTGGGGAAGATGACTAGAGTTCATTTGTAGATTGAGGATCAAGGAATCAAGTCGTGGTGTTTTGTCGTGATGTGGTCACAAATGGTAGTGTTGTGAAAGCGGTTTATCAGGGACGCTACATTGCATGTTTTGGCGATCATGTGATGTAGCTGCTTGCTCAAAATTGTTTTGCAATGGCTATCACTTTTGTACTAACTTTTCTAGATCTAATATTGAAGATATGAAAAGCAATCAACTTAGTAGACCGTGATCTGAAGTCTCTAGGAGGTGGTGTCTAGGACTTGAGATAGAATTCCGGCCTTTATCATGGAGAGTGTTGCTTCCTTACTAAAGGAACATACCAAGTGCTTCAAGGGCTCCCGTCTACGCAGGGTCTTTTTTTTGGGGGGGGGGGTGGATGTACGCAGCCTTCCCCCTTCAGGGTGTTAACCTGAAGAGAGGCTGTTTCCCAGTGCCCCCAACTTGAGGGTGAGGATTTCCCAGGAGGTCACCCATCCTGGTACTACTCTCGCCCAAGCACGCTTAACTTCGGAGTTCTAATGGGATCCGGTGAGGGTGTTGCTTCCTTACTGTATGCCACAAAAAAAAAAAGAAAGAAAAAAAGAAAGAAAGAAATTAGTAGACTGTGATCCATTGCAATTTTTTGCTATGGTCATTACGCACAATGAGGCAGTCAGGTTTTGGAAGTGGAAGCACTATCAAGGTTGAGGCCCTTAGTATAAGAGGTCGTAAGTTTAAATGCCTTTTCCTTTAACCTTGCTTATTTACCAAAATGAATGTTTGCCATAATGAATGGCTAAATTCAAAAGAGTAGTACGGTTTGCTTTGGTGGTTAGGCTACCCACCCTCCACGCATGAGGTCTTGAGTTTGAAGCGCATCTCCCCTCTCCCTCGGATATGGTGGCCCTTATGACAAATACCATGGTAATTTTTCACGGATAGATGTTGTCAAGGATCTTTTCTTCATAGTAATCTCGCCATATTGTATCTGCAAAAAGAATGTCTTTCCCTTGTCTTGGCACCTCACTGCCATCTATGATGAATCATAGCTTTGTTAAGATCAAATGAAATAAGATCTTTTCTTAAGCTTCCTGATTATGTATTCTCGCTATTCTTTATTTAGGTTATATTCATCTTCATTTTCTGGTTCATTGGTATGTTTTCTTTGTTGATTTGACAGATTCAAGGTGCAAATATGAAATGAACTTGCGGCTGGTCTTTTTGTATATTCTGCTCATGTAGGTGAAGATGCTGTTATGACCGTTAATGGAAATTGAAAAAGGTAAAGAATTTCTTCCTTAGGTGTCAATTCCTTCATGGTTTCGGAACGAGTGTCATGTTAAAACTCCACATCCATCACCTAAAATGGATATCTTGATCCAAATCTCGAACCCATTTAACTCCTAATGTCATAATATATTATTGATATAATAGTCCTAACACAACGTGAATACACTGGAGTGTCAATATTTGGTCAAATCACATATTCAACTACAATGCATCAAAATACCAGAATAATGTCGAGATTAACAAAATATTTGCCTGCTGATATCGGTGACCGGGCTACTAAATAGAATTACACGCTCGCTGGTTAAATTAAAAAAAAAATTATAACACATGCAAATTAGGTTGGGTTTGGGTCGGGCTAAGGACAGGATTTGGCTCCATCCAAGTCCAACCCGACCCATCGCTTACTTTTGAACATCCAAATTCAAATCTATCTCCAAAATTATGATGTATTTATTAGGTTAGATGGATATCTAATGAATTTGGGCCTAGTTATCATCCCTAATTGTAGAAATATAGCATTATGGCTATGACCTTTTTTCTTTTTCTTATGGTAAATTTCTGTAGTCATTTGTTGCAAAAAATTGGAAAATATGTAGTTGCAAAATTCCCGTTAAAGTTAAAGGAAAAATACTATAAGACGGTTAGTGAGAACGGCTATGTCGTATGGTGCGGAGTGTTGGCCAATGAAATGGCACCATACACAAAAGATGAATGTGGCAAAGATGAGGATGCTATGATGAATGTGTGGACATATGAAGAAGCATAAGATCAGAAACGACATCATAAGAAGCAAAGTGGGCATGGCCCCAATAGAGGATAAATTGAGGGAGCAACGTCTGCCGATGGTTTGAGCATGTCAGGAGGAGACCGACCATGTCCCCTATTAGGAGATGCGAACAACTGCATACTACGATCAGGAGGAGAGAGAGAGGCAGGCCAAAGAAGAGACGGATAGAGACGATCCGACATTACCTCAACCACCTAAACTTACGTGAGGAGATGGTCTTAGATAGAGCTCAGTGGAGAGCTAGCATAGAGGTAGCCGATGTGCCGGTTTAGTATTGGGGAGCATAGTTTAGATAACACTAGTAACTCTAGATTTATATGTATGCCTGACTGATTGACTTGATAAGGGGGGAGCTGTTTTAATACCTCCTAATGCCACTTGATGCTTTTTTGCTGTCCATTGCGTGCTCTGTGATTAAGTTAACTCTTAAAGGTTGTTTTGTGTCAAAGCCCTTAAAAAGAGAAAAGGCTTTGAATTTATACTACTGTGATTAATGATACCGTTTTGATCCTGTTCAAATCCCGAGTAGTTAAGGAATTTCTCGATGTATGACCATGCTTAGCAAATATTTTCCCTTTTCTGGAAAATTGATGGTCATTTTGAAATTGTCTGGAGTGAATTAGGGGTGTATTTGAGCCGAGTCGAGCCTAAGGTCACCAGGCTCGAAGCTTGCCGAGCTCAGAAACTTCAAGCTCGAGCTCAGCTCGGCTCAATTGAGTTCGTACCAGGTTCAATGAATTCTAGGCTCATTTAAGCTTAATTAGGCTTGTTTCGGCTTGTTTAGGCTCGTGCTTGACTCATTTAGGCTCAAACTTGGCTTTTGTCGTACATGTTTAAGCTAATAAATTATATTAAGATGGACTCATTTAGCTCAAGCTTCATTGGACTTGGGCCCAGGTCAATAAGCTAAATGAGCCAAATTGGCTCAATTCGAGCTTGAAGCAAGCCGAGCTTTTCGGGCGTATGATGAGTTGGCTGTCTCATTTACACCCCCTAGAGTATAGTGAGTTTTTTTTTTTTTTTTGGGGAGAAATAAAGTGTGTTGAAGATCTTTTACATGGAAAAGCAGCAGAATTCATTTGATTGATATTGTATTTTTCCAAAATAATTAAAATTCACTCTCTAGGCTCATTTTCTGTCTCGTTTTAATAATTTTCTCGTGCAAATAGTTAGTACCAGTATGGCTAAAAGTAAAATCTTTCCTCCATGGAAAAGAAATGTGATTTTCCTTCATAGGGGGAAAATGTTTCCAGTTTTAATCTTAGACGTTCACCCACTAATGACTTTAAATATACGAAACGTAATTCATGCACAAATTTAAATGACAATTGATTTCTGAAATCAAATCAAACAGTATTGTAAAAGAAAAGAACAATTTAAATAACAAGGCTGGGATATTAAAGTTGGTTTGTGTTTTGTGTAGGTTGAACGCAAAATTGTACTTGTTGGACCAGAAACAGTTGCGACACATTCCCGGCGCCACGTGTTGTTGACCTTTTCAGACTCTGCATTCTGTGAATATGATTTTTTTTTTTTTTGTTAAATTACATGTTAGTACCTTAAGGTTTTGGACTAAAAAAATATTTTAAAAATATTTATGGACTAACAAATTAATATACCAAACCTTAAGGTACTAATATGTAATTTATCCTTTTTTTAATTATTCTTTTTGGTTTGTATGTTTCGAGATCTTTACTGTTATGTGGGGTTGTGGTTGAGAATTGAATCTTCGACACTTTTATACTTATCTAATTTTGATGAATTTGTGATCACACATTTATCTTTCTTACCGTCAAGAATCATCTTATGTTCATACTTTGTAAATATGTGGACGAGGTTTTATGTTTAATATGATGGCGTGTTTGGTGGGTTCTTTGAGTAAGGGACACTATATTTTAAATTCCGTTAAAATATGAATTCTAGAAATTTACGTTGTATTTTTGTATTTTGTATTTAGCTACTATTCAATGTAAGTTGGCTTTTAGTATTCCACAGCTTGTATTATAAATAGGTGCTCATATTCATCAATGGAAATAATCCAAAGTTTCAAGTATCAATTCTTTTTAAATGTTTTATTTCTTTTACCTCGTCTATCCAAGTCTCAATATGTCTATTCAAGTCTGGTGAATAATATGGATTTAAGTCGTATTCCATTTTTTTCTAGTTTATTTTGTTCTTGTCTAGTTTAAATTTTAACGAGTAACTATTTTTTTTCCTCTGTTTTCCTTCTTATTTGCCTTTCCGTGTGTGAAAAATGAGTAGAACATGTTTCTGGTCGTGTTCCCCTTGCTTTGTTCTATACTGCCGTAGATATATTTGCCTATAAATAGTCTTTTGCTTTTGTTTTATTTTAGGCCAATGGCTGCTAAACTCCCGATCTAACGATTGTATGATTCCACAATCGTAGATCTATCTGGATTTTAAGTAGAATTTTTATTTATTTCTGAACAGTAGTTTTTTAGGACACTATATTTGATAAAAAAAATTTAAGAGGTACCATGTTTGCGTTGTATGCGAAGGGGGACAAGTTTTAAAAATGAAACGCTGCTTCATTATTAACACCACATCATTTGTCATATTATCTTTTTGTTTGCAATGTACAACAACAACAACAACAACAACAACAACAGCAGTCCAAGTGCCACGAAGACTCCCGCAAAAACAGGGTTTATTTGCAATGTCATTTTTCTAATTGTTGTAAACATGCCAGTCGCTTATTTTTTGTTTTCTTAAACCATGTGTCCTTATATATGTAGCAAATATTTTACCCTTACTGTTTCTTTTTTCAAACGTAATGTCCCTTGTTTTATGATGTTATGTTAAAGAAATTTGACCTTTATCCCTATGTAGTGTACATAAAATTGAGATAAAATAACTATGAATCCTTTGGATTGTACAGATTGAAAGTGAAGACAGTTCCTCAATTTTGTAACAATATTGGTTTCCTTTTGACTTTTTATACATGCGACCTGTGTCGTTTTAAAGAGATGAGAAAAATGTTAGGAGAGCTTTTTTAGAGAAGGCTCTTCCTAACACCTTATCCCACACACGGGGTCGGATTCTTTTGTTATAGAAGTGGTTTATGACCTATATGCCTTAATTACCCCCTCCCGAAAAAACAAGAAAAAATTATCGTAGATAAGTGGTATCTCTAGACGTAAATTTACAAATTACACGAGCTTCCAGGCTCGGCCACCCTGCATGTTGAATTTCTTAAGCCTTCCAAAGAACATGACCATTACTAGGACTACTTTCCCCTCATCGCTCCATGCTCCTGCGAATCCATACCATTTATTTACACACATTTCTTCTTTGTTTAGCCTTCTATCACAACTGTATCCTGTGGTAAATCCCACATTTCCATATGCACTGCATAGGGTATTTTAGAAATACATTAGTGAAAATACTCGATATCTCTTCTTTATATTAAAATTCTCTCTTTTTTTTTATGTTTATTGTATACTTTGAATTTCGGATGCAGTTGAAAAAGAGCTTGGGATTTTAATTTTTAACCACCAAACTAATTCAAGGAAGTGCGGAAGAGTAAAATTGATTAATTGATATGAAGATTCAAAAGCATAATCATGAAATACATTTTTTTTTTTCTAAGAAAAATATTTCATATACACAATTTAAAGTATTCATTTGATTACCCAATAATAATGCAAGGACAAATCAACTTCTAAAACATAATATTTTATTAATTTTATTGGTTTAGGTGGAGCGTTTCATACTAGGTTTAAAATTATGTTAATATAAGAACAAAATTTTCTATGAAAAAGACTTCTATTAGTTTTCTAAAAATATTTTTTTTAAAAAAATTATCTTTTTAACTAAAGAATCTGGTTTAATTTTATGAGTTAAGTCACGCTTGATTAAGTAGAGGTTGATTGAGATTACGACGGAATCGTTCATTAAGAAAATATTTTCCCTTTCGCTGGAGGGAAAGAAAATGTTTCCCTCAATGGGGGGAAACCAGTTTCCGTATTGAAGTTGTGCAAAGAAATAATAAAATTGATACAGGATAGAAAAACTGACCTGATAACCTCGACGATAATATTCGAGACATTGAAGTTGAGGGGATCTTCCCTAATGCTTTTCCTCTCGGTAATGCAAATGATCATAATGAATATGACTAGATAACCGAGTTGTGAAAAAATTATGCTTTCCAAAATCCTTCTTCTTGATTTCTTTTCCCTTCCATATTCTTCTTCTTCTTCTTCTCTTCTTATAGGTAGAAAAGAAGTATAAGGAGGAAAATACCTGTAGAGTTCAAGAAGAACGCAATTAAATCAAATTGCACACCTCGAACATTTAGGTTTGACTTACTCCTTTCAAATAAAGAAACTAAAAACCCTTCGTTTAAAATACAAAGTTACATAATACAGCTGAAACTCAAAAGGAGATGGAAGAGACGGAACATCAAAAAGAGCAAAGGAAATACGCATTTCGTTAAGTTGCCAAAATCGAAACTTTTCTAATCTAATGGAATGCCAGAACGAAAGTTTATATTCAAATGAACTACATCTGTTTTGGGTCAGAACGTAACATTTATTTGACACTCTAGGGATCCATGAATAATTTAGCTAGTCGAATATCGGCATCTTTCTCCAACTGTATAAGAGCGTTTATTTCTAAATCGCGGGAGTATCACTTAACGACATATAAAACTATATATAGTTATAATATGATTTGAAGACATTCATTTTATTATAGTGGAGGTTTATTTTAGTATCATTTTCATAAACCATACTAAAAATATTTTATGTGATGTACATTAAAAAAAAAAAGAGTTTAAACAAGTGTATACATATATAAGGACCAAATCAAAAGTCAAAAATAAAAGCATACTCTTTTCAAAACAGGGTTGGTTTGCTATAGAACACTTCCAGTTTCATGCAATTATTGGTACTTTTAATATTATTTTTAGGGTAAATTATGCTAAGAGTTCCTGTACTTTGTCTATTATTTTAATTTAATTTTTATACTTTTAATTGTGTCAATTTAGTCCCTGTATAATTCAAAATGTGTCAATTTGGTCCTTAGAGAAAATTTTATTTAAATTTTTAATGGTTCTGCCACGAATTGGATTAAATTGAGTAAATGGATGAATTTATAATAAGTTACTTGCATCCAACATAATTTTACCGTTCAAAATTACGACATTAACTTAACTTAAATTTGATCAAAGGATTAAATTAAAACATTTTGAGTTGTCCATGGACTAAATTGACACAATTAAAAGTACAAAGACCAAATTAATACAATGAAAAAAATACAAAAAATTAATACAGTGGGAAAAATACAAGGACCTTTGGAATAAATAACCCTTGTTTGTTATTTTCTAGTTGGCTTTTATGATATACTAGTGATTCCTCGTGTTTTGTACAGTTGGATATTTATATTTTAAGTAGCTCTAAGTCAAGCATTATTGTCTTTTAAAAAAGTTATAAACTTATGTTTATGTAGTTTGGCTTTTATAATGAATATATATATATATATATATATATATATATATGTGGGTGGATGTGACGGGGAGGAGCATTATTGTGGTGTGTTAGTGTCAACTGTACGCTAATTTGATCATAATCCTACGTTGGCCTTGGATTGAATTTTAGGGTCAACGTACCCATTTTAAATCTCACATTATAAAAAACATCTCTTTTTGTTTTCGTCTATAATTAGGATAACAACAATAACAATAACAACAAACTCAGTGTCTCCAAGGGCTTCCGCCTAAGCAGGGTCTAGGGAGGGTACATGTACGCAGCCTTCCCCCTTTATGGGACTACCATGAAGAGAGGCTGTTTCCGAGGACCCCCAACCTTAGAAATTAGGCCCTCCGCGTAGAGCAATTTGCTATAAATAGGATACAAGTCTAAAAATGTAGAATAGTTAGAAGGTAAGTAACACCGAAATATTTAAACCCAACATCCAAACTTCAACAAAAAGACCAACCCCCCGAAACCCAAGCACACTAAAAACCATAAAAAGATCTTATGATTAATGAATGTTATTAGAAGATCTAAAATAATCTTCAATCAACTTTTCCCAAGCTCGCCAATACTGAATATTTTGAACGTGACATAATTAAGGATCATTATTTTTTAGTTATCCTCATTGCATTTTTTTAACCCATAATTATCAAAGACGTGATTGGTCCGTCAAATAATGAAATTATTATATTTTTAATTAAAAATATTTTTTAGGTTTTAGCTTTTTTTTCAATAACTAGAGAGATAACTCTCAATACAAAACCGACTCATCCATCGGAGCCGGAGTTCGAGAAAGCCCACTAAAGAGGGGAAAAAACATAGCAACAAACTTCAAAACACCTAGACGCCTACCACCACGCCAACCCCTAGATTACAAAAACATACCCCAAAAAACCTAGAATCCTATACCCATACCAACTCCTGAAACACGAAAAGCCAAATGGATCATACTTTTACCAATTACTGAAAACGAAAAAAGGCAAATGAATGATACGTACAAACCCCAAGTTTTAGCTTTTTAACAAGCAAAATAGTTTCATTTTATAAATTTGTACGACGGTCATACTTGGCTAAGTTCGAGTTTAAGTGAAGCTTATACCATGAGATTACAACAAGAAATGCTTCCCATTGTGAAGGAAAAATGTTTCCCTTTCTAATAAGAAAAAAAATGCTTTCCCCATTTTGTGACCACGTGGCATGGAATCCTACTCCTCACGGGTTACCCTATGTGGATAACTCGGTGACAAACTAATTTGGCAGGAAACAATATATATATATATATATATATATATATATAAGCGATCATTTTAAAACAAAAAAAAAGAAAAAAAAAAAAGATAAGAGATGAGTTTAAACAGACTTATGAACACAAGAGACGAACAGTATAACGAGAGAGAGAGAGGGACTAACATCACGACGACGAACAGCACCAGAACGGCGGCAGCGACGGTGGAGAGATCCACAATGGTTTCGCCAGTATGCCGTGAATTAACACATTGGAATAAAGCTCCCACAAATTTCTGGTACCCACTTAACCCACTCGTTCCTTGTGAACTCCATTCCATTGCGCTGTACAGCACCAACTGCACCACTATGAACCCCATCACCGTACCCACTAGCATCCAACTATGCCTCCTTGGCAGCAGATGCAGGTACCCTATTTCTCTTGTAGTTCTCATTAAGTAATTTGTCTCATCTTTCTTCACAAATTTTCCCAACACCCATATTGATAATCTAAGGAATGAAGGGAACAATGTGTTTCCTAGGAGAACTTGTGGGATTAGAATCCATAGGAGGCCGGAATTTTTCCTAAAGACGATCATGTTCTCGTTCGTAGGGACGAATCCACAGCTAGCAAACGTTGAGACTACTGTGAACATCGAGAAGGTGAAGATGTTGAGTCGTTTGGTCTCGAGCACCTTTTTTGCGCTCGTGACCAGGCTCGTGTATGCTAAAACCATGGAAATTCCCGTTACGTGGGTTATTACTAGGTAGCCTAAAACTGTAAAGGCCAAGAGCCTCACAGCACGGTACTTTAGTAAAAAGTCGATTTCGGATTTGGTTTTCTGTAGGGTTTCTTGAGCTGACATCGTGCCCAGCTCGACTATATGATCAAAATTTTCAGGGGGACTAGGAAGGCTAGCAACAGAACTCTTCCTACTTCTCGGTTTTAAGGGTTGATTTTTGAGTTTGGAGCTGAAAAAATGGAGACCCACCATGGAAGTAGAGACCTCCCCACCAACAAACATTAAAATGGTCATGATTATGAGTTGGGCATTGGAAAAAACCTCCATCTCTACCGTCGACATGCTTGAAACTGTGGTGGCTGACACCGAGGTAAAAAACAGGTCCAAGTCCCTAGGCCTGACATTTCCGCTTCTCGGATTTAGGGCCTTGAGTACGGAAAACCCAAGTGTGGAAACGAGAATAAAGTAAAATAACTCGATAAGAAACTGGTCGACACGATAAAGAATGAACTCGTAACAACATGTGATGAAGAAATACAAATTGGAGATTAAGAAGTAAGTGCAGCTTAGAAAGAAGGTTATACACAAGAATAAAAAACTATAAAGATGTTGGTATGCCTTGTAAAGTGTTGAAAAGTTAAACATTTTTATAATTTTTTGTGGGATTGAAATTTCTCTAAGTTTTCTTATTTTTCGTACAGGGAGGCTTATTCAATTGATGGGTTATATATATAGGAGATCTTACGCTATACGGCTGGTGCTCTTTACTGCATCGAGAAAGACCTTCCACATCTCAAATACATTTTAATATATTTGACCGTTTATCTTTTAATTTTGTTTTTGGATTCAAAATATGATTGGATAGAAGAATAGGGATGAACATAATAGATTTTAAAATGTAAAGAGAAAAATAAAATATGAAGAATGAATATGGTAAAATTAAAAGAACTGTGAGAGTTAGGCGTGCCGTTCCCTATCCTAAATTTACGAAAATGAATAATTTAAAATGATTCAAATGAACAAAATAAAAATATAAATGTCTCCATATATCGCATAGGATAAGACTATTGGCCAATAACGAGAGGAAAATTTTTCGAATTCACTTTTCAGAAACTACAAATTGTTGATATATGTATACATATTAATATTATTTTTTTGATTTAATAGTTTTTTTTATTATATACATGTTTAATTTTTGTAAAGAGTTTGTCCGTATATAGGTGTCTACAAATGACATATGTTAATGTGTATTAATTGTATCATGTTCATTTTTGTGGGGTTAATTTCTTTGTATTTTATTGGCGAATACAAAAGTAATAGAGTATTTAAAATGCCACATTAACAAAAACTAACGGATGTTAACAACGTCACATTAAGGTGTGACATTGAAAAATTTTAAAAAGTTTAGATGTAACATTAAAAAATTTCAAAATACATATATTTTTTAAAATTACAGCTAAATTTTAGGTGATTTTTAGTAAAAAAATATATTTATTAATTATGGGACAGGAGATATCTCATAATATATAAGAAGTTAATCTATCAATACAAATAACTAATAAATACAAATTTAATAGGTCTTAACACATTCCCATTGAGCATAGGTTAAACAAATCCTTTTATTATTAATAAATAAATTCCCGTTGTTTCTCAGTAGCTTAGTGGTAGAGCGATCGACTGTTAACTAATTGGTCGTAGGTTCGAATCCCACTTGAGGAGATTTGATTAATTCTTCATTTGTATTTGGTTCTTTTGATTTTTGCTCGAGCTATATGATGAAAAATTATCATGTTCGGTTCTTTCAAGGGATGAATCTATAAAAATTCACCTATCCTAATAACCAAAAAAAACCTGACTTGAATGATCCTGTATTAAGGGCTAAATTGGCTAAAGGTATAGATTATAATTAAAAGTATAATTGATACACCTTAGTATATGCTCGGACATGGATTAAAAAACCCATTTTGAAATAGGGAGACAATGAACATGGGAATGTATTGCTACACCACATACTTTGATTATGGGCAACAGAATGTTAAATTTGAAGGGTGTGTTTATCAAGAGAAGTTATAAAATAATTTTATAAAATAATTTTTTAGTTTAAAAGTTAGATTTATTTATTAAAATTGTCAAAAAATAGTATACTTGCCATTATTTATTGATAACCCCATTAATGTTCTCGTTATTTCTCTTTTACCATGCAAGAATTGTAGTAACACCCTTACACACTGTCATTTAAAGTATTACATTAAATATTATATATACATATATATATGTTAGGTTTATGCCTCAAATTCTTATATTTAAGTGGAGGCGTGCACGGAGTCCCCCGATCGATAGGGAGCAGAGACCGATCGATCGGGAAACATACGTAGAAGACCCTCGCGTCCAGATGGTCCAGTAATCGATCGGGACCCCTCCGATCGATCGGGACCCGAAATTACACGCTAGTATATATATGTGCCGTAGGTTTACGCATTGAGTATCCAATTAAAAGCAAGCGCTGCCGTCATCCTTTAGAGAGAGAGAGAGAAGTGATTGTAATTCTTCTATTCTCAAATCAATAAAAGTCTCCATCTCCCCGCGTGGTTTTCTCCCCTCTCGATTGAAAAAGGGTTTCCACGTAAATCATTGTGTTATTGTTTTTTATTCTCTTTTATCTATATTACTTCTTATTTGTCGTAGTATTTGATTCGAATTAAGTACTTGGGATTCCGAATTTTCGTACAAATTGGTGTCAGAGCCCTTGTTGTTCGTTTTGGTACTATGACGTCAGTGATTAGATCTGAAGTAGAGAAGTTTGGTGGTCAAGGGAGTTTCACTTTGTGGCAAGTCCGCGTTAAAGTTCTCTTGACACAGAATGGCTTGAAGAAAGCACTGGATGGAAAAGAGAAGAAGCAGTAAAGTTTATCCGAAGCACAATAGGAGGAGTTAGATGAGAAGGCACTTACAACTATTCAGATGTGTCTTACAGATGATGTTCTGCCAGAAGCCTTGGAGGTGAAAACCGCTAAGGAGTTGTGGGAGAAGCTGCAGGAGATATTCTGCTTAAAATCGGTCTCTAATAAACTCGCAGTCAAGCATCGGTTATTCACGTTTCGTATGTCGAAAGGTACATCTCTTAAGAATCATATTAGCGAATTTAATTCTATAATTCAAGAATTGAAGGAATTGGATGATACCCCTAAGGATGAGGACCAAGCCATGTTGTTATTGTGTTCACTCTCAAATTCTTATAAAGGCTTTGTAGAAAGCATGATATATGGTGGTAGGCCAACTATCACTGTTGATAAGGTTAAAAGAAACCTAGTAAGTAAAGAGAGAGTTGATAGAAAACTGTCTGACTCTGTGAATAATCCTGGTAATAGGTTGTTTGTGAGAGGTAGGACTGAGACTAGAGGGTTTGATGGTGGAAAGAAGTCTAGGTCTAAATCTAGATATAAGAACCTGTTATGTAACTTCTGTCACAAAAAGGGTCACATAATGAAAAACTGTTATAAGCTTAAGAATAAGCAGAAAGAAGATAACAGGAATGACCATAATAAAGATGATAAGTCCGCTAAGGCTAGTGTAGTTGAAGATGAGGGAGATGCCGATGTCCTACTAGTAACCGAGTCACAGACCAGGTCCAGAGATAAGTGGATCATAGATTCGGGTTGTTCTTACCATGTTTGTCCTAACAGAGACTGGTTCGCCACTTATCAGTCAATTCAGGGCGGAGTAGTCTTGATGGGCAACGATGCCGCGTGTAAGGTGATGGGTATTGGAACAGTTCATGTGAAGATGTTTGATGGTACTATCAGGACACTTAGCGACGTGAGACATGTTCCAGACTTGAAAAAGAACCTTATCTCTTTAGGTACCCTTGAGTCCAATGGGTACAAGTACACGGCTGAAGGTGGAGCTATAAGGGTCAGTAAAAGTGTATTGATTGTGATGAAGGGTAGATGGGTAGGAACCTTGTATGAGCTTGTAGGTTCTATCGTGACAGGGACAGTAGCTGTTTCCATACCGTGTATGACAGATACAGAGATCACTAAGATGTGGCACATGAGATTGGGCCATATGAGTGATAAATGGCTGTCAGAGTTGAGTAACAGCGGTCTGCTATATGGTCAGTCAACTGGACTGATAGATTTCTGTGAGCACTACGTATATGGGAAGCAGAAGGGAGTCAGCTTCAAGCAGGTAGTGCATCGGACAAAAGGAACGTTAGACTATATACATTCAGATTTTTAGGGACCGTCTAAAGTTGCTTCGAAAGGAGGTTCTAAATATTTACTAATGTTTATTAATGATTTTTCAAGAAAAGTTTGGGTCTATTTTCTTAAGCAGAAAAATAAAGTTTATGAAGTCTTCAAGAAGTGGAAGATACTGCTTGAAAAACAGACAGGGAAGCAGATAAAGAGGTTGAGGACTGATAATGGTCTTGAATTTGTTGAGGGTGATTTCCTCAAATTCTGTGAGAATTAAGGCATTGTCAGACACAGGACTTGTATAGGTCGACCTCAACAGAACAGAGTGGAAGAAAGATTGAATAGGACGTTACTGGAGAAGGCTCAGTGTATGCTTTCAAATGCAGGATTCGGAAGAGCATGGTGGGCAGAGGCAGTTAACATGGTTTGTTATTTAGTGAATCGATCTCCTCATTCATCGCTTCAGTTGAAGATTCCAGAAGAGGTATGGTCTGGTTCTCCTGCTAATTATTCTCATTTGAAAATATTTGGTTATCCTGCTTATGCTTATGTTAATTATGGAAAGCTAGAGCCTAGGGTCAAAAAGTGTATCTTTCTTGGCTATACATCAGGTGTGAAGGGATATCATTTATGGGATCCAAAATCTCATAAATTTCTGACTAGTAGAGATGTTACTTTTGATGAATCTGTTCTACTACATCCGCCACACACGCCCTCCTTCGTTCGTGAATCAATTCAGGCGCAGAAGCCTGATGAAAGTCAGATACAGTCAGAAAGTTCAAATCAGTAGCAGGTAGTTCAGTTTGAGAGTATGCAGGCACCTCCAGTACAGGTTTCTGATGAGGATGAAGAAACAGAAACAGGTCAGCAGGTCGAGTAGCATACAATTGCAGGTGGTAGGCAGAAGAGGCAGATTAGGCCGCCACAGAGATATGGGTGTGAGGAAATGATATCCTATGCCCTTACTACAGCTGAGACTGTGGAAGATTCTGAATCATCTTCATATTCAGAAGCTTTATCAAGATCTGACTTAGAAAAGTGGCTTATGGCCATGAATGAAGAGATGGAATCACTTCAGAAGAACCAGACTTGGCAGCTAGTCAAGCCTCAAACAGGAAAGAGAGTTATTGGATGCAAATGGGTCTTCAAAAGAAAAGAAGGCATTCCTGGAGTGGAAGATGCAAGGTACAAGGCTCGGTTAGTAGCTAAAGGCTACGGTCAAGTACACGGTGCTGATTTTCATGATATTTTCTCACCTTTTGTTAGACATTGTTTCATACGAGCGATACTTGCTTTAGTAGCTATGCATGATTTAGAGCTTGAACAGGTAGATGTGAAAACTGCATTTTTGCATGGTGAGCTAGAGGAGAGTATTTACATACATCAGCCTGAAAGCTTCGTTGTTGAGGGAAAAGAAGACCATGTTTGTTTATTGAAAAGATCTTTGTATGGTTTAAGGCAGTCACCTAGGCAGTGGTACAAGAGATTTGATCAGTTTATGACTAGCCATGGGTTTTTTTGAAGCAAATATGACAGTTGTGTGTATTTCAGAAAGACAGATTCAAGCTCTTTTGTTTATTTCCTGTTATATGTTGACGAAATGTTAATTGCAGCTAAGGACATGATAGATGTTGATGATTTGAAAGCAATGTTGAAAAGCAAGTTCGAGATGAAAGAATTAGAAGCAGCTAAGAAGATTCTTGGCATGGAGATCAGTACGGACCGAAAAGTAGGAAAGTTGTACTTGTCTCAGGAGAAGTACATTGAGAAGGTTCTGGACCGATTTCACATGAAGGATGCTAAACCTGTTAGCACTCCCTTAGCAGGTCATTTTAGGCTTTCAGCATTGGATTCACCTCAGACTGATGAGGATGTCAGGTACATGTCACAGGCCCCTCATTCTAGTTCCGTGGGTAGTATTATGTATGCTATGGTATGTGCTCGTCCAGATATTGCTTATGTTGTGAGCAACGTGAGTAGATACATGGTGAATCCAGGAAAGGAGCATTGTCACGCTGTCAAATGGATTCTCAGGTACTTACGTGACACTTCTAATATATGTTTGGAATTTGGGAAGAGTAAATGTTGTTTAGTAGGGTATGTTGACTCAGACTATGGTTGAGACCTCGATAAGAGGAAATCTACTTCGGGTTATGTGTTTTGTTTGGGGGATAGCGCTATCAGTTGGAGAGCATGTCTACAATCAGTTACTGCACAATGGACTACCGAGGCCGAGTATATGGCAGTTACAGAAGCGTTTAAGGAAGCCGTTTAGTTGAGAGGTTTGATTAGTGAGATCAGTGTTGATCAGGGTACTGTTTGGGTTTACTGTGATAACCAGTCAGCTAGTCATCTAGTTAAAGATCAAATGACGCATCATGACAGAACGAAGCATATTGATGTCAAGCATTATTTTATTCGAGATCTGATAGACGAGCAGAAGGTGGAGTTGAAGAAGATTGGTACTGAAGATAATCCAGCAGACATGTTTACTAAAGTTCTTCCCGGCAGGATATTCGAGCATTGCTCGAACTTGGTTGGGTTCTCAGTTTCAGTTTGTTAACCCCGGTGGGGGGGTGTTATTGGAGAAGGTGGAAATATTTTATTTCGGTGATTTAATTTGAGTCAAGGTGGAGATTTGTTAGGTTTATGCCTCAAATTCTTATATTTAAGTGGAGGCGTGCAGGGAGTCCCCCGATCGATCAGGAGCAAAGGCCAATCAATCGGGAAACATACGTAGAAGACCCTTGCGTCCAGAGGGTCCATCGATCGTGAGCCGAAATTACACGCGAGTATATATACGTGCCGTAGGGTTACGTATTGAGTATTCAATTAAAAGCGAGCGCCGCCGTCATCCTTGGGAGAGAGAGAGAGAAGTGATTGTAATTCTTCTATTCTCAAATCAATAAAAGTCTCCATCTCCGCTCGTGATTTTCTCCCCTCTCGATTGAAGAGGGGTTTCCACGTAAATCATTGTATCATTGTTTTTCGTTCTCTTTTATCCGTATTACTTCTCGTTTGTCGTAGTATTTGATTCGAATTAAGTACTTGAAATTCCGCATTTCCTCACAATATAAACTTAGGAAAAATTATCACTTAGGTATCTTAATGTTTGAGCATTTATCACTCAGATACCCTGACATTTCAATATTATCAATCAGGTATCTTAGAAAATGCTAAAATTGAACATGATTTCAATAATATACAAGTATCTTCATTAAAATTTGATATTCTTTGCCCAAAAATGCAAAAATGACATAATTATGGTAATTTTTAAGTGGTCTATATCAACATTCGGTGAATATTTACACGCAATTCGTTAAATTTTTGATAAAAATTTTAGCACTAGCTTATATGCATTGTCATATTCCTGTATTATATCAACATTTTTTTGTATAAAATTGGTGAAATTCTTACAAGAATTCATCAAATTCCGTCATAGGGTACCTAAGTGATAAAATATTCAAATCTTAGGGTACTCTATTGTATATATTGAAATATCAGAATACCTAAATGACAAATGCTCAAACCTCAAGATACGTAAGTAATAATTTTCCTAAACTTAGACACTAAATTTATTTTCCAAAATCTATGAATTAAAAAATTAATACACTAAATATGATAGCGTATCGAGTTGACCTCAGCCTGGGCCGGCTTAGATGTCCCATAGAAAGAGGACACCTGGGAAAAGCATGTGCCAATGAATTTCTCAACTGCGTGCCCATACATAAATATAATATATTTTATTATTTATCAAAGTGAATAATTCAGTCTCCTATAATTGAATATTTTATTACTTATTAAAGTGAATAATTCAGTCTCATATGATTGAAGGATATTCTCTAGGAAATTTCGTACATGCATCTAGGTCAACCTTAGGCATTACTTTACATAAATTTTTTTTTTTTTTGACACTACTTTACATAAATTATTCTGTTTCTAGTAATGTTGGCTCCTATATTATTTTGAAATTAAAATTTTAGTTTGATGACAAATACATCGTTAACTTCAACTTCACTGTAGGAATAAATAGGCAAAACGTGAATTAACATAGACAAAATTGACATAATCAAAAATAAAAGGACTAAATTAATATAGTAGAAAGACATAAATGATATCGGATTAATGCACTTGATAGGTTATAAGAACAAACATAATCCAAAATACAAGGGCGTCAGGGAACAAGCTTGGGATCGTAGTAGCCTGCAAGGGGCTCCAACGGCCAACATTAACAAAAACCGTAGAGCTCCTCAACTAGCAGTCAACTCTATCTAGTGAAGATTAGTAGACCATTAATGAAAGATATTGTACCTACAACAATAATATTGAAAAAAAAAAAAAAAAAAAAAAATTTTCCATCTTTGACCTCCGGATTGAGATAAAATGCAGCTTCATTCTGTTTTCAACTCCTTAGGCAGACCCCTTCTTCGGAAGGGACCCTATTAAAATTTCTTACCTTCAACTAAAGAAAATTGAGGCCAAATCTAAAAGACACTGTAAAATTGTGGGGAGTAGAGAGGTCATTTGCCGTTGTCTGTGCCATAAGATGCAGAGAACTCAACCATTTGCATACCTCTGCCCGCTACAACTATCTCATAACATTCCCTGCTTCAAAAAATATGCTCCCTAGTTACAACCACATTATCATCGAATATTTTCAAAAGCACTTTTGTAAAATATTTTATCACTAGGAATACTGTTGTATGAAGAACTTTTACTGTTTGCTTCTACTTTTGCTTTTATTTAAAAGGGGGGAAAAAAAAAGTTTTTGCTTCCATATAAAAACATTTTTCTTTCCGGGCCAACCACCCTTAGAATATAAAAAAAGTGTTTTTTTGTTTTTTTCCAATATCCGGTTCACCATATAAATTACTAGTTTTTGAAGGAGAAAACAAATAGAAATACCTGCCACAAGCTCTGGCATCCAAGGCTTCAGGCTCAGGTACACTGATGACCAGTTGAGAATGCTCATTTAGAAGTCCATGATCTGTAAGTTTCCAGCATCTGACTCTCTGATCAAGTCCTGTTGAGAATATCCAACTCCCATCTGTCCAAATACCTGCCCCCAAAATTAACTACAGTTAGCTTTTCCACAAGTTTCTCATGCTTTTAGGAAACCTCTTGTAATGCATACCAAATAGTATGATTTCCCACGGCTCCCCCCCCCCCGGGGGTCTTTCTTCAAAACATATCCGGAAAATGTTTCCTTCGTTAAGGAGAAATTGACTTCTCAATGAAAGAAGAAAACATTTTCCTTTATGGCGGAAAAACATTTCCCGCCAATAATCTCATGTCATACTTCAATCACAAACATAAATCTTATACAAAATTATAGAATGAAACCATTTCTCTAGCTAAAAATATAGAAATCTTAAAGAAAAAGATTTTAATTGAAAATATATCGTGAAGAAAAAATTTTCATAAAGAAAATGCTTTCCTTGAACCAAATGGAGCTTAAAGGTGTTCACTAATCACGCAGCAAAGACAAGCATCATTTCTAACCCTATAAGGAAAAAGGCTGAGTTTCACATTAACAGAAAAAAAAACTTAAGAAAACACATAGACGACAAAAATTCATTTGCCAAGACCCAGCAACAAAAGATAAAGGGGCAGAAAGAAACTCATAGTATAAGTGAAGAAGCAAATCATCACATACCCTTTATAGCAGAACTGTGTGCACAGGCAACCTTATTCCTATACAAGAATTTAATTGAATAAATTCTGCTTGGAGAGTAACGCATAAAATCATTTGAGATTCCAGAATCGGAGATCTTGTCTGTATCTTTTCTGCTATCATGCAAAGACAAGCTTGTTGAAGCAGGTGCCAAATAAAATCTCGCGAAGTTAAGCGTCTGATCATCTCCTCCACTTACGAGAGTATACAGCAAATCATTTGCTGAACTTTGACAACAAACATGGAGACAGTTGACACCAGACTGATGAACTTGATTCATGATAAGCACGGGTGTTATTTCACCCACTGCGAGCAAGGAATCATCAGAACTAGCACCTGACTCGAGGGAAGTTTTTCGTATAGCATCAGAAAAGGAAGTTGCACCATTATCAGAGTCAATTAATTGTGATGATTTCCCATGCTGCATATTGTTCGAGGAGTAAATTTCATTATTTGATGCTGTAGAAATATGGGTTTTTTTCTTCATTGCCACAGCAGCGTCTACAGACCTCCACCAACGTCCCCCTTGGCTTCCTCTGCCTGTGCGTGGCCTTTTCTGAAAATCAATAGATTTTTCTAAACAAAAAGATGATATGTGCTGCATAAAAGCTTCAATACTTGCAGTGAGATCCCAGAAAACGATGCTTCCGTCAGTTGACCCACTAATAACAATATATATGTTCTTGATCTGCATGCTATCTGCAAATGACATCATGGTAAGTGCCACCTCTGATGCAAGACCAAAAGGGGATGATGAAAAATAGTAGGCAGAAATTTCATGAAAAGAAAGAGGAAAAGGAACAGTCTGAACCACATTAATTATCCACTCCTTATGGTGCATCAAAAGGAGTCTCATATGTTCTTACAAAGCCGTGCAAGGAATTCAAAATAATTGATCCCGAGAATAGATCCATTTCCTCGTATGATAGACATGTCATCGACAATATTCTACTACAATTGTATGAAAAGGGTTGAAAAAGCATTTGCAGACTACAAATACTTGTTAGAACATGATATGTAAGGACCTTCAACCCATTAGGTAGAGAAAGCCAATTTATGAACAAACATCAAATAAGATATACTAAAGAACAGCCAAGTAAGAATGAACGCTGAGAAAGCTAGATCAAAATACATCAGAACCAAATGAAATAGCTTAAAAACAACTCTAAAATATATATCCCAGAAGAAAAAACCACTGGAAAAGGAAATATCAATGTACGAAGTTTCATTCTATGAGTAAAAATGGAAGCATGATGTTCTTGAAAACTTAAACAGAAGCTAGACCTTGAGAAGGAACTTGCAAGGGAACGACGATGTGCTGCAAGGCCAAAACTGGTGATGACAGTGGAATTAAAGATGCAACATCAAACCTGAAATTAGACATGGAAAAAAAGAAGATAGAATGTTCAGAGATGAATCCAATGAATTTTGTTGTGAATAATTAGATACACCAAATGACAATGGGTCACTACACATACCAATATCGATATGGTAGAACCAAAGCCCGCAAAGTAAGGGTAGCATCAGAGCAAGCGACAACGACAAAGCAAACAGTAAATCTGTGCAGACAAAGCAACAAAAACGTTACCAAGAGTGAAATCGAGTAACTAGACAAAGAATTTTACTACAACAATTCTAACTAGACCCACCTTGAATCAGCAACAGTAACAATAAAAGCAGTGACAGCCAGGTATCTCCAGTCATTATCACATAGATCTCCACATTGCTTGATTCCGATCTCCTTATTATCTGAATGAAGTTGTGTCGAGGTGGCTTCATATTCTACACCGAAACCCTTTTTAAATAGCTTCACTAACTTCGTATCGTCTTGTGTTTTCTTGTGAGCATGAACACATTTAGCAGGCATGTCAGTAGAAAGCCATTTGAATGACACTGATGAAGATCCTCTAACTTCAGACTTGAGGCTGCAACATTCATTAGGCTGTACATCAGATGCATTCCACTCACTCATCTGCCTATTCCTCTGTAACCAACAAGTTAGTACCCGCTTTGCCCCCACAGAAATTAGTAGGTAAAAGTTCTCATTGTTGGTTGAGGTATCATTGTTCCCGCATGTCCCATTAGGCATGTCAACCACATTAGTTGCCATTGAATGTAGCTTTGACACAAAGCATAATGACCTCACAGATGATCCACCAACATGTTCCCCAAGCAAATTTGATGTCCACCAATTCTCAACACCTGGAACATACCTGAGCCATCAACTACACTCTTGTCAACTGGAAGCATCAGCCAGTTATTTCAATCAGGAAGTTCAAGGGAATAAAACATGAAACATTTAAAAAGAAATGAAAACCAAAACTGTTCCAACGCATTGCAGATGTGTTCCCCTATTTATAAACACAACTGCTAACCTTTTGGTTCTTTTAACCCCACTTTGACCTCTAATCATTTGTCATAATATTATGGTTAATATGCATTATTTCTTGTGATCTTTGATTTGTACAATTTAATTAAAAGTCCCTCATTAGTGTCTATCATTATCATAAGTTATGCAACCTTTGGCCTAATGCTTCCCCTCTTCTATAAATAGCAACCCCTAGCCAACTCTCATCATCCACATCTAACATTTTCTGCACTTTAAGTGATACTGAGAGTTGAGAGAGAGAGAGAGGAAGCCAAAGTCTAGGAAGGTACACTAAAGCTTGGGACTTCAATGGAGCTATTTTCTTCAAGTGACTTATTCATTAACCATTCCGTCTTTTGGCAAAAATTGTTGACTGTTTCACTTTATTTATTTGTAACTATGTTTTATGGTTTCTCAAATTTCTGTAAAATACTTCCTTTTAACACATTATTTATTACTTATTTACCCCTCTATGTGTAAAAGCTAAAATGGGATCAAGCACGATTTTCTAAGATTGTGGAATATGTAATTTAACATCAGTTATGTTAAATTTTTTGGTTTCAGGTGCTTCACAAATATGCCATACAGTTAGTATTCTTCGTTTTCTATTTTCTGTTTTGCAGGTAGTTACCTACGATAACATGGTAAGACATCTTTGAGCCTAGGTTAAGGGCTTGACCACCTCTTTTAGCAATGCACTATTTGAAATGTTCCTTTCAATCCCAACTTAGCCGGGGACCCTTTTAAGATAGCCAATCCCGACCCCAGTTGCAAGGATTACATGCAACCATAACCTAAAACCATATGGCTTATTTGTTTATTCAATGTTAGTTATTCAAAATAATTTCAGACATGTCTTTTACTCTTAATTTTGGTGCTATGTCATTTGTACTTCAAAGTATGCTTGACCTTTGTTTTTGGTTAGAATTTGTTACTTGCTAGACCACATGTTTATTCTGTTTTTTACCAATTTCAGACAGGCATAGTGGAGAAGCTCGAGGAAATTTGCTACTACCTTATAAAGTTTGCAACAAGTTTAGATAACTTTCTTTTATATCAGATAACTTCAACAATATTACTATATTAGACATTGTTTGGTGGAGGAAAATTTTCAGGCTTTCAACTTCAAGAGTTTCTAGACTTCTATCTATGTTTCATCTATTAGAGGTTGTTTTGTCTTCTTCCCGACACATTATGAGGCATATTCATGAGAAATATTTCTCGCGTTCATCTACTATATTGTAATAGTTTTCTTGTTTGGCTTATATGTCACTGGCCCATTGTTTGCTTAGTTAGAGATAGTGACATGTTGGCCCTTAATATGATGCAAGGAACTAATTAACCCACCCGGGCACCAACTGCACACACATACACGCGCAGAGAGAGAGAGAGAGAGGAATGAAAGGGGCAAACACAAAACAACAAACCCAATGCCTCATGGCTCCTGCCACTACAGGGTCTGGGAAAGGCAAACACGAAAGATAACAAAAAAATTTGAATGACAACAACTAAGCCACATGTTGGGTCCTTGACAGTCAAATGTCATACCTTGTCAACCTCACAGAACCATCTTCACACCCACTTGCAATCCAACATGATTTGGAGCCAAGGGAGTATTCCGCATTTGCTGTATGCTGGAATTGTTCAGAGATAAAACACAACGAATGTATCTCTCTTCCATGGAACTGCAAATGCAGATTCCGAGGGAAAATCTTCTGACCATCTGGCACCAAGTATCTATGAATATAGATAATGTCATCCTGAAAAGAATGAATAAATAGTAAGAAACATAGGAAGTCATACGGGTGCAGTAACCCCAACATCTCACATCACCCATTTAAGTCATTGCAAAGCACAAGTCAGCAACCAAACATTACATTAAAATGATGCAGATAGGATGTCACATCTGATAGCAGGAAATAGTTTCCTTCAAAGACACTTGGGCACATAATAAATCTCAACTTTGCAGATTAAAACAGTGCTATTCTACAGAACTACTGTGAATGGACCAACAAGTGCATGCAAATAACAGCTCAGCTATAATCTCTATTTGCACGATCAATATGCATGAATATCCGACCATACCATCAATTAAGGAGATAATGAACATGAAGGATAAAGCCAATTCATTTTGTTCCCTTCGTTGGATATTTGGAAGGACATAATTCTTGCAAGAAGGGATCTCTATATAAAAAAAAGAGTTGCAAGCAATCAGACAAATAGGCATCAAGAATGACGACAGACCTTAACATAAGCAAAGCAGCTTTTTATCTCTGGTATGGGACCAAGATAGTAAGAATGAGGCCGGCGCCATCCTCCACAGTTAACTTGCACAACCTGCAGTGATTTTAATATTAAGGCGAGCAAATTATAGGTGCATGCATCTCTATGCAGATCCAGTTAGGCGGGGGGTGGGAGGACAGAAAAAACAGGTTAAATGGCAGAGAGGAAAGGGAAAGACCTTAGTTTCAGATAGTAAGTTCCATATCAAAAAATCTGCAGATGAAAACCCCAACGCATAGCTGCTGGTTGTTGGATTGTCATGGAAGTCATTACTAGTAGAGACAGACTCTATTAGGCTTACTTCTTTGACTCGCTTCATTCCCACAAATTCCAAACTTTGTCGATCTTTGTTGTATTCCAGATGGCATATGCATCCATCTCCTCCAGTCTGAGCAAAGTCATAAAGACATAGGCATCAAAACGCAGCCAAATGGAAACCTACCATACATTGAGGACTTCATAATTCTGTTTCTATGGTACCGCCAGAGAGTTAATGCATTTAGTGGCACCAACCACGAGAAGGATCTGCTAATGGATGATTGCCAACAATATCAATGACTAGATGATAGAAAAGCACACCCCGTATGAGGATAAGGCAACATCAAAGGGGGGAAAAAATGAACAGTAAAGATGGTTCAAACTTGAATAGCATAGAACTGACTAAAAGTTAGCACATCCTTTGATAAAATCAAATACTGAGAGCCAATTATTATTAAAAACGAAAAAATAGCACAGGCTGAAGGCTTAGATTTTATGACATCTTAAGTGAAAAAAACTTCAAAAAAAAATTCTGTGCTACGTTAGGTGATGGAAATAGGGCCAGAAAAGGGAATCAGGAAAGCAGAAACCCCCAAAGACAAACATTTCTGCAATGGCACATGTTGCCTTACCGAGCAAATTTCAATTATATTATGGCTGAATTTAGCTATAGAAATGCTGGAAACAGTAGATATCCCATGAGCTCCTTTGAAACATCCAATTGAAGGCATCTTCTCCGCAGATCCGTGAGATTCATCCAGCAGCATGCTCTCCAGCAAAGGGAAGGCCACTAGATTGCCACGCAAATCCCCGCAGACCAGCACCTACAGAAATATAAGGTGTCAACTGTGAAGAATGACAATATAGCATTGCAAGCAGAATGTGCAGCTAGCCAAAATACTCAGTATCCGCAGGCATACTCCTGAAAAACAACTTCACTTGAGTAATCAAATAGCAATAGTTGTCCTGGACTATAATTATGTTGCAATATCATGGAAAAACCGGGCATCGCGGACAACACTCGTTATTGCAATGATCAGTTTGGCATCTTTAAGAAACATAAAGCTCCTTTTTAAGTATTATAGTCACAAAAATTGAAATAAATATCTAGATAATTAAGGGTTTATACTCGGCTCCTGAGCTCATCATGCTCAAGATTCAGCTCGTGGTTCGTCTAGTTGAGCTTGGAAATTTCAAGCTCGAACTTAACTTGCCATAGGCTCAGGCTCGGCTCAATTTGATTGAGCTCGAACAAAGCCTGGCCAACTCAAAACTAAGATTGCCTTATTTACGAATATTTAATTTCGATCTAAGCTGCCTAGGCTTGAGTTGGCTCACTTAGGTTCAAACTTTGCTCGATTGGGTGTATATATAATCAATGAATTGTATTAAGAAAGGCTCCTTTAAGCTCGTTTACACTTGTTAGCCTACGAGCTCAAGGTTCACAACTCTTTGGCTCGCTCGGTAAACTAACCGTGTTGTAGACACTCAAGCTCAAGCTCAAAATAAGCTGAGTCCTTCGAGAGCCAGCTCGGCTCATTTATACCCTTATAAACATCAATTAATTTTGATACCCTTTTAACATCAATCAGTCCAACCCAAAACAAGACTAGATTGAACCAGACTAAGCCAAAGATAGATAAAGGTCCAAACATCAGACCAAGGATTAAACCAAATAGCAATCAGTCCAATCTGACCTTAGGCTGAATATTATCTGTCTAGTCTAGGTTTTACTCCACGCCATATTTTACTAGTTTCATCACTCTAAACCAAGAAGGGACCAGAGAAAGCAAGGACCTTGCATCAAATACTAACAAGTCCAAATGGCAACCAAGACCAGGTTTTCGATCTGCAATACTGTCTGAACAACCTACTTATAAGTACATCTTAATAAACAAAAGTATAATATATATTCATTTGGTAACGTTGCAAAAGTACCCCTCACACAAAAACCAAATACAGAACAGCTAGTTCAAATCCTACATCAAGACCATCAAACTGCACAAGTTCCAAAATGGCCACCATATCTCTTACATTGTAATCAAGGAAAATTCTACATACCTCTTCCTCAAGTGATGCATCCAAACACATTATCCTTGCACCAAAAGGGGAGTAAAAGTTCGCCACCAAACAAACATCACATGTTTCCATAGTAAAGTGAGATAAACGATCAGGCAACCTCCATAACTTCAGCATACCTCTAGGATCAGATGTGAAGACGTACCTACACATAGAGAACACCATAATGACTGAACAGACCCTAGATCCATAATAGAAGATGCGATTGTCTGACATTTGGAATGAACGCTTACAAGTTCAATACAACTCGCACCCCTAGAATCAATCATCTAAATTACCCATCATCAAGGGAGGATTGGATTAGCTAGCATAACATTTGTTGCATCTTCTCGTAATGGGCTTTCCTATAAAGTCCATGTAGGTGACGCAACTTGGGGGGATAATGCTTTGTTCGCTTATGGTAAGTTTGGTTTACCCATTGAATCAGCCATGAATGTGGCCAGACACAAAGCTTAAGCATTCCATCGAAACCAGAATGGATTTACAGATGGAGACCCCCCCCCCCCCCCCCCCCCCCCCCCCCCCCCCAACCCACCCCCTCCTCTTCCTTCTCCCCTCTCCAAGAATGGCAGAAAAGTTAGAAAAATACCCCCACCAAAGGTTGTTCACAACCAGGTACATCTATCACCAGTTCCATGAATGGCAAGACAAGAACTCATATTAAAATTTCCTTAATGAATAACAGTGTTACCTGCATCCTAGTGATCCACACCAATATGTCCCAAGAAGTTGTCTTTCCATTTCTGCCGACCACTTAATTACGTGTCCCACTTTAGGTGTACAGGCATTAGTGGAAACATTGACAACTGTCATGACTCCTTTACCATCCCCTAGAGCAACCCAATCCTCAACATCTGTTGACAGATTTGGCAGATTTTTGGTGAATAAATCCATGCAGATGATTGGCACCTCTTCACTGACTCGGACTAGCGCAGCCCATCTTGTGCTTCCACTGTCAGACAGTTTAGCTTGGTACACATAACCATGGTTTGTGGCAACATAGAGTGTATCCTCACGGGTAAAGCGCAAGCATCGTACATATTCACTCTTGCTGCAAAAGGGTTTCAAAAAGACAAGGAAAAAACAGGTGAAGGAATGTTCAGGCACGTCTTACAGATTAGCTAGGCAAATTGAAGATGTCTTAACAATCAACCAACATTGGATTAAAAACTTGAAGCCAAAATATATAGAATCCATTCATGTCCACTGTACAAGTGACTGATGAGTTTCTTTCTAGCCTACAAGATACTAGAATTCAAGAGGAAATCATTAAATAAGCAGTTATTTTTCAAGCACGACAAAAATAGGGTGAATTGCTTACAACCAGTTGCATATCATTTAACGCAAATACTACAATTCATAAAGGACATTGATCATATGGAATCCTACAATCAGCTTCCTGTATCAACAGGATTTTCACGTATCCAGAACATAATCGCCCAAAACCAGGAAGGGATCAAATACAAGCAATAATATAAGGACAAACCTGTCCATGAGCCCAGCACGGCCTGATGAATTTGGAATAGAAACTTTAAGGACCTCGTTTCTTATTTCATCTACCTCCTCAACATTTTTCCTTGAGAGCACCGATGAAGAAGACCGGAACTTATGGACTTTGATTGCACCGTCAAACCCCGCAGTCACGAGAAGAGAAGAATTTGGATCGTAGAAACATCGCCATATTCCCCTCCCTCTGCAACAACATGATTATCTTCTCTACATGATTATTCTTTAGAAGAGAAAATGAGAGATGACTAGCAGTTCCTTTCAGAAGGTTCCTCTGACAGAGCAGAAAAGAAAACCAAAGAATTGCATTAAATAGCCCTCGTTGACAATAATATGAGCTAATTAAAGTAATGTGAATAAGAACACTACGTACGAAAGAATCAAGGTTCCAAGATAGCATGAAGATTATCCCTGGAATGCAGATAGGAAGTTGATGTGAAACTACATTGAAATCAACGGCTGCTTTTGGCCATTTGGGGCATTGATGAAAGTGGCAGAGGTGATGGCCTAAAATTACCAGTCTGCATACTCAGGTTCACAGCTATACCAAGCATGGAATAAGGCAACTAGGTTTTGTTATGTGATCACCATGACATGTTAGAAAGAAGACAAACTAAAACTGCTCTACACTAATGGATTATACATCTGGTGACAAATGAAGACGAAAAATCTTCCGTAAAACCCAGTGATAGGATTATGTTAGAAAAGGCAGCTAAGAAGAGTGAAACACTCCACAAGATGAGGCTCAAGGGATAAGGCATGAGCTAAAGTCCCAGTAAGTCTCAAATGCCAACTTACAGAAGATATGTAACACAAAAACTAACTATAGAAGTTTCAACTCACATATGTTCCTTCATCAACTTGAGCTCCTCACCATCCAGTCCCCACACACGACAAGTACAATCCTCTCCAGCAGTGACTATTACCTTATCAGAAACACCATGAACGTATTAAATTTGAAAAGAGTACAACTTCGTCTTAATCATAAGTAATGAAGAAAATGATGAATGAACTAATGATATACAAGCAACTATTTTCCAGTAAGTTTACATTTATTTATCAAAAGCATCTCAGAAATAGAACTAATGTATATTTTCTCTCTTTTTCCGGCACACTATACATCACAGCTAGCTTTCTGTTTTGTTATAAGCCAATCAAATGATAATACAACCACAGAAACAAAAGCAAGATAGCTGGTGAAAAGAAAGCTTTTATCAAATCTCAAGCCCCAGAAAGAAACAATTTATACACCAGCATTCAAACCCTTAATTATCAAAGAAATTTCATACTCAAATGAGAATATCTCAAAGAATAATAAATGAGGAGTATGCCACAGTGCTTACAGAATCGAAGATACAGCAATCCCACACCCGAGCATTATGACCGAACAACACAGGACCAGCAAAGTAGGGATTTGGTGAAGTCATTAGATCACCAGTTCCAATGGCTTCAGCATCAGCAAACCAAATACGAGCACTGAAAGATTATTTAAGTTAACTTATTCATAGTAGAATTCTCTATGATGAGCTCAATAATTAATTAATAACAGCCAGCAATTAATGCCGAATTGGCTAACCAGCGGTCATCGGACACAGAAACCAACTTTGACCCGTCATATGACCATGATATGCGAAATATGGAACCCTGATGTCCAGCAAGTCTGCAGATGATATCCCCTTCACATTGACGAGAACCAGATGAATGACCGTTATCAAATTCATTGACAAGGTCTTTTACTGAGTGCATCATAGACTGTGAAGAATGCTGATGAGCCATCTTCCATATGACAATCTGATATGAAAAAGTTTACCCAAAGGAAAAGATATTATGATTTCAAACATTTGATTTGTAAAGGCCTATTTGGTATGGTTTTCAATTTGCAGTTTTTACTTTTTGAGAAACTAATAGTTTTGAAAATAATGTTTTCTAGTATGTGGTGCCTAGTTTTCAGTCTTTACCCAAACTAGGTGAAAACTTGAAAAAAAGAACAAATTTTTTTTTTTCAAAACTTGATTTTAAGTTTCTAAAAAACCAAAAACTCAAACAAAAAGCTATACCAAACAAGTGAAACCAACGGTTGCATAGAAGAGATCGGTAAGATACCAAACTTGGGCACACTATGTCAAAGACAATGAGTTTGTAAGGCACATAAACAACAGCAACAACAACAACAACAACAACAATCCCAGTGCCTCAATGGCTCCCGCTTGCGTAGGGTCTGGGAGGGGTAGGATGTACGCAGCCTTACCCCATCAGAGTGAGACCCTGACGAGAGACTATTTCCGAGGACCCCCAACCTGATAGTAGATATTTATGAAGAACCTATATGAAGAGCATGTAAAGCATAGAGATCATGCGAAACACGTATGCATATAAGCAGATAAGCAAATGATCATGTAAGCAAGTACGCATAGGAGCATACCAGCCATAGCACAAGGTAAAAGCAAATAAGCATGTGGGTGAAAGATCATACATTGACCCAATGCGAACATATAGAAAGAGTAGAGCGTCTAGTGCAAACAAAAAGAGAGGAAGGGAGAGAAAGAGAGTAGAGAAAGGGGGGGGGGGGGGGGGGGGGGGGGGGGGGGGGGGGGGGAGGGAGTGAGAGAGTAGCAGCAGCGAGTAGCACTATACCCCAGGTGACAAAACCTAGGAGCACTAAGCGACCAACGTACGTCAGTACTGAGTATATACAAACGAGCATACAGGCAGCCTCGTGGTACTAGGACTAGCCTACGGGTGCTCGATGCTCCTACACTGCTAAATTGGTTACCCCTATACTCATCCTCCACTAAGCTCTATCTAGGGCCATCTCTTCATTTAGGTTGGGGTAGGCAAGGTCTTGTCGAATTGTCTTCATCCAACTCTTCTTTGGCCAGCCTCTTCTTCTCTTCCCGACTATAATAAGGAATTGTACGCATCTCCATACAAGGGCAATGGTGGGTCCCCATCCACTCTTCTTTGGCCGGCCTCTTCCTCTTTTCTCGTCTAACAAATTGTCTCCGTCCAACCCTAAGAACACTAAGCAACCAAGAAACACCAGAACTGTGTCTATACAGTGCACGATGCTCCTACAATGCTATATCGGTTATACCTATACTAATCCTCCACTAAGCTCTATCTAGGGCCATCTCTTCATTTAAGTTGAGATAGGCGAGTCCTGCCAAATCATCTCCGCCCAACTCTTCTTTGGCTGGTCTCTCCCTCTTTTCCCATCTATAATATAGAGTTGTTCGCATCTCCTGACAGGGGCATCGGTGGGTCTACTCCTAACATGCCCACCACCGTAAACGTTGCTCCCTTAACTTATCCTCTATCGGGGCGACTCCTAATTTACTTCTTATAACATCATTTCTGATCTTGTCCTTTCTTGTGTGTCCACACATCCATCTCAGCATCCTCATATCCGCCACCTTTCGCTTTTGCATGTGTTGACATTTAACTTGCCAGCACTCTGCCCCATAGGACATAGTCGGTCTCACTAAGTCTTATAGTATTTACCCTTTAACTTTAAAGCGAACTTTTTATCGCATAGTACCGCAGAGGCCATCCTCCATTTATGCCAACCCACTTTAATCCTGTTGTTGACATCTGTGTCCACTTCACCGTCTTGTTGTACCATGGATCCCAAGTATTTAAAGCCCGCTTTCTGTGGTATGCACTCTTATCCAATCTTGACAACAAAGGTAAAATGAAGTAAGGCACATAAGATGCAATAAATCAATTGTCAACTTATTCTATACACACTTAGAAACAAAATCAAAAAAAAAAAAGATATTGGACTACAAAGGTGAAATGAAGTAACTCAATGGCTTAGTTAGAACAAAAAACCCAGCGCCACAGAGGATAAGATATATGCAACCTTAACCAAACAAGGGGCTATACTGTAGAGAAGTTGTGTCCGAAGGACCCCCAACCCTAAAAAGCAAAGACCGAACATTATTTATAAAATCCAAGTCAAATAAAGCAGTACCAAACATGCAAGCAACAATAAAGCAGCAATGATAGCAGACATGCAAGTCTAGGGGCGTTATGAACTAGCATTGGTGTGCTTCTCTCTCCTAACAACTATTTTTAACCGCCACTTAGCTCTATCTAAAGAGCATCTTCTCATTAAGATTTAGGTGGGTAAGGTCATTTCTAATTCTCCATCCAGCTTTTCTTTGGCCTACCTCTACCTCTACCTCTTCCAGTGTATATTATGTAGTTATTCACATTTCCTAACAGGGGCGGTATAGTCAGTCTCCTCCTAACACGCCCAAATCATTGCAAGCGTCCCTCAGCTTGTCCTCAATTGGAGCCATGCCTAATTTGCTTCTTATAACGTCATTTTTAATCTTGTACTTCCTAGTAAGTCCACACATCCACCGGAACATGTTCATGTCTACAACCTTCAACTTCTGTGTGTGGTGCCATTTAACTGGCCAACATTCAACATCATACGACATAGCCAGTCTCACTACGTCTTACAGTATTTTTCCTTCAACTTTAGCAGAAATTTTTTTTATCGCAAAAGGCCCATATTAATAAAACCATCTTCAGAATCCAAGTCATATCAGTGAACCACACTAGAACAAATCAACCTTAAACACAATAACCAAGTACTTAAAATAGAGAATCTAATCAAAAACAATCAGCCAGAAAGAAGATTAAAGTACGAGGAATCACAAAGGAAAACAAATAAAACCTCATCTCTATCAACCACTACATACCTGTCCAATACAACACCACACTCCAAGCATGGACAAACAAGATACAGCGCAGAGTAAGCATCAAAAGACAAAATTCAAACAAGCATCTCCACTCAACAGCAAAGATTTCTGCCACTGTAGCTCTCAGCCATCAATAGTTACAAAAATGGTAACAAATAGTGGTTAGGGGAAAAGTTGAGAAGAGAAAAAAGAGAATAGAGATCATTTGAAATGAAATGAAATCCATAAAGATCTCAGAGCTGATACAACTACAACAATAAAACAGATATTCCAAGGCAATGAACGGAAAAGAAACATTCATCAGACATGACTGAAAGTTGCTACCTCATTATAAATAGTACCGGATGCAATGAGGAGAGCTTCAAATTCATGACCCCACAACCGCATGGAATACAGAAGGCACCTCTCTGTAGTTAAGTAATGGAAACACAAAAGGTGGAAAAGTCCAGTGAGAATATACAAGGTAAAGAATATGCAACGATAACCTAAAACCGCTGTTGGGAAATCCTTATTTTACCATTGCACTAGACAGGTGAGAAATATGATAGACGAGGATTAAAAGTTAGTGAGCTAATAGAAGGTACATAAGTATAGCGTAACCAATATCTAGTATGGGAACATTTGCAAGTTTTCATAATGCTCACCTGGACTTCTAACTTCAAGGATAACAGTTGTTCTTAACATGTCCCAAATATGCACAGAATTATCACTGCAGCCTACTGCAAGTCGATGACATCCATCTTGAGAAGAAGCCGAACCATCCTACACAGCCCACGAATAAATGAACATAACAAATTGAAAATAAGCTAATAACAACACAGTTTCAGGTTTGGACAGTCATCTTACATTTTAGCAACTGTCTTTTCTTTGAAAGAAAATGAGACTGAAAAACTTTACCTTCAAGAAGCAGATATCCAACACCCAATGACTAAACTTCGGCAACAGCTGACATAAAGTCAAGTCTACAGAAACAATCAGGTGACCTTGGGATATCTGCTCCACTTCCAAGAGTAGATTAAGTACTTTAACCCTCTTCTCTCCAAATACAGCAATTTTGAAAGCAAATAAGGGAGATAAGGGAGTTTTTTTGAAATTTGTAAAGTTGCTAGATATTCCATGAACACGAATGCCGTCAAATACTTGAAATGATTTTATCAGTCTCCCAAGATTTACATCAAAAAGTAGAATTTGTGATCCTGTTCCTGTTGGAGGAAAAAGAAAAATGATCGTGTAATTAATCAGCTACGTCAAACAAAATTAGATGAATAACCAAGCCGCAGAAATCAAGCAACAGAAAAATTCAGGGGAAAAGCAGAACCTCTCACAGTCCCGAAAAGTAATGCAAGTGGCAGAAAGCAAAAGGATTCACTCTTTGGACATAAATAAAAGCATTTATAAATAGAATGGAATATGAATCATATGAGACAAACTAACAAGAGAAAAGCGAAATCTGCCAGACAAGACATTTTGACAAAATTACCAATTGGAGTACATAAATCAGTTTGTCATCCAAGCATAGCCCTTAAACCAAATATGATTTTTGATCTGCTGCACATTCACGGTGTAATTTGGCTTGATATCATGCAATCAGCATTTTACATACAATGCAAATTGGATCAATTGCTCCGTGTGAATACAGAAGTCAAGAAATTTTATGAAGTGATATCATATCCCCTCGTGGAAACAGTCACAACACTAATTTTGTTTCTCTATAACGACAATTTCACAAGGAAGAATAGAGTAGCACCAAGAAAGAGAATAACAAATGGCCGGAACTGATTGTAAGGTACACAATAGGGAGATTCCTGATACTTTAAATTGAATAATAATCTCCATCCTCCCAGGATCAGAAATCCTGTAGTTTCGTGTTCATATGAATGTATGATTGAGCCCTGAAATCTTAATATTCCAAATCCAGGAGTTCCCACCTTGAAGGAAAGGAAGGAGATATCCCTGAGGCCACTGGTCTGTATTGAAATAGCTTCCCCGTGTAAGATGCCCAGAATCCAAAATCTACTGGTCGGTTATGTAGTTTCAGTCAAGATATACTTTCAGTCAACAAGTAATGCAGCTTCGGGACACAGTTTTTTTGCCCAAGCAGCTTCAGTTCATGCTGTTCTTTATACGGATCCACAATTCTTCTGTTTGCTGCAACAAAATTTGGTATCCCAATTACATAATGGAATGAGCGCAATCCAGTTTTGCAACTCCTACCACGTGATCTTTTACAAGAGGCTAAGGTATTTATCGATCTATGCACCAGTTATGGTATTTGCTGGACGTTTCCAACGCCGCATATAAGGGTTGTATCAGTTGGCCTTGATTTCAACAAGTCTATCATATCTTTGAATATCAAAAAGCCATATTACAGGTAGGACTTCCTTAGCAGATGATTTCTTGCTAGTACAAGAAAGTATTGTATTATTAAAAGAGAATGCCTCAGAAATCATAAACCTTGACCTAAGAAGGCCATCCCCTTTTTCTTCTCAATTGACATATGGAACCGAAACTATGACTTTGCACGGCTATTCAAAGAAGGTTTCCGATCACTTCTTAGAAGCAATATTAGTAAAACCTATGACGAAGAGGGGATGCATTACATCCATAAGACATTTTTTACGAAGGGTAAGAATTACATTTTTTTTTTTGGGGGGGGGGGGGGGGGGGGGGGGGGGGGGGGGGGGGGGGGGGGGTGGGGGAGGGAATAAGCTCCAACTTCTGACCACTGCTCAAGGGGGATGGGATAGTTACCACTGCTCAAACTCCCAAGAGCTCTACAATCCAAAGACATTTCATGAATGCCATTTTCATTGATCACTAACAAAAGGTACACTATTGCATATAGTTGTTATAAGGATCAAAGATAAAGTAAAACTCTCATAGAGGAATATAACAGGGTAAATAAGGACAATATGAACATCTTTCCAAAGGATATCAAAAGTGAAAAATCATAATGATCACCACAAACAGAACCTTAATCATTCAAGTTGTTCAAAGCTTAGCTGCACAAAACCAACTGCATATTACGATTTGGCATCACGACTTTACTTCATGAAGCAGAAAACAACATATAATGGTTTAATACTAGGAATGCAAGCAGCAGTAAATCGGCATTGAAGGACCCAAGACGTGGAGAAGAAATTACCAGCAAGGAGATAAGGAAGGGAAGAGAAGTGACAGGAGGGGAGGTGTAGGAAACAGAGGGCAGAGATTTCTCCCAAGTATTGCCCTCCCTGCAGCAGCCACTCTCTCACCTCGTCCATCTTCATCCTAGTAGTCTCCGGTGAAAACTAAGGGTAGGAAAGTGAGCACGCTGGTTGCTTTCTCAGTTGACAGCAAAGTTTAAATTTTCTTCGTGCAATAATTAGCTGATGATGGCTGGGTTAAGGTGTACAGCCGTAGACTCATTTGCAGCAACACCTTCAAAAAGAGAATACCTAATTAATACCTAAACTCTAAATGTATGGTAGAAAATCATAGGATCTAATCACCTCACCCAATATGCTTACCTATTGCAGGTGAATCTCTAATTATGTCTCTCCTTTTGCAACAATTATCCACGGAATAAATTTTTGTATGAAATTTGGAGACTATAACTTCCTTTTTGTGATAGGAAAACAAGTATAGGATGACGGGACTCGAACCAAGGATCTCATGTTTCAGGGCCTTAACTTTGATGGTGCTCCAACCACTTGACAAAAACCTCATTAGCGCTCATATGATTTCTTTGAATTATATGTTTACCTAAGTAATTATATTAAGAGTATTAATTTGACTACTGTAATTTTGATGTGTTGTGTACACATTCCGCACTCATTTCAACCCATTTCACACACATTTCGACATATTCAGAGTGCATTTCAGATATTTTTCACATGGGTTTCAACGCATTTCTCACGAGGTAGCTCTCTATCTAGCTGTGTGTCATTCCTTTTCTTTACTTTTATTTTCCAAAGTAATAGTTGTTGATTTTTTTTCTTTTTTTGGGGGGAATGAGTTGCAGGTTTACATTCCTCACAGGGGGCATTGTTTAACCTCTCATGCCTTCAATTGATACATCTATCGTGAAACATTTTCCCTCAAATAATAAGGTTAGTTTGACACCCACATTTCTTATCAAAGGTTTGAATATCTTGAATGTGAGTCATTCATTTGACTTACGTAGCTTAATTAAAAAATTAGGCATACTTTGTCTATAGATCAATCACCAGCTATTTAGTCTTTCTAGCATACACATGTAATTATAATGGATACCAATACTGCTTCTACGGATATCAAAAGGGGGTTAAGACTCATATTACAGGATTCTCTAGCATGGATTACTTTGTAATAGTTTGCCACGCGGTAATTTAGGATCAAAGTTGGTCACTCATGGGCATATTGACGCGTTATATTATACATAGAACTTTAACCATTAAAGATTGGGTCTTGTAATTTAGTGTGCAGATCTTTTATTATACTTGAATTCATTAGTTTACAACAACTGACCCAGTGCCTCAAAAGCTCTCGCCTAAGCGGGGTCTGGGGGTGGATGTATGCAGCCTTACCCTTTTAGGATGTACCCTGTCGAGAGGCTGTTCTCGAGGAACTCCAACCTTATAGGGTTGGCAACCTAAGAACATCCCAGAAGGTCACTTATCCTAGTACTACTCTCGCCCAAGCACGCTTAACTTCGGAGTTCTAATCAAATCCGGTGCATTAATGTCCGGTAAATGAATCCCAATAAATAGAACCCAGTAAAGATAAGGCTTCGTACAACTCCCTGTCCCCAGACGTTGCCTTGGCAGGAGCCTTTTCGAGCATTGGGTTTGTTGTGGTTGTTGTTGTATTAGTTTATGACTGATGTATCGGTGAAGTGACGTCTGACAATATAATTAAGCAAAGTGGGACTACTCAAATTGAACATCTTTAAACCTTGAACAAGAAAAGTGGGTGCTAAACTAACCTTCTCATAGGAGGGCAAGGACATTTGTTGAGGTGAGACGTAAGAATTGAAATTGGGGTTGTTCAAAGGAGCATTCTCTGGAAGTGCTAATGTAATCATGTTGATCCCAAAAAAGCGAGGGTTTGTTCAAAACATAGAAATGTATGGACTACAAATGTATACTCACATAGAGAAGGATGCGGATACAGAGTGAAGGATAGGAAGTGATAGTTTCCAATGCCAATATTTCTGATTCAAACGGAGACTTGAAGAGTAGAACAAGGATTTGCGGGGGGAATCTGCGAGAAGGAAAAGATTCAAGAGAAAGATTAGATGAGAGAAGGCACTATTGTAGGTTTTTCTCGTGCATCTCATATTTATTTGTTGCTGTAGTCGTCTGTCCTTTTAAATTTTTGTGCCCCCCGTTTAGCTCTTGCAATCAATATTGTTAAAATCAGGATTGATATGAACTTTCATAATCGGAGTTATAAAATTAAGGCTCGGTTTGTTTAGAGAAAAAGTTATATTTTAAAAAGTAGTTTTCCTCTTTTTTGTTGTTTGGAGTAAGATTGGTGATCAAAAAGGTTTTTTCAAAGAAAAATATTTTCCTTTAAATGGGAAAAAATGATTTCCCTCTTAAAAGAAGGGGAAGTCATCATTTTTAGTAATCTAAAAATATGATTGTGATAATATATAAGTATTCTCATTAGATTTTTCCCAAAAAATGCTAACACGGCATATAATTTTGGCTATATTTAGGTAGTTCTTACATCAATATATGATGAACTTTTTATTGTAATTTGCTAAAAATATTGACATAACTTGTAAATATTATCGTAATTATGTATCATATTAGCACTTTTATATTTGGTCAAATTTTTACAAAAATTTATCAAATTTTGATGTATGGTACCCGAGTGATAAAATATTCAACTTCAAGGTACGTCATTATATAGATTCAAATGTCATGATATGTAATAAATACTCAAACCTTAGGGTATCCAACTAATAGTTTTACAACCACACAAAGTTTAAATAATTTCAAATATATTGTATTACTACTTATATTATTATGTAACTAGGTATAAGATGATTGGTAAAAAAATGATTCCTTTAAAACAAGTAAGGAATATCAAAATATAAAAACATGTTTTCCGTTGAAACAAACAACGGAAAACCTCAACGGGAATAACATTTTCCATGGAAAACCTTTTTCCAAAGGAAAACGTTTTCCGTGGGAAAAGTACTTCCGTTGAAACAAACGGAGCCTAAATTAAAAAATTTTAAATTTTATTAAATGTATATTATAATTATTTTTTGTATTAAAATTATTTATGTAATTTAAAAAAATATTAATAAGACTTACTTATATGGGTATATATAAGAAATAATAAAAATATTTTCATGTAACACATATGTATCATTTTATATTATAATAATCATGAGAGCTTTTAAGATAGATGCTGCTAATCGAACTTTATATTAAAGTTAAAACATAAAACTGAACTTAATTTAAGTTTCTTGAAATTATATAATGCTTAATTAACTTTATTTTACTTCGAACTAATAAAATAAGTTAGTTTATAATGTAGGCTTTATTTTTTTAAATTTTAACTTTTATTTATATGGGTTGGTAGAATCAAGATCGGATCAGTAGAATTCTAAAATTGTATTATGATTCTATCTGTTAATTTCATGTAATATCAATGAACTATAAGATTTATAAAATTAAGATTCTACTTAAAATTTAGATAAGTTAGCAATTATGAAATTGTAGAATCGAAATTTTAATAATCATGCTTGTAATTGAGTAGAGATCATAAGTAGTGGGATAGCAGGCACTGCCGTGAGAGAGATTGGGGAAGGGGTGCAAATTTAGGGAAATCGTACGGATTGGACCCCCCCCAGCCCCCCCTTAATGTTTTTTAGACCCCTTTAACCATAAATAGACTCTTTTGGACAAAAATGCCCTCCCACCTCACCCCCCCCCCCCATCCGTCCCCTCTCTCTCTCTCTCTTTCTCTCTCCTCATTTAATGCAAGGCAGGCAAAAGTACACTCTTTTGACCTTTCACTCTCCTTTTCTTCATTTTTTTTTTCCTTTTGAATTTTTTTTTGTCCAAAAAAAAATATAATTTCCAAATTTGCCCTTTCTTCTTCTTCCCTCCCAGACCTTGTTTAGGCGTGCTTGAAGTAATTAATAAAATCATACACTGGGTATGATTCCTTTTAATGGTGTAAAATGAGCTTATTCAGGTGTATCACAAGAAATTAGTGGTAAAAGACTTATCATACACAATGTATGATAGGTTATAATGGCATAAAATCAACTTTTGCTTTTTGTTTCAAGTAATTAGACGTACAGTTGGATGAAATCGAATCATACACTGGGTATGATGCGTTTTAATGGTGTAAAATGAATTTATTCAGGTGTATTCCAAGCAATTAGTGGTAAATGACTTGTCATACACAATGTATGATAGGTTATAATAGCATAAAATCAACTTTTGCTGTTTTTTTTCAAGTAATTACTGTTACAGTGGGCTGAAATCGAATCATACAATGGGTATGATGAGTTAAAATGGTGTAAAATGAACTTATTCAGGTGTAGTTCAAGCAATTAGTGGTAAATGCCTTGTCATACACAATGTATGATAGGTTATAATGGCAAAAAATTAACTTTTGCTTTTTTTTCAAGTAATTACTGTTACAGTGGGCTGAAATCTAATCATACAATGGGTATGATACTCTGAAATGGTCTAAAATGAACCTTTTCAGGTTTTATTAAAACAATTAGTGGTAAATGACTTATCATACACAATGTATGATAGGTTATAATCGCATGAAATCAACTGTTGCTGTTTTTTTTCAAGTAATTAGACGTACAGTGGGATGAAATCGAATCATACACTAGGTATGATGCATTTTAATGGTGTAAAATGAACTTATTCAGGTGTATTACAAGAAATTAGTGGTAAATGACTTGTCATACACAATGTATGATAGGTTATAATGGCATAAAATCAACTTTTGCTATTTTTTTCAACTAATTACTATTACAGTGGGATGAAATCGAATCATACAATGGGTATGATACATTTTAATGGTGTAAAATGAACTTATTCAGGTTCTTTTCAAGCAATTAGTTGTAAATGACTTATCATACACAATGTAGGATAGGTTATAATGTCAAAAAATCAACTTTTACTGTTTTTACTTCTAATTACTGTTACAGAGGGCTGAATCGAATCATACAATGGGTATGATGTGTTTTAATGGTGTAAAATGAACTTATTCAGGTTTATTTCAAGCAATTAGTTGTAAATCACTTATCATACACAAATTATTATAGGTGTTAATGGCATAAAATTAACTTTTGCTGTTTTTTTCAAGTAATTAGGGGTAAGTGGTCTGAAATCGTATCATACACTGGGTATGATGTGTTTTAATGGTGTAAAATAAACTTATTCAGGTTTATTATAAGAAATTAGTGGTAAATGACTTGTCATACACAATGTATGATAGGTTATAATGGCATAAAATCAACTTTTACTGGTTTTTTTCAACTAATTACTGTTACAGTGGGATGAAATCGAATCATACAATGGGTATGATACATTTTAATGTTGTAAAATGAACTTATTCAGGTGTTTTTCAAGCAATTAGTTGTAAATAACTTATCATACACAATGTATGATAGGTTATAATGTCAACAAATCAACTTTTACTGGTTTTTACTTCTAATTACTGTTACAGAGGGCTGAATCGAATCATACAATGGGTATGATGTGTTTTAATGGTATAAAATGAACTTATTCAGGTTTATTTCAAGCAATTAGTTGTAAATCACTTATCATACACAAATTATTATAGGTGTTAATGGCATAAAATTAACTTTTGCTATTTTTTTCAAGTAATTAGGGGTAAGTGGTATGAAATCGAATCATATACTGGGTATGATTCGTTTTAATGGTTTAAAATGAGCTTATTCAGGTGTATTACAAGAAATTAGTGGTAAATGACTTGTAATACACAACGTATGATAGGTTTAATGGCATAAAATCAACTTTTACTGGTTTTTTCAACTATTTACTGTTACAGTGGGATGAAATCGAATCATGCACCGGGCATGATGCATTTTAATGGTGTAAAATGAACTTATTCAGGTTTATTTCAAGGAATTAGTTGTAAATGACTTCTCATACACAATGTATGTTACGTTATAATGGCAAAAAATCAACTTTTGCTGTTTTTTCAAGTAATTAGGGGTAAGTGGTCTGAAATTGAATCATACACTGGGTATGATTCGTTTTAATGGTTTGAAATGAGCTTATTCAGGTTTAGTTCTAAACAATTAGTGGTAAATGACGTATCATACCCAATGTATGATAGGTTGTAATAGCATAAAATCAACTTTTGCTGTTTTTTTTTCAAGTAATTAGGGGTACAGTGGTCTGGAATCGAATCATAAACTGGGTATGATGCTTTATAGTGGTGTAAAGTGACCTTATTCAGGTATATTAGAAGTAATTAGCGGTAAAGAGCTTGTCATACACAATGTATGATAGGTTTTATTGGCATAAAATCAACTTTTGCTGTTTTTTTTCAAGTTATTAGGGGTACAGGGGTTTGAAATCGAATCATACACTGGGTATGATTCGTTTTAATGGTGTAAAATGAGCTTATGCAGGTGTATTACAAGAAATTAATGGTAAATGACTTGTCATACACAATATATGATAGGTTTTAATGGCATAAAATCAACTTTTACTGGTTTTTTTCAACTAATTACTGTTACAGTGGGATGAAATTGAATCATACAATGGGTATGATACGTTTTAATGGTGTAAAAGGAACTTATTCAGGTGTTTTTCAAGTAATTAGTTGTAAATGACTTATCATACACAATGTATGATAGGTTATAATAGCAAAAAATCAACTTTTGCTGTTTTTTTCAAGTAATTAGGGGTACAGTGGTCTGAAATCGAATCATACACTGGGTATGATTCATTTTAATGGTGTAAAATGACCTTATTTAGGGATAGTTGAAGTAATTAGCAGTAAAGATCTTGTCATACACAATGTATGATAGGTTTTAATAGCATAAAATCAACTTTTGCAGGTTTTTCCATTTATTTAAGGGTACAGTGGTCTGAAATCTGCTTATATACGTGTATTTCAAGTTTTATTGGTGTATGATGCACTTCATACACGGTGTATGATGGGTAATATTTGTGTAAAATCAGCGTTTATTTGTGTATTTTTGGGATGTGTATTTGGAAAAAAAATATACATTTTGAGTATATCCGTACAATTTTCCTTCAAAAAGGCCCTCCCATTCACCCCCCCCCCCCAACCCGTCCCCTTTCTCTCTCCTCATTTAATGCCATCCGTACCCCTGCTCTCGCCTCATTTACTTACAGCTGTAAAACCCCTTCCCGCCTTTCTGTCTTCCCCATAAGCAACTTGTTTTACAAGCCACCAGTCACTCTCCTCTTTCTCTCACACGTTCATTCTCTCTCTCCTCTTTCCGAATTTGTTCATCCTCTTTCTCCTCTACTTCAGCTGCGATTGTCGTTCCCGTGGGTCTGACCTCTGTTTTCACACCTTCATCCTTGATCTATAGCTGCTCCAGTCTTTAATCACCATTTTCGAAGGTGAGTAAGAGTTATTTTTGTAGGGTTTAGGGTTTTGGTGCTCCATTGTATAATATCCGTTTGTTTCGTACCATTTCCTGAACATAGTGCATAGTATTTGTTAGGGTTTAGGGTTTTGGTGTTAGTGGCTTTGTGATTAGTGTTTTTTATTTGTGTAAAATGATCTTCTGCATGTTTTGTGGTTTTTTTTCACGTAAAATCGACCTTTGTGGTATAATGAACTTCTGCATGTTTCATATGAGCAACCATACAGTGTGTAGGATTGGTTTTAATGGTGTATAACCAACTTGTGTTTGTGTATTATAAGTAATTAGTGGTGGTGTATAATCAATCATACACTCTGTATGATTTGTTTCAATGGTGTAGAACCAAAGTGTGTCTGTTTGTGTTCAGTTAATGGTGTATTGCTTTTATTTCAGATGGCATTTTACACACATAGGAAGAGCCGTCCTGCCGTTGAGGTTGATTACATTTTCCCGAGGGGTTTCTGGAAATTCCTCCAAATCAACCAAATAGGTTTGTCAACCAAGGTTGTCACGGAGATAAAGGAAATCTTGAAGGACGACGAAGCCAAGGTTTGACACTGTATCCATTTTAATTATGTTGACTTTTGACAATGACATTTATGATACCATATTAACTAAAAGTGTTTTGCATTACAGCTTGCCCTTGCCTCACAATACAATGTCGGGCATCTGCTTGGGCTGAGTGAGTCCAATGTCAGCTTCTGGCATAGTCTCATTCACGTTGTCCTTCTCCACCAGGTGGCCAACCCCAATCCCGAGGAGTTATCATTCTTATTTGGTGGGAAGGTAGTGCACCTTGGGAGGAGGGAGTTTTGCATTCTCACCGGCTTGAGATATGCCGGTGTGGAAGATGTACGTGGTGGTCCCAACAGGCTGGTTGCCAAGTATGGCATGAGGGGGAGGATGACTAGGCAGCAGCTTTTTGATGCATGCAGAACCTGCTCCATCATGGAGGACCAGGTTAAGCTTGCTGTTGCGTACCTGGTCGAGGGTCTACTGTTCGCCAAACGCAAGCGAACGGGCATTGACCCGAACATCCTGGCCCTCGTGGACGATGTGGACTCTTTCAATCGTGTTGCATGGGGATCCTTGAGCTGGAAATTCTTGGTGCGGAAGCTCAAGGATTTCGCTGCAAGAATGCACCACGGTTTGGAGAATACCTACTCCGTCCACGGGTTCTACGATGTGGTTTCCATATTTGCCCTGGAAACCCTTCCAGAACTTGCCAAGGTTGGGGCGGTAAAGGTTGGCGACCAGCCTCTTGGGCGGATCCTTAACTGGAAGATGTCCGTTAAGGCTCCGTACTCCGCTCTGCTCTCAACGGTATTTGATCAGGTAATAAATACACTATGTTGTTATTGTTTTACTATTGTATGTTTCATATATTTTGGGTTAGAAGTGTGTTTTGTAATTTTACTAACGTGTATATGATGTATCTTCCTTTGATCAGCAATTGAATGCCGAACCGATTAGACTGACGAGTGCGGAAGCCGGTCAGCCTAATCTACAAGGCATTCCCTATGCTGAGGATGCTGAGGAGGGGTTTCAATCTCCTGTTATGGCAATGCCAGCAAAGCTTGGTGAGGAGCCACAACCATTGGCAACTCAACCTCCGTTGCCGGCATCCAGGGAGGACCCGTATCCTACGTCAACCAATTCGGCGGACCAATCGGTATGATGAATTATTTTGTGTTTATTTAATCGTATTTTTATCCGTGTGGATACTACATTATTCAAATTTGCTGATTATACCAATTTGGAGAACTTATTGCAGGTTATGGAGAGACTCGAAGCGATGGATAAAGAGGTGCAAATGGTACGGATGCAGCTTGAAGCGCACCAGCGAATGCTGCAAATGTACGAACGACGGTTTGAGGCTCAGGATGCACTGATTAAGGAGCTGCTCTCAGACCGTCAAGCGCAGGCCGCATCGCCGCACTTATGTTCATCGACTTCCGCTCATCCATCCCCGATTGAGCAAGCCATAATAGTTTCTCCTGTACGTACTGGGTAAGACACTAGATTCCTTGTTAGTGTCCCAATTTGTTATGTTTTCATGCATGTTGATGCTTATTGACTTTTGCTATGTGCTATGCCATCTAGGGCCGAGGAAAATGTCTTCAAGGAACCATCGTCACCGCATGTCGAAGGCGTTGAAAACTTGTTGACATTGTCCGAGACAGTGTGTAGTTTGGGGCAAGAGAGCAGGGACCCCAAGCCAAACCCCAAGTACAAAGGTGAGGAATGGACTGCGGAGGGTAAGAGCAAACGGGCAAAAATTACTCATCCTGGACCGGAGCCAGTTCTGCCCTTCAATCCATTCCAGCCTCCCTCCGACAAAGACATAGAAGATTTTAAAGATTTTTACAAAAGTTTCCACGCAACGGTCGCTAAGTGAGTATGATTTTGCACGATGCTTTTTGATAATTTGTATGTAAAAGTTTCTAGAATGCATCTTTCTTAGGTGTGTTTCAAGTAATTAGTAGTGTCTGAAAGAAAATCATACACTGTGTATGATGCACTATCATGGTATCAAGTGAACTTATTCAAGTGTATTTTAATTAATTAGTGGTAAATGATTTGTCATACACAATATATGATAGGTTATAATGGCATAAAATCAACTTTTGTTGTTTTATTCAAGTAATTAGGGGTACAGTGGTCTGAAATTGAATCCTACACTAGGTATGATGCGTTTTAATGGTGTAAAATGATTCAATTCAGGTGTATTTTAAGCAATTAGTGGTAAATGACTTGGCATACACAATGTATGATAGGTTTTAATGGCATAAAATCAACGTTTGCAGTTTTTTTATGTAATTACTGTTACAGTGGTCTGAAATCGAATCATACACTGGGTATGATGCGTTTTAATAGTGTAAAATGATTCGATTCAGGTGTATTTTAAGCAATTAGTGGTAAATGACTAGGCATACACAATGTATGATAGGTTTTAATGGCATAAAATCAACTTTTGCAGTTATTTTTATGTAATTACTGTTACAGTGGTCTGAAATCGAATCATACACTGGTTATGACTCGTTTTAGTGGTTTAAAATGAGCTTATTCAGGTTTATTACAAGAAATTAGTGTTAAAAGACTTGTCATACACAATGTATGATAGGTTTTAATGGCATAAAATCAACTTTTGCTCGTTTTTCAAGTAATTACTGTTACAGTGGTCTGAAATCATCTTTCTTATGGTATGCTTATATATCGTGCTTGGTGTTGTATATTACAGAGATTTGAAGACCCCCTTTCCGTTACCTAATGATCAACGAATGGATTTCTCTGTTTTGACTGTGACGACGGGTCAATTTTGGTATCGGTTGAGAAACGAGGACGCCTGGCTTACTGATGAGGTATGTTTCCCATCATGATAGTTTTGCCGTGTGTCAACTAATAAGTAAAATCAACCTGTGTTAAATCTACTTATGTTATTGTGTATTAAGTAAGTGTTGTATTACTAGTCATACACCGTGTATGGTTGATGCTAAAGGTGTAAAATCAACCTGTGTTAGTGTGTTTTGAATAAAGAGTGGTGTATGATTAGTCATAGGGTTCAACTGTGTAAAATGAACTTATTTATGTGTGTAAAATCAACTTGTCTCAACTAATTAGTTTTGAATCGCAGGAAATGGATGTAATTCTGCACTACATTTTGGAGAAGAAACATCAGTGGCCAGAGCAATTCGACCAGAGGGCAACATGCGCGGACACAACTGTTGCTCCTCAATTTGGACCCCTACTAAAACAGATTCAAAACAGTGGAATCCCGCTTGAGTCAGCTTTTACTGACTTTGATTCGTTGATCATTAAGTTCCTTGCCGGGGATGCCACGTATGGGGTCAACTGCCACAACGTGGATCGGATATACATGCCCATTAATTAACCTAATCAACATTGGTTCCTTGCTGCCATCCATCTTAATGATTGGCGGATACAGGTATTTGATTCCTTGTACGCCGCCAAATCCAGGGCAGCAAGATTAGAACATGTGGAACCAATTGCAAAATTGCTTCCACATGCTCTAGCGTTGGTTAATTTTTGGGATGTCCGAAAGGACCTGCATACAGTTCAAGGGCAAGCCTTTCTCGGTAACTTACAAACGGAATGAATGTCCACAACAAGGGGGGTATGACATCTACTTCCCATGCAATTTTACTATTCCGTTCATTTGGACTTTTGGTTATGAAGTGGATGCAAAATAGTCATTACTTGCAATGATGTACAATTTCTGACTGTGAAATCTGTATTAATATTAACTGCAGGTCAGACTGTGGAATTTTTATTGTAAAGTTCATAGAGTTTTTGCTTACCAAAGGACTGAGCATCTCCTAATGCACGCAAGAGCAGATGGGGAAATTGCGGCTGTATACTTCCGTACACTTGTAAACACACGGAAGGAATAAACGGCTTCAATTGCATGCATGTCCATAAAATTATGTTATTCATTATACATTGTTTTCATTATACTGAAAGTTGTATGTAATAAAAATGCATACTTGTACCAAAGGATTTACATTGTATTCATTATATTGAAAGTTGTATGTAATATTGTATATTTCGATGTTGTTGTATGTTCCTATTGATGTATTTTCAAATGTTGTAATAAAAATGTATACTTGTACCAAAGGATTTACATTGTATTCATTATATTGAAAGTTGTATGTAAGTTTACAGATATTTCGATGTTGTTGTATTTTCCTATTGATGTATTCACACGTGCAAAGGTTGTTATTAACCATTCAAACTCATCCTACACCGTTTATGATTGGTTATACACCACTAAGTACCTAAAACACAATTGTAGAACTTGATTTTTCACCCATATAACTCATCATACACAGCGTATTAATGGTGTGACACCAATAATTTCCAACAAACTTAAAAATACATGCACAGCCCGTGATTTTACCATACATAAAACTCGTCATACACTGTGTATGATACGTAGAACTTGACACACATTAAAACCCTGCATACAATTTGCATGACAAACTGGACATATATAACTGCTGGAACTACATACAGTTGTCCCTCTGCATATGTTGTCTGTAAAGTGCATCCACTGCATGCATACAAAGTTCAAGATCCTTATCATGCGGATGAAGTTCACACCATTACAACTCATCGTACACCGTACACCATGTGTGATTGATCATACACCACTAATTGCTTGGTAGGCCGTTGATGAAACATGACCCGTAGAAGTGCCACCTCTCTTTGTGTCTCAGCTGTCACTGGCCCACCACCGCCGCTGCTAGAGCCACTTACATTAGGAATTTTAAACGGGTCGATATATTGAGGACCGTATATGCTTGGCTTCCTGTCCATCTCATCCCATTATAGGGGGAGAACCGTGGGAGAGGGGTATGATAAAGTAGGTGGTAGTTGAGGTTATTAAATGCCTTGCTTTGTAGTCCATTATGACCCCCCTGAACATTCAATGTTCAACCACCAACCAACCCAACCGCTCAGCCTCATCCATATAAATCAACAAGGGCATTTATATTGCTTGGTACACAATTTCATTGATGGTTGTGGCAATTATAGTGTTTCGAATACTTAGTAGTGTTTTGCTTACCATACATAGTGTATGATGAGTCTTAATGGTGTGAAATCAACTTGTACAAGTGTGTTTCAACTACTTAGTGGTGTATGACTTACCATACTTAGTGTATGACAAGCCTTAATGGTGTGAAATCAACTTGTACAAGTGTGTTTCAACTACTTAGTGGTGTATGACTTACCATACTTAGTGTATGATGAGTCTTAATGGTGTGAAATCAACTTGTACAAGTGTGTTTCAACTACTTAGTGGTGTATGACTTACCATACTTAGTGTATGACAAGTCTTAATGGTGTGAAATCAACTTGTACAAGTGTGTTTCAACTACTTAGTTGTGTATGACTTACCATACTTAGTGTATGATGAGTCTTAATGGTGTGAAATCAACTTGTACAAGTGTGTTTCAACTACTTAGTGGTGTATGACTTACCATACTTAGTGTATGACAAGTCTTAATGGTGTGAAATCAACTTGTACAAGTGTGTTTCAACTACTTAGTTGTGTATGACTTACCATACTTAGTGTATGATGAGTCTTAATGGTGTGAAATCAACTTGTACAAGTGTGTTTCAACTACTTAGTGGTGTATGATGAGTCTTGATGGTGTGAAATCAACTTGTACAAGTGTGTTTCAACTACTTAGTGGTGTATGACTTACCATACTTAGTGTATGATGAGTCTTGATGGTGTGAAATCAACTTGTACAAGTGTGTTTCAACTACTTAGTGGTGTATGACTTACCATACTTAGTGTATGATGAATCTTGATGGTGTGAAATCAACTTGTACAAGTGTGTTTCAACTACTTAGTGGTGTATGACTTACCATACTTAGTGTACGACAAGCCTTAATGGTGTGAAATCAACTTGTACAAGTGTGTTTCAACTACTTAGTGGTATATGACTTACCATACTTAGTGTATGATGAGTCTTAATGGTGTGAAATCAACTTGTACAAGTGTATTTTAACTACCTAGTGGTGTATGACTTACCATACTTAGTGTATGACAAGTCTTAATGGTGTGAAATCAACTTCTACAAGTGTGTTTCAACTACTTAGTGGTGTATGACTTACCTTTGATGCTGATACGTGTGGCGATACACCATCCACGCATGTCGACATACATCGTAACACACTTGAAAAACACATCAACCACTTAGAACACACAATTGGGACCAACTTCAAATCAATTCATTGACAGCTTTCATTATAGGAATATACAACAGTATGGAAATATACACATTTTTCATTACCCTATTACGTACACATCACAACCTTCCGACAATTTTCAGTACACTGGATACAACGTAAATCCTATGGTAATGTACAATGTAAATCCTATGGTAAAACGAAATTATATAGGTATGTCACAAGTAAAATTTATAACATTTGAAGACTATAAGTTAATTTGGAGGAGGGACTTGAGATGGACGGCCGGAGTTGGATGAGGTGCATTCGCCATTAGGATGCAGAGCAATTGGATTCTTGCACGTGGATCGGTTATGCCCGTGTTCCTTGCACCGACTGCACCTTTGATGAACACGCTCCTCACCGACAGACGGAATCCTCCTCTTCCGCCTCCTCCCAGAAGAGGTTCTAACGTCGGGTGGAAGAAGATTCATGTCAGCTACATCACGAGGGATACGCCAGTCACTTATGTGTGGCATCGGGTAGACGACACCTCTATACGACTCGTACCAATATTCTCTACTGTAGTACGGCGAGCACAAGTCGTACAGAGCATAAGGACTGTGCTGTACCACTGCTAACGCATGCTCACATGGAAGCTGCTCAAGCTGAAACCTGCGGCAGGTACATGTCCAGAGCGACATATCTATTACAAAGTTTTTCTCCCCATCGATGACGTCGAACGTGATGATCATCAGCTCGCAATATCTGCATTACCACAATAATAGACAAACGCGTCAAACAACCAAGGTGCATGCAAAATACAAAAATATGAGAAAATAAGACAATATGTACGGAGCTTACCGTCATCGTTCTTGCTAACTTGAATCTGTCTTGTAATTTTTTTTCGACGTCGGGGGATATTGTACTGATGCAAGCTTCAGTCTTGGCTCTTCTTTCGTGAAACCACCTCTGCAACAGTAGCCTACACTCATCAACAAGGGCTGTAATTGGATAGCCACGTACCTTGACCAATACAGCATTCATGGATTCCGAAATGTTTGTCGTCGTTATGTTGTACCGATGACAAGGGGAAGTGGGAACGAGTCCACTTGTCCAGTCCCACATCTTCCAAGTAATCTTTAGCCCCGGGTACAGCACAACATAAACTGAAAAACAAACTATGAAATTCTTGAATGTTGTATGCTTTGGCTGCTTTGTAGTAGTACTGATCCAAATGCTTCCTGTTGCTCTTTAATTTGGCCTTCAAGTTGTTCAGCAAGTGGTACATGCAGAGCCCGTGAAATGTGACAGGGAAAAGTTCTTCCACCGCGCGTTGGATGCTTCGGTGTCTATCGGATACAATGACATGGCCAGCAGGCTCCCCAGTTACTTCCTTCAACCTACTAAGGAACTAATGCCACGATGCATCATTCTCTGAATCACCGATGCCGATAGCAATCAGGAAAATTTGCTGGTTGGCATCGTGGCAAACGGCCATGAACAAAACACCCCAGTACTTTCCCTTCAGATGTGTTGCGTCAATGCTCACAACCGGCCGGCAAAACCGGGTACCCATTAAGTGAAGCACCAAACGCAATGAAGAGGTACTGAAACCTACTTTCATCATCTGTCTGTAAATAAAATGTGGCACCGGGGTCAATCTGTTTGAGGACTTGCAGATAGGTAGGCAAGAATGCATAGGACTCTTCGGCCGTACCCAATCTAACATTGTCGTATGCAAACTCTCTCGCCCTCCAAGCAACACTGTAGCTGATATCGACACCGTAGCAACTTCGGATGTCATCTATGACATCCCGTGGCTTGAACACTCTCCCGGGGTTCACAAGTTTCTTGCGGACGCACTCCCCGACGACCCAACTGGTTGCCTGCCTGTGTCTAACAGTGGTGAGATCGCTAGGGTGGTTGTGGTTCTTTTCTACTTTTGTAACCATCCAGCAGCCACCATCTGCTACACACGTAAGCCCGAACCCTCCATGTGCAGCCCTCTTGTGCGCAGCGGACAACCGTTAAGGATTATGTTCGACTTGTAGCTCCTGAATTCAAATTTTTCCCTAAGCGCAATCACTGCCAGGTTAGTCAACAAGTCCCTCTTCGTCATAAATATTTGATCGACTTCAATATCCTCAACCATCCGGCCCTGCGCATATACCTCGTTGATCCGGCTCCTCTCATCACCGGAGCCAGCCTCATCATCAGAACGAGGATCACCAGCAGCTTGGATGTCAGGGTGGACATTCGGTTGACCGCTGGGTTCCGCATTCCGTTCCAATTCAGGTTCGACAATCAGAGGGTCTTTACGGGAAATATTACGATGCTCATAAGTGTGCCCCTCTGGAGGTGAGGCATCAGGTACAGTCTGTTGCACCTGGGATAAATTGATATTGTCCAAATTATCCCATGCACTTTGATTGAAATTTTCCCAATCTCCACCTGTTGCTGTTGCCTCAACCGTCACAGTAGGCATGTTCAAATCTACATCAGATGCATCTGCACGGGCTGCTTCTTCCATCCCCGCATCCATACATCCACCAGAAGTCTCGGGAACCTCAGGGTGCGAACGGCCACTATTCTCGTCACCATCCGGAATTGTTTGAAAGGGAGTTCGTTGCCAATTGAAGCTAGGATTCCTGTCACCCCGGATGACTCTACAGTTACGATCAAAGGATGCTTCACCCTATCTTCTTTGGCTAGTGCCTTCCAAAACATAACGGACCTATCGTCAACGACATCGTACAAGGGCACGGCCGGAACAGCTGTGAAAGATTGAAAATGCATCTTTGAACCCGCATCCAACTGAGCACCAATCACCTCCGCCACAGTCCTTTGCAAACCAGCGAAGTCAGTTTTCTCATCCACAAAAATATAAGCCAATTTTTCACGAGCGTACTTTGCCCTCTCCCTAAAGTAGCCACCGTACAGAACGCATGCAATAGCAGCATCACCCATTACTGTGGACAAGAAAAAAAACATGATATCAAAGCAAAATTGACATGAAACACACTAGGGTGGAATGAAAGTACAGCATTGAAACCACTAAAAACGGTGTATGATTGGTTTAAAACCATAATACACAAATAACACTACTTTAAGAAAGAATACATGGTGTATGATTTGCGTTACAGTCATAAACAAGTTCATCACACACCTTTTAAAGCAATCATACACGGTCTACGGTTAAGGATACCACATTCTATACACGAAAGACACCAAAACAGGTTCATCCTAGACCAATCAAACCTATCATACACGGTGTATGGTAAGCCATACACCATTCTGTACTTGAAAGACACCAAAATAAGTTCATCATACACCCTTTGAAGCTCTCATACACAGTGTATGATGGATTATTCACCATTAATTACTTAACATACACCAAACACAGGTTGGTTATACACCATTAAACCCAATCCTACACAGTGTATGACTGATTATACACCATTAATTACTTAACATACACATACACAGGTTGGTTATACACCATTAAAACCAATCATACACAGTGTATGATTGATTATACACCACTAATTACTTAATACACACAAACACAAGTTGGTTATACACCATTAAACCCAATCCTACACAGTGTATGACTGATTATACACCATTAATTACTTAACATACACAAACACAAATTGATTTCACACCATTCAAACCTATCATACACGGTGTATGATAGATCATACAGCACTATTTACATGAAGCACACCTAAACAAGTTGATTTCACACCATTAAAACCTATCATACACGATGTATGACTAATCATACACCACTAATGAGTTCAAACATACCAAAAGAAAGTTATAATACATCATTTAAACCAATCATAAACCATAAACGACTTGTAACACACCGACCTCATAGGACAAGGATACGTTAACGACAATGTCAGCAAATGGTCATGTTACCTTCAGTATCTGATCTGAAAACCGGGAAATGTGTGGAAGGACTCAACGTTGAACCTACAGCAATGCCACGAAGCTTCAAACACGATCTTAAAATGGCTTCTTCTTCTTCTTCTTCCGAGGGCCCAATGTAGCAGATTGAGAGGAAAAATGGACTTGGGGAATTCAGATTAAGAGAAAAGTAACAAATACCATGAATAAGAGGTGAGTAAATGGGCGAGAAATGAGAAGAAGGGAGGAATAGAGTGAGAAGCAAGTTACATGACATAAAGTAAAAATATGTACTTTTGCATTAAATGAAGAGAGAGAAAATGGAGTGGAGAGAGGCTAAAGTACAGTAATCGGCTGCGCATTAAATGAGGAGAGAGAAAGGGGACGGGTTGGGGGGGGTGAATGGGAGGGCCTTTTTGAAGGAAAATCATACGGATTACTATACTCAAAATGTATATTTTTTTTCTAAATACACATTACTAAAATACACAAATACACGTTGATTTTACACAAATATAACCCATCATATACCGTGTATGAAGTGCATCATACACCAATAAAACTTGAACTACACGTATATAGATTCGATTTCAGACCCCTGTACCCCTAATAACTTGAAAAAAAACAGCAAAAGTTGATTTTATGCCAATAAAACCTATCATACATTGTGTATGACAAGCTCTTTACCGCTAATTACTTCTAATATACCTGAATAAGGTCACTTTACACCACTATAAAGCATCATACCCAGTTTATGATTCGATTCCAGACCACTGTACCCCTAATTACTTGAAAAAAAACAGTAAAAGTTGATTTTATGCCATTAAACCTATCATACGTTGTGTATTACAAGTCATTTACCATTAATTTCTTGTAATACACCTAAATAAGCTCATTTTAAACCATTAAAACGAATCATACCCAGTGTATGATTCGATTTCAGACCACTTACCCCTAATTACTTTGAAAAAAACAGCAAAAGTTAATTTTATGCCATTAACACCTATAATAATTTGTGTATGATAAGTGATTTACAACTAATTGCTTGAAATAAACCTGAATAAGTTCATTTTACACCATTAAAACACATCATACCCATTGTATGATTCGATTCAGCCCTCTGTACCAGTAATTAGAAGTAAAAACCAGTAAAAGTTGATTTGTTGACATTATAACCTATCATACATTGTGTATGATAAGTCATTTACAACTAATTGCTTGAAAAAACACCTGAATAAGTTCATTTTAAACAACATTAAAATGTATCATACCCATTGTATGATTCGATTTCATCCCACTGTAACAGTAATTAGTTGAAAAAAACCAGTAAAAGTTGATTTTATGCCATTATAACCTATCATACATTATGTATGACAAGTCATTTACCACTAATTTCTTATAATAAACCTGAATAAGTTTATTTTACACCATTAAAACACATCATACCCAGTGTATGATACGATTTCAGACCACTTACCCCTAATTACTTGAAAAAAACAGCAAAAGTTAATTTTATGCCATTAACACCTATAATAATTTGTGTATGATAAGTGATTTACAACTAATTGCTTGAAATAAACCTGAATAAGTTCATTTTACACCATTAAAACACATCATACCCATTGTATGATTCGATTCAGCCCTCTGTAACAGTAATTAGAAGTAAAAACCAGTAAAAGTTGATTTTTTGACATTATAACCTATCCTACATTGTGTATGATAAGTCATTTACAACTAATTGCTTGAAAAGAACCTGAATAAGTTCATTTTACACCATTGAAATGTATCATACCCATTGTATGATTCGATTTCATCCCACTGTAACAGTAATTAGTTGAAAAAAACAGCAAAAGTTGATTTTATGCCATTATAACCTATCATACATTGTGTATGACAAGTCATTTACCACTAATTTCTTGTAATACACCTGAATAAGTTCATTTTACACCATTAAAACGCATCATACCTAGTGTATGATTCGATTTCATCCCACTGTACGTCTAATTACTTGAAAAAAAACAGCAACAGTTGATTTCATGCGATTATAACCTATCATACATTGTGTATGATAAGTCATTTACCACTAATTGTTTTAATAAAACCTGAAAAGGTTCACTTTAGACCATTTCAGAGTATCATACCCATTGTATGATTAGATTTCAGCCCCACTGTAACAGTAATTACTTGAAAAAAAAGCAAAAGTTGATTTCTTGCCATTATAACCTATCATACATTGTGTATGACAAAGCATTTACCACTAATTGCTTGAACTACACCTGAATAAGTTCATTTTACACCATTTTAACTCATCATACCCATTGTATGATTCGATTTCAGCCCACTGTAACAGTAATTACTTGAAAAAAATAGCAAAAGTTGATTTTATGCCATTATAACCTATCATACATTGTGTATGACAAGTCATTTACCACTAATTGCTTGGAATACACCTGAATAAGTTCATTTTACACCATTAAAACGCATCATACCCAGTGTACGATTCGATTTTCATCCAACTGTACGTCTAATTACTTGAAACAAAAAGCAAAAGTTGATTTTATGCCATATATAACCTATCGTACATTGTGTATGATAAGTCTTTTACCACTAATTTCTTGCGATACACCTGAATGAGCTCATTTTACACCATTAAAAGGAATCATACCCAGTGTATGATTTTATTAATTACTTCAAGCACGCCTAAACAAGGTCTGGGAGGGAAGAAGAAGAAAGGGCAAATTTGGAAATTATATTTTTTTTTGGACAAAAAAAAATTCAAAAGGAAAAAAAAAATGAAGAAAAGGAGAGTGAAAGGTCAAAAGAATGTACTTTTGCCTGCTTTGCATTAAATGAGGAGAGAGAAAGAGAGAGAGAGAGAGGGGACGGATGGGGGGGTGAGGTGGGAGGGCATTTTTGTCCAAAAGAGTCTATTTATGGTTAAAGGGGTCTAAAAAACATTAAGGGGGGGGCTGGGGGGTCCAATCCGTACGATTTCCCAAATTAAATGAATACAAACCCTAATTAACCCTTTCTTTAAATAGAATAATTTTTCTAACTAGATTTAAACTAGTAAAATAAATATAAATTTTAAATTAAAATCATATCTAAAGATTAACGGTAGATATTAGCCATCTATGTGCTCATATAACAATATATGATCATCATAAAATAAAAGACTAAAAATATAAATTTAAATAATAAAATTAATTAATATAATTTAAGCTTTCCTAATTAGTATAAAACTCTAACTCGATTCATCCCTTTCGTGTCTCTCTCTTTTCTATTTGTGTCTATCTTCCATCTCGCCAAGTAACCATCTCGTCGGGAACCTGATCTGCTTAGTAACCTTCCAACGGGCAATAATTTGCTAAGGCTAAGGTGTGGCTGCATCATAATATATAATATAAATTGATATAATAAAAAATTTGTTCACTATAAAATTCATTTAATAAAGTTCAATATAGTGTACGAATAGTTATATCTGAATTATCATATGTGTAATTTCAAAAACTTTATAGATATGATACTTAGAATAATATATAATATAAGTGATTATATTGATTTGGACTGGAAAAATGACCTTTCAATCCAATTTGATAGCCTGCCCTCATTTTAACATAGACTCGGTTCGTTTTGACAGAACATATTTTCTAATTTTTGTTATAATTTTTTTTTTTTTTTTGGTTATAATAACAAAAAAATATGAAAAATATATATTTTTTTTTTATTGAAGAAAAAATGAGTTCCCCTTGACAAAAGGGGTACGCTTTGCGCTTCAAGGAGAGGAAAATGTCTTCCAGTAACCCCAACTTGCCTGACACGAACATCATATAAATATATTGAATGTTTCGTTAGTTAAAAGACAAAAAAAAGAAAAAGAAATATTATTTGGAATTATTTTGAGGAAAAAAAAAAACTTCTCTATAACAAAAAAGCTTTGAACTAAACAAAATTGATGTTCAGAAAAAAAAAAAAAAAAAAAAAAAAGGCAACATGGCCCTAAGGGCTCCCATCTAAACGAGGTTTGAGGGATAGATGTCGCAGCCTTCCCTTTTCAGGGTACTATCCTGAAGGGGGGTTGTTTTTGAGAATTCTCAATTTAAGTGGTGCAACACAAGGACTTTCCAACAGGTAACCCAGTTTGGTATTATTTCCGTTCAAATACGCTTAATTTTGAAGTTATAATATGATCCAATACTTATATGTTGGTACCCTTATAGGTAATTTCGAGTAAAAAATATCTAAGCAAAATTTGCAGCTGAAGAAAGCATTTGCAAATAATATTCCTACTTTTTTTTTTCTGTTTATGCTTTTATATTATCTGGTGGTCTAGAAAGATCTATGATGGGGGCATTTTGGGGGGTTATACATTTCGTTCTGTAGCCCAACTGAATGTTATGGAGCATAGAAATTAGAACTCAAGTGGTGTGGATGGCCTTCAGCGTTCTTCATTATAAGGCTAATTTTTTTAGGGGATGGTTGCTCTCGTGACCGACAGATCATGTTAAACAACACATTTGATTTGACTTATACATTGATTTTTTTTTTTAATTACAAATTCATAGGACTTGTTTGGTTCCTAGCAAGTAGATGTAGAAAGTTGGAATTCATGGAAAGTGGGCATTTGCCCTCGTGTTAGTTTAACGGGAAACATGCACAGTATGAAAAGTGAAAATTCTTTAGTGATTTATAATTCCTTTTAAGTAGTAATGACTTACCTATCTCAAAAGTAAATTCCAATTATTTTGTTTTTAACTGTCATCTCGGAAGTTCTATTTCTCATATTATCAACTAAACATTTTGTACCTATTTCTTAAGGACTGACTTATAAATTAAATTAACAAAAAATACTACTTTTTTATAGGAATTTAATTTATATGTTAAGAAAAAACTATGTTACTAGCTCGGCAGTAACAAGCAGTGAATATTGATTTTACTATTGTTGCAAAATATTATGTATACATAATATAAGCCAACTATATATGTGATACAACAACAACAACAAACTCAGTACCTGCAAAGGCTCCCGCAAAAACAGAGTATGGGAAGGTAGATGTACGCAACCTTCCCCCTTTAGGGGCTACCCTGAAGAGAGGCTGTTTCCAAGGACCCCCAACATGAGAGGCTAGTCCAACTATATATGTGATAACGTGACAAAATATATCTGAAATATGAAAATATAGATTAAATGATAAATGTATGAAGGAACTTTGATCCAAAAATTTTAAGTTAATAGGTAAACACATAACCTCGTATTTAGCAACAGGTAAAGGGGCCAAAGGCGGTGAGGGGTAAATATTCATCCCCGTTTGGCAAATTAAAGTTTACCCCGTTTTCTTTAACTTTCAAATTAGGGTAAAAGGAGATACGGTAATTCTTTAAGAAATTTTTTTTTTTTTTAATTTTAACTATAACTTTATTTATTCTTATGCCTTTATCCAATTACCAAACAAGGGTAAATGATTAAACCCATCTTTATTTTTATCGCTCCTTATTAAACATATCCAAATAAGAGTAAGATAATATCTTACTTTCCTCCTTTTACCCTCATTTACCCAATTTTTTTTGGGTCAAATAATGCATACAAAATTTTTATGTTACAACATGTCCTCCCCACGAATTTCTATTGAGGGCTTTAAATAGTATACAGGCTCACCTCGTACAACTTTTACATTGTATTCATAATCTTGGTCAATAATGCCAATGGGTTAGTATCCTCATCAGTAGGCCCACATAATATGATGGGTCAGCCCAATACAAAACGAGATGGGGCGTGTTGTCTTTGAATGGACCAAATGGGTTAGTATCCTCATCAACAGGCCCACATAGCCCGGGCGCTTCTCATACTGAATATTAAATATTTATTAGTTTGATACTGTAATATTTAATAGAGTAAATTACAGCAAAACCTATCTGATTTTTGCTTCAATAACAGAAAATTTAATCACTTACTAAAACTCCTTGTTTTTAAAAATTCATCACTTTGCCCCTAAATAACTTTTTTTAACCATTTTGTCCCTCAAAATAAAATGGTCAAGTGTTTAATTTTATTTTTAGGTATAAATTTTATTTTTGAGG
>JAGTTD010000017.1:5000-138647 GCA_018398585.1 Simmondsia chinensis | reverse complement strand
ACAAATCTTTGAAATCAAGAAGCTTCTGTTCGAAATCAAAAAGCTTTGATTAGAAACCTCAAGACCCAAGTCGGGCAAATTTCAAAACAACTCTCTGAAAGGTCTCAAGGTTCCTTGCCTAGTAACACAATCACTAACCCACAAGAGCACGTCCAATTAATTGAATTAAGAAGTGGGAAAACTCTGAATAAACTAACTCAGGTAACCACGACCGCGGAAAACAAACAACCCCTAATCGACCTGTCCATAGACACGAACTACGAAATGGAAAATAGGGAAGGGACAAAAATCCAAAACAAAGATGAACCAAAAAGGGCTGAACCTCAACCCTACAAACCAAAGGTTCCATTCTATTAACGATTAAAAAAGACAAAAGCAAACAAACAATGTGCTAAATTTTTAGAATTTTTCAAAAAATAACATATTAATGTCCCTTTTGCTGATATGTTAGGGCAGATGCCCAAATATGCAAAATTTATGAAGGAAATCTTATCTAACAAAAGGAAGTTAGGAGAATTCAACATAGTGGCACCTACTGAAGTATGCAGTGCCATACTCCAAAAGAAGTTATCTCCTAAACTAAAAGATCTAGGGAGCTTCACTATACCATGCACCATTAGTACCATTAGCTTTGATAAAGTTTTAGGTGATTTAGGTGCAAGCATTAATTTAATTCCTTCCTCTATATTCAGGAAGCTTAGCTTAGGAGAGGTGAAACCAACTACAGTATCTCTCCAACTTACGGACAGATCGATCAAGTATCTAAGAGGTACGGTTGAAGACGTCGTAGTGAATGTTGACAAACTCATCTTCCCGACCAATTTCATAGTACTTGACATGGAAGAGGATCAAGAGATACCTCTTAATCTTGGATGACCCTTCCTTGCTATAGGAAAGACCCTGATAGATGTACAACAACAGAAACTCATTTTAAGAGTCCAAGATGAACAGGTAACCTTTAACATTTTTAATGCTATGAAACTTCCCATTAACATGGATTCTTGTTTCAAGTTGATATTATAGACAGTTTGGTAGCTGAGGAGTTCAGGGACACATTCCCTAAGTTACCACTTAAAGCGTGTCTAGCAAAGTCAGGGACCTTAGACACTGAGAACGAATTGATAAGGGAATGTGCCCAATACTTGGAGGATTGCGAACCTTTTGATTTGCATCATGAAGCAAGAGTGGAGGACACACCAGCAATTGAAACACAGTAGAGAATAAGAGAAAATGATCCTCCAAATCTTGAGCTCAAGCCACCCACTGCCATCTTATCTCAAGTATGCTTATCTCGGTAATTCTAACACTTATCCTATTATTATTAATGCTTCTTTGAGTAATGTTGAACAGGAAAGGTTGCTTATAGTTCTATGGGAGCATAAATCATCCATCGGATGGATCCTTTCAGACATCAAGGGAAGCAGTCCTTCCTTATGCATGCATAAGATTCTCATGGAAGATAACTTCAAGCCTACCATGTAGCCACCATGTCGATTAAACCCTGCTATGAAGGAGGTGGTAAGGAAAGAAGTTAAGTTATTTAATGTGGAGATCATTTGTCCCATATCTGATAGTCCAATGGTAAGTCCAGTGCAAGTAGTTCCAAAGAAAGGAGGGGTAACCATAGTAGAAAATGAGAATAATGAGCTCATCCCTACTAGGACCGTCATAGGGTGGAGGGTTTGTATAGATTACAAAAAACTTAATGATGCCACCCAAAAAGACCATTTCCCCTTACCATTCATTGATCAAATGTTAGATAAACTTGCTGGCCATTCATATTACTATTTCCATGATGGTTATTCAAGAAAAGGCCCCTTTGACTTGTCCATATGGTACCTTGGCCTATAGGAGAATGCCTTTTGGATTATGCAATGCTCCTGCCACATTTTAACGGTGCATGATGACAATCTTTATTTACATGATGGAAAAGTTCATAGAGGTATTTAAGAATGATTTTTCAGTCTTTGGTGCCTCATTTGATGATTATTTAGCTAACCTCTCTATGGTTTTACAAAAATGCAATCACACTAATCTTGTTTTGAATTGAGAGAAATGTCATTTCATAATACAGGAAGGGATTGTGTTAGGGCATACCATTTTGTAAAAGGGAATTGAGATTTATAGAGCAAAAACTAAAGTGATAGAGTGATTACCACCCCCAACTAATGTTAAGGGCATTCAAAGTTTCTTGGGTCATGCAGGCTTCTATAGAAGGTTTATTAAGGACTTCTCCAAGATTACTAAGTCTCTCTGCAATTTATTGATGAAGGATGTCCCTTTTAAGTTTGATAGTGACTGTATTCACGCTTTTGAAACTTTAAAGTAAAAACTAGCATCAGCACCAATAATCGTAGCACTCGATTGGACCTTGCACTTTGAACTTATGTGTGATGCTAGTGACTATGCAGTAGGGGTCGTGCTAGGGCCATGAAGGAACAAAAATTTTCATGTAATTTACTATGCTAGTAAGAATTTAATGGAAGCATAAGTTAACTATGCTACCACCGAGAAGGAATTACTAAATGTTGTTTTTGCATTTGAAAATTTTCGTTTTTGCTTGCTAAATTCTAAGGTAATTGTTTATACCGATCACTCTGCTCTTGAATACCTTTTGCAAAATAGGATGCAAAAGCAAGACTAATATGATGGGCTTTGTTGCTTTAAGAATTCGATTTAGAAATCTGGAACAAAAAAGGAACAGAGAATATTGTGGCAGATCATTTATCATGCCTTGAATGAGAGGACGAAAGTCCCTCTATCAATGAAAAATTCCAAGATGAAAGTCTTATGTTGGTAAGCAAAAATCCTAATTATCCATGGTATGTTGACATTGTCAACTATTTGGTTGCACAGGAACTGCTCAAGGACACGACATATCAATAAAAGAAGAAGTTCTTTGTTGATTTAAAACACTATTTTTTGGAAAAACCATTCTTATATAAACATTCTGTGGACCGAATCATTAGGTGGTGTGTACCTGAAGAAGAAATGGAAGACATTCTGCGTCATTGCCATTCCTTGGAAACTGGTGGTCGTTATGGTGGAACAAGGACTGCAGCTAAGGTTTTACAATTAGGATTTTATTAGCCGACACTTTTTAAAGATGCTTTCAAATTTGTTAGTAAATGTGATCGATGTCAAAAAGCGGGAAATATTTTCAAGAGACACGAAATGCCCCTAAACAACAGTTTAGTTGTTGAGTTATTTGACGTTTAGGGGATTAATTTCATGGGTCCTTTTCCTTCATCATTTTCTAGCAGATTTATTATGGTTGCTATAGATTATGTTTCAAGGTGGGTTAAAGCAGTTGCATTTCCAACCAATGATGCAAGAGTTGCGTTCAACTTTGTAAGAAAGAACATTTTTTTCTCGATTTGGAACTCCTAAAGTAATTATAAGTGATGGCGGCAAACATTTTCATGACCATCAACTTAAAGCTTTATTGGATAAGTATGGAGTCACACACCATGTGGGTGCCCCATACCATCCTCAAATAAGCGGTCAAGTGGAAATTTCAAATTGAGAATCGAAAACTATTCTTGAAAAGACCGTTAGTACTTCTAGAAATGATTGGTCGAAAAAGTTAGATAATGCACTTTGGGCATTTAGAACAACATTCAAAACACTAATTGGAATGTCTCCCATATCGACTGGTTTATGGCAAGGCGTGTCATTTATCAGTAGAATTGGAGCATAAAGCATACTGGGCCATAAAAACATTAAATTTTAACTTAGAAGCTGCAGGAAAGAAGATGTTGCTGCAAATCAATGAAATGGATGAGTTCAAGAATGGAAGGAACATGGGAACATAACCAGTGCCTCAAGGGCTCATGCCTACGTAGGGTCTGGGGGGGCCGATGTACACAGCCTTCCCCCTTCATGGTGTTAACTTGAAGAGAGGTTGTTTCCCAGTGCCTCCAACCTGAGGGTGCGGACTTCGCAGGAGGCCACCCATCCTGGTACTATTCTCACCCAAGCACGCTTAACTTCGAAGTTCTAGTGGGATCTGGTGACGGCGTGTTGGTGCCCTCTTTGGTGGATGAGTTCAAAGCCTATGAAAATGATTGAATTTACAAGAACCAAACCAAAAGATGGCATGACAAGCACATTCTGAATAGAGAATTCGTAGTCGGGTAAAAAGTTACTTTTTAACTCCCGATTATGACTTTTCCCAGGGAAATTGCACTCCAGATGGTCAGGACCCTTCATTATAACTCTGTGTCTTTCCATATGGCATAGTCGAGATTCAAGATGAGAAGAAAGGCACATTCAAAGTTAATGGTCAAAGGCTGAAACCTTATATTATTGGAGAGCTCGAGCCACAGGAGTCCTCCATTCATCTCAACTAAGTTGAATGATCCACCTAAAAAGTCAAGCTAAGGACTATAATTTAAGCATTTCTTAGGAGGCAATTCAACTTTACTATTTTACTTCTTTTCTTTCAATTTCCTTTAATTATTTTCTTATGTTTTTGTACATTTTGTTCTATAGGTTTTTGAAAAAGGTTTTGGTGTAGCATGATATCAACATTTACAATCAAAAAGCAATCATCAAACCTGGGAAGCATCTCTCACGTACTGTTTTGTTCCTTGTATTTCTTTTAACATTGAGGACAATGTTAAACTTTAATTTTGGGGGTGGAAGAGACATTTTGTCACATTTTTTTAAAAATTTTGAACAAAATTTTTTGGAAATTTTTTTTGTCTAGTCCTATTTTATCTTTTAGAGTCAGCTTTAGTGCCTCCCAGAGTTCGGAGCATTTGTATGGGAATGTAGATAGTGTCGGCCAACAAAAAAAAATTTGTATTTTTTATAGTTTAAATCAATAGCCTTTTAAATTTTTCTTGCATATTTTGAAGAGCCTTTGTATGGGGATGTAGCTAGTGTCAGCCAACAAAAAGATTTTCTATTTTTTATAGTTTAAATCAGTAGTCTTTTAAATTTTTCTTGCATATTTTGAACCAATTTAAAATCATAAAAAATTTTTGGAGATATTATCATCATCCTTTTTAGGAAAATTTTCTACTATTTTTAACTTGTTTACTTTAATTAGGTTTGAATAACTTGAGAATCAATTATTTTTATATTCTAATTGCAAAACAAGATCTATTCTAAGGCACTATCTGGTTAAAACTATGGTATTTGATTTTACTAGTTAGCATGGCTTTTTTTTTTTTCCTGGTAAATCGGTGTGAAAATATCATATATATGAAATAAGTTGGCATGGCTGTTTACCGGTTCTTTTTGATTAAAAGATACTCAAATTTGAATAGATTGCTTTAAGATTATCTTTTATATAGTAGACTTTGAAGAGTTATGCCGAAGGCTAAAGAAAAAGGTGAAAAAAAAAGAGAGAGAGAAAATGAGGGAGGCATCTCTAGCACCTCTATCCTATCTAAATATTTTAAGATATATGCTGATCTCATGAGGGCGTCTAAGTGGTGGTTTCTCTTACCCATGCAGTCATCGCCCAGGAGTCAAGAATTTGATTTTCGCTGAAGATATACTCGTGAAGTCATAATGACGGCATCTCAGTGGTGGCTTCTCTTACCCATGCGGTCATCACACAGGGGTCAAGAGTTTGATTCTCGCTGGAGATATGCTCATAGACTGGGTTGACTAGGGTAGATCAGTCCCACATAAATAATAGATAAATAAAAAAGAACATAACAAAAAATTTTGTGAATAACTTTTAGTCTTGGGCATACCTAAGAAGTCTGGTTATGAATGGCATGATTTTTGTCATCTATCCGGTTTGAATGTCTTAAGATTAAAAAGTACTGATAAACTTAATTTGCTTAGCCAACTTTTGAATTCGGCTACCTAGGTGATTGATGGGTTTTTCCTTGGAAAGATTGTTTTGACTTAGAACCTTAAATCTTTGAGTCTCGGTCATTCTTTTCTAATAGAAGTAGCTTTGAATTGTGATATTCTTAAAAAGCATGAGATTCTGCGTTTTAATGTTTAGCCTTGCTTGAAGACGAGCAAGATTTAAGTTTGAGCATATTTTGATAAGTCTAATTTAGTATATAGTTATTCACATCGTTTTGATTCATTTTCAAACCATTTTACATCAAACTTTTATTGCTTTTGCTCTTTTTCGCTCCTATCGTTATTTCTTTGCAAAAATACTCATTTTATACTAAGTCTTTCTAGGTTTTATCATCTACATCAACAAGTGAATTCAAGATACATCAAACAAAAGCAAAAACTGGGCTAAACACATTAATTTACACGGCTAAAGCAAGGATGAACAACAAACATATACAATTTGTCACAAAGTACAAATATGGGCAACGAAATGGACTAATCCAATGCAAGGATGCTTTGTACACTTCAAGAACATATTCATGGTGATGTGAAGCCTTATTTTGGGCAGTGCAAAGCAGGAAAAAATGAGCAAGAACAACAAGTTGCAAAGATTGGGCGTCAAGGGTGGCAAAAAGAGCAAACAAGAGTGAAGCTTGTAATATTTTTTAATTCAAGTATTCCCAGCCTCATATACTATAAATAGAGAGGTTTTTGAAATGATTTTGATCATCCAATCCAGTAAAAACCAAAGAGAAAGTAAAGAAAAAGCAAGGAAAATAGAGAAGAAGGAGAAGGAAGGAAGGAAAGATAGTTTGCTTTGTAATTTTGCATTTTTAAGTTCTTTCTGTCATTTTCTTCTTTAAAGCTCATGAATTATGTCTTAGTTTTACTTTATATTATGTCTGTCATGAACTAATTTTGTTTTTCTAAGGCTACGATGTAGCCTAAGTTATAATATATGCTCTTTTCTAATTCAACGTATTCAAAGTTTGTTTATTGCATCGTTTGAGTGTTTATCATTTTTCTTCATGGGTTTTGAATGCTTGATTACCATTCAAAGACTATAATGATTCATAATAAGTCCAAGAGGAGATTTATGATGATTGTTAAAGTGATAAACACTATAAATTGAGCGAATGCTGGAGATAGATTAACGCGATTTGTGTGGTTTTAAGTTAAAAACCATGGATCTTCAAAATTCTTAAATTCATGCAAGAGATTGATGAGTTAATATATAACAGAGCATGCTAAATATTGTTCAAGAGAGAATATTTAGTAATTTAAGGTTTTCGACCATCAACACGTAATAACAACTTGAATATCGAGAATAAAAAGGTGTATTGATGCAACTATATGAAATCGGATGCCTTTGATCTTATTAAATCATAAAAATCATAAAAAAATTAGAAAACCTTTCAAAAAATCAGTATCCTAATTTAGTTCTTTTTATTTTGTTTGTTTCATTTCAAAAACTACAATTTCGATCGTTTAAATAGTGCTAAAGCTACCAATTCTGGTACTCACTCAATAATCAATCCTCGTGGGAACGATACTCTACTCGATCTGTATTACTTGTTACAACTTGTTGTATTTGCTAAGCTAAATACTAAGTATCACTAAACTGCCAACTTACGAGAACATTAGAGGTTCTTAGGACATATCAATTCCCTGAGACATTTTATATCAAATGTTGAAGGAAGCACTTGTTGGAAAAATATAATTTCTAAAACTAAAATTTTTTATGAATTGTCTCGATTAGATGCAGTGAAAAAATTTTAAATTTTTTTGATTTTAAATCTAAGGACCTCGATTCAAATATATGCGTAGTGATATAGAATATCTAAGCATGATAAACACTAATTTCAGAGCATAAATAAAATTGCAAAATTTAAAGAAAAGCTTAAAGGAAAGGGAATCAAGGATACTGTAATTGTTGCCTGCTCAAGACCACAAGATCTTATCCATAATGACCTTGTGACACTTGTAGAGTGAGCTCTAAGAACATATTAGGAAGAATTCAGAAAATTATGAGATTGCTAATCTCTACTCCGAAGACTATTATTTATAATAGCGCAATGGGTAGAAAATGTTTCAAATTATCGATGTGGGACACAAAATATCAAAAACCAAATGACACCGTATATCCAGCAAAGCATGTGTTTTAAACTCTAGTAAAAAAAGGCCAATTGTGGCCACAACATTGGACAAAAGCGATGCACAAGGATAACAAGCATACTGGCGGCCCAGTGTCGCGCATTGATTTCCTCCCTACACCTGCAAGGACCAAGAGTTGCCTCGCGCATGATTGGTTGTTCCAAGAAGGCGTGAATAGAGCTTGTTGTGCGCACGTTTCCTTTTTTTCATTTTGTTTTATTTAAAATCCCATAAGTATAGATTCATCTTATGAATTATATTTGATAAAATAAACTTATTCATCTTGTGAATAAATAATTCACCTGAAGGAAGATCAATTTTCAATAAGACAGCCAAATAGTGAAGCTCATCAAGCACCTCTTCTACAACAGGTATTGAATATTTGTCTTTGACGGTCATTTTATTGAGGGCCTGATGATCCATACAAAGTCTTCCAGAACCGTCTATCTGCGAACAAGAACAACCATGGAAGTGAAAGAAGATGAGCTATTTTGAATAAAGCTCGCTTAATCAGGTGTATTTCAAGCAATTAGTGGTAAATGACTTGTCATACACAATGTATGATAGGTTTTAATAGCATAAAATCAACTTTTGCTGTTTTTTTCAAGTAATTAGGGGTACAGTGGTCTGAAATCGAATCATACACTGGGTATGATTCGTTTTTAATGGTGTAAAATGACCTTACTTAGGTATAATTGAAGTAATTAGCGGTAAAGATCTTGTCATACACAATGTATGATAGGTTTTAATAGCATAAAATTAACTTTTGCGGTTTTTCCATTTATTTAAGGGTACAGTGGTCTGAAATCTGCTTATATACGTGTATTTCAAGTTTTATTGGTGTATGATGCACTTCATACACGGTGTATGATGGGTAATATTTGTGTAAAATCAGCGTTTATTTGTGTATTTTTGGGATGTGTATTTGGAAAAAAAATATACATTTTGAGTATATCCGTACAATTTTCCTTCAAAAAGGCCCTCCCATTCACCCCCCCCCCCAACCCGTCCCCTTTCTCTCTCCTCATTTAATGCCATCCCATTCATACCCCTGCTCTCGCCTCATTTACTTACAGCTGTAAAACCCCTTCCCGCCTTTCTGTCTTCCCCATAAGCAACTTGTTTTACAAGCCACCAGTCACTCTCCTCTTTCTCTCACACGTTCATTCTCTCTCTCCTCTTTCCGAATTTGTTCATCCTCTTTCTCCTCTACTTCAGCTGCGATTGTCGTTCCCGTGGGTCTGACCTCTGTTTTCACACCTTCATCCTTGATCTATAGCTGCTCCAGTCTTTAATCACCATTTTCGAAGGTGAGTAAGAGTTATTTTTGTAGGGTTTAGGGTTTTGGTGCTCCATTGTATAATATCCGTTTGTTTCGTACCATTTCCTGAACATAGTGCATAGTATTTGTTAGGGTTTAGGGTTTTGGTGTTAGTGGCTTTGTGATTAGTGTTTTTTATTTGTGTAAAATGATCTTCTGCATGTTTTGTGGTTTTTTTTTCACGTAAAATCGACCTTTGTGGTATAATGAACTTCTGCATGTTTCATATGAGCAACCATACAGTGTGTAGGATTGGTTTTAATGGTGTATAACCAACTTGTGTTTGTGTATTATAAGTAATTAGTGGTGGTGTATAATCAATCATACACTCTGTATGATTTGATTTCAATGGTGTAGAACCAAAGTGTGTCTGTTTGTGTTCAGTTAATGGTGTATTGCTTTTATTTCAGATGGCATTTTACACACATAGGAAGAGCCGTCCTGCCGTTGAGGTTGATTACATTTTCCCGAGGGGTTTCTGGAAATTCCTCCAAATCAACCAAATAGGTTTGTCAACCAAGGTTGTCACGGAGATAAAGGAAATCTTGAAGGACGACGAAGCCAAGGTTTGACACTGTATCCATTTTAATTATGTTGACTTTTGACAATGACATTTATGATACCATATTAACTAAAAGTGTTTTGCATTACAGCTTGCCCTTGCCTCACAATACAATGTCGGGCATCTGCTTGGGCTGAGTGAGTCCAATGTCAGCTTCTGGCATAGTCTCATTCACGTTGTCCTTCTCCACCAGGTGGCCAACCCCAATCCCGAGGAGTTATCATTCTTATTTGGTGGGAAGGTAGTGCACCTTGGGAGGAGGGAGTTTTGCATTCTCACCGGCTTGAGATATGCCGGTGTGGAAGATGTACGTGGTGGTCCCAACAGGCTGGTTGCCAAGTATGGCATGAGGGGGAGGATGACTAGGCAGCAGCTTTTTGTATGCATGCAGAACCTGCTCCATCATGGAGGACCAGGTTAAGCTTGCTGTTGCGTACCTGGTCGAGGGTCTACTGTTCGCCAAACGCCAAGCGAACGGGCATTGACCCGAACATCCTGGCCCTCGTGGACGATGTGGACTCTTTCAATCGTGTTGCATGGGGGATCCTTGAGCTGGAAATTCTTGGTGCGGAAGCTCAAGGATTTCGCTGCAAGAATGCACCACGGTTTGGAGAATACCTACTCCGTCCACGGGTTCTACGATGTGGTTTCCATATTTGCCCTGGAAACCCTTCCAGAACTTGCCAAGGTTGGGGCGGGTAAAGGTTGGCGACCAGCCTCTTGGGCGGATCCTTAACTGGAAGATGTCCGTTAAGGCTCCGTACTCCGCTCTGCTCTCAACGGTATTTGATCAGGTAATAAATACACTATGTTGTTATTGTTTTACTATTGTATGTTTCATATATTTTGGGTTAGAAGTGTGTTTTGTAATTTTACTAACGTGTATATGATGTATCTTCCTTTGATCAGCAATTGAATGCCGAACCGATTAGACTGACGAGTGCGGAAGCCGGTCAGCCTAATCTACAAGGCATTCCCTATGCTGAGGATGCTGAGGAGGGGTTTCAATCTCCTGTTATGGCAATGCCAGCAAAGCTTGGTGAGGAGCCACAACCATTGGCAACTCAACCTCCGTTGCCGGCATCCAGGGAGGACCCGTATCCTACGTCAACCAATTCGGCGGACCAATCGGTATGATGAATTATTTTGTGTTTATTTAATCGTATTTTTATCCGTGTGGATACTACATTATTCAAATTTGCTGATTATACCAATTTGGAGAACTTATTGCAGGTTATGGAGAGACTCGAAGCGATGGATAAAGAGGTGCAAATGGTACGGATGCAGCTTGAAGCGCACCAGCGAATGCTGCAAATGTACGAACGACGGTTTTGAGGCTCAGGATGCACTGATTAAGGAGCTGCTCTCAGACCGTCAAGCGCAGGCCGCATCGCCGCACTTATGTTCATCGACTTCCGCTCATCCATCCCCGATTGAGCAAGCCATAATAGTTTCTCCTGTACGTACTGGGTAAGACACTAGATTCCTTGTTAGTGTCCCAATTTGTTATGTTTTCATGCATGTTGATGCTTATTGACTTTTGCTATGTGCTATGCCATCTAGGGCCGAGGAAAATGTCTTCAAGGAACCATCGTCACCGCATGTCGAAGGCGTTGAAAACTTGTTGACATTGTCCGAGACAGTGTGTAGTTTGGGGCAAGAGAGCAGGGACCCCAAGCCAAACCCCAAGTACAAAGGTGAGGAATGGACTGCGGAGGGTAAGAGCAAACGGGCAAAAATTACTCATCCTGGACCGGAGCCAGTTCTGCCCTTCAATCCATTCCAGCCTCCCTCCGACAAAGACATAGAAGATTTTAAAGATTTTTACAAAAGTTTCCACGCAACGGTCGCTAAGTGAGTATGATTTTGCACGATGCTTTTTGATAATTTGTATGTAAAAGTTTCTAGAATGCATCTTTCTTAGGTGTGTTTCAAGTAATTAGTAGTGTCTGAAAGAAAATCATACACTGTGTATGATGCACTATCATGGTATCAAGTGAACTTATTCAAGTGTATTTTAATTAATTAGTGGTAAATGATTTGTCATACACAATATATGATAGGTTATAATGGCATAAAATCAACTTTTGTTGTTTTATTCAAGTAATTAGGGGTACAGTGGTCTGAAATTGAATCCTACACTAGGTATGATGCGTTTTAATGGTGTAAAATGATTCAATTCAGGTGTATTTTAAGCAATTAGTGGTAAATGACTTGGCATACACAATGTATGATAGGTTTTAATGGCATAAAATCAACGTTTGCAGTTTTTTTATGTAATTACTGTTACAGTGGTCTGAAATCGAATCATACACTGGGTATGATGCGTTTTAATAGTGTAAAATGATTCGATTCAGGTGTATTTTAAGCAATTAGTGGTAAATGACTAGGCATACACAATGTATGATAGGTTTTAATGGCATAAAATCAACTTTTGCAGTTATTTTTATGTAATTACTGTTACAGTGGTCTGAAATCGAATCATACACTGGTTATGACTCGTTTTAGTGGTTTAAAATGAGCTTATTCAGGTTTATTACAAGAAATTAGTGTTAAAAGACTTGTCATACACAATGTATGATAGGTTTTAATGGCATAAAATCAACTTTTGCTCGTTTTTCAAGTAATTACTGTTACAGTGGTCTGAAATCATCTTTCTTATGGTATGCTTATATATCGTGCTTGGTGTTGTATATTACAGAGATTTGAAGACCCCCTTTCCGTTACCTAATGATCAACGAATGGATTTCTCTGTTTTGACTGTGACGACGGGTCAATTTTGGTATCGGTTGAGAAACGAGGACGCCTGGCTTACTGATGAGGTATGTTTCCCATCATGATAGTTTTGCCGTGTGTCAACTAATAAGTAAAATCAACCTGTGTTAAATCTACTTATGTTATTGTGTATTAAGTAAGTGTTGTATTACTAGTCATACACCGTGTATGGTTGATGCTAAAGGTGTAAAATCAACCTGTGTTAGTGTGTTTTGAATAAAGAGTGGTGTATGATTAGTCATAGGGTTCAACTGTGTAAAATGAACTTATTTATGTGTGTAAAATCAACTTGTCTCAACTAATTAGTTTTGAATCGCAGGAAATGGATGTAATTCTGCACTACATTTTGGAGAAGAAACATCAGTGGCCAGAGCAATTCGACCAGAGGGCAACATGCGCGGACACAACTGTTGCTCCTCAATTTGGACCCCTACTAAAACAGATTCAAAACAGTGGAATCCCGCTTGAGTCAGCTTTTTACTGACTTTGATTCGTTGATCATTAAGTTCCTTGCCGGGGATGCCACGTATGGGGTCAACTGCCACAACGTGGATCGGATATACATGCCCATTAATTAACCTAATCAACATTGGTTCCTTGCTGCCATCCATCTTAATGATTGGCGGATACAGGTATTTGATTCCTTGTACGCCGCCAAATCCAGGGCAGCAAGATTAGAACATGTGGAACCAATTGCAAAATTGCTTCCACATGCTCTAGCGTTGGTTAATTTTTGGGATGTCCGAAAGGACCTCATACAGTTCAAGGGCAAGCCTTTCTCGGTAACTTACAAACGGAATGAATGTCCACAACAAGGGGGGTATGACATCTACTTCCCATGCAATTTTACTATTCCGTTCATTTGGACTTTTGGTTATGAAGTGGATGCAAAATAGTCATTACTTGCAATGATGTACAATTTCTGACTGTGAAATCTGTATTAATATTAACTGCAGGTCAGACTGTGGAATTTTTATTGTAAAGTTCATAGAGTTTTTGCTTACCAAAGGACTGAGCATCTCCTAATGCACGCAAGAGCAGATGGGGAAATTGCGGCTGTATACTTCCGTACACTTGTAAACACACGGAAGGAATAAACGGCTTCAATTGCATGCATGTCCATAAAATTATGTTATTCATTATACATTGTTTTCATTATACTGAAAGTTGTATGTAATAAAAATGCATACTTGTACCAAAGGATTTACATTGTATTCATTATATTGAAAGTTGTATGTAATATTGTATATTTCGATGTTGTTGTATGTTCCTATTGATGTATTTTCAAATGTTGTAATAAAAATGTATACTTGTACCAAAGGATTTACATTGTATTCATTATATTGAAAGTTGTATGTAAGTTTACAGATATTTCGATGTTGTTGTATTTTCCTATTGATGTATTCACACGTGCAAAGGTTGTTATTAACCATTCAAACTCATCCTACACCGTTTATGATTGGTTATACACCACTAAGTACCTAAAACACAATTGTAGAACTTGATTTTTCACCCATATAACTCATCATACACAGCGTATTAATGGTGTGACACCAATAATTTCCAACAAACTTAAAAATACATGCACAGCCCGTGATTTTACCATACATAAAACTCGTCATACACTGTGTATGATACGTAGAACTTGACACACATTAAAACCCTGCATACAATTTGCATGACAAACTGGACATATATAACTGCTGGAACTACATACAGTTGTCCCTCTGCATATGTTGTCTGTAAAGTGCATCCACTGCATGCATACAAAGTTCAAGATCCTTATCATGCGGATGAAGTTCACACCATTACAACTCATCGTACACCGTACACCATGTGTGATTGATCATACACCACTAATTGCTTGGTAGGCCGTTGATGAAACATGACCCGTAGAAGTGCCACCTCTCTTTGTGTCTCAGCTGTCACTGGCCCACCACCGCCGCTGCTAGAGCCACTTACATTAGGAATTTAAACGGGTCGATATATTGAGGACCGTATATGCTTGGCTTCCTGTCCATCTCATCCCATTATAGGGGGAGAACCGTGGGAGAGGGGTATGATAAAGTAGGTGGTAGTTGAGGTTATTAAATGCCTTGCTTTGTAGTCCATTATGACCCCCTGAACATTCAATGTTCAACCACCAACCAACCCAACCGCTCAGCCTCATCCATATAAATCAACAAGGGCATTTATATTGCTTGGTACACAATTTCATTGATGGTTGTGGCAATTATAGTGTTTCGAATACTTAGTAGTGTTTTGCTTACCATACATAGTGTATGATGAGTCTTAATGGTGTGAAATCAACTTGTACAAGTGTGTTTCAACTACTTAGTGGTGTATGACTTACCATACTTAGTGTATGACAAGCCTTAATGGTGTGAAATCAACTTGTACAAGTGTGTTTCAACTACTTAGTGGTGTATGACTTACCATACTTAGTGTATGATGAGTCTTAATGGTGTGAAATCAACTTGTACAAGTGTGTTTCAACTACTTAGTGGTATATGACTTACCATACTTAGTGTATGATGAGTCTTAATGGTGTGAAATCAACTTGTACAAGTGTATTTTAACTACCTAGTGGTGTATGACTTACCATACTTAGTGTATGACAAGTCTTAATGGTGTGAAATCAACTTCTACAAGTGTGTTTCAACTACTTAGTGGTGTATGACTTACCTTTGATGCTGATACGTGTGGCGATACAAGTCTTAATGGTGTGAAATCAACTTCTACAAGTGTGTTTCAACTACTTAGTGGTGTATGACTTACCTTTGATGCTGATACGTGTGGCGATACACCATCCACGCATGTCGACATACATCGTAACACACTTGAAAAACACATCAACCACTTAGAACACACAATTGGGACCAACTTCAAATCAATTCATTGACAGCTTTCATTATAGGAATATACAACAGTATGGAAATATACACATTTTTCATTACCCTATTACGTACACATCACAACCTTCCGACAATTTTCAGTACACTGGATACAACGTAAATCCTATGGTAATGTACAATGTAAATCCTATGGTAAAACGAAATTATATAGGTATGTCACAAGTAAAATTTATACATTTGAAGACTATAAGTTAATTTGGAGGAGGGACTTGAGATGGACGGCCGGAGTTGGATGAGGTGCATTCGCCATTAGGATGCAGAGCAATTGGATTCTTGCACGTGGATCGGTTATGCCCGTGTTCCTTGCACCGACTGCACCTTTGATGAACACGCTCCTCACCGACAGACGGAATCCTCCTCTTCCGCCTCCTCCCAGAAGAGGTTCTAACGTCGGGTGGAAGAAGATTCATGTCAGCTACATCACGAGGGATACGCCAGTCACTTATGTGTGGCATCGGGTAGACGACACCTCTATACGACTCGTACCAATATTCTCTACTGTAGTACGGCGAGCACAAGTCGTACAGAGCATAAGGACTGTGCTGTACCACTGCTAACGCATGCTCACATGGAAGCTGCTCAAGCTGAAACCTGCGGCAGGTACATGTCCAGAGCGACATATCTATTACAAAGTTTTTCTCCCCATCGATGACGTCGAACGTATGATCATCAGCTCGCAATATCTGCATTACCACAATAATAGACAAACGCGTCAAACAACCAAGGTGCATGCAAAATACAAAAATATGAGAAAATAAGACAATATGTACGGAGCTTACCGTCATCGTTCTTGCTAACTTGAATCTGTCTTGTAATTTTTTTTCGACGTCGGGGGATATTGTACTGATGCAAGCTTCAGTCTTGGCTCTTCTTTCGTGAAACCACCTCTGCAACAGTAGCCTACACTCATCAACAAGGGCTGTAATTGGATAGCCACGTACCTTGACCAATACAGCATTCATGGATTCCGAAATGTTTGTCGTCGTTATGTTGTACCGATGACAAGGGGAGTGGGAACGAGTCCACTTGTCCAGTCCCACATCTTCCAAGTAATCTTTAGCCCCGGGTACAGCACAACATAAACTGAAAAACAAACTATGAAATTCTTGAATGTTGTATGCTTTGGCTGCTTTGTAGTAGTACTGATCCAAATGCTTCCTGTTGCTCTTTAATTTGGCCTTCAAGTTGTTCAGCAAGTGGTACATGCAGAGCCCGTGAAATGTGACAGGGAAAAGTTCTTCCACCGCGCGTTGGATGCTTCGGTGTCTATCGGATACAATGACATGGCCAGCAGGCTCCCCAGTTACTTCCTTCAACCTACTAAGGAACTAATGCCACGATGCATCATTCTCTGAATCACCGATGCCGATAGCAATCAGGAAAATTTGCTGGTTGGCATCGTGGCAAACGGCCATGAACAAAACACCCCAGTACTTTCCCTTCAGATGTGTTGCGTCAATGCTCACAACCGGCCGGCAAAACCGGTACCCATTAAGTGAAGCACCAAACGCAATGAAGAGGTACTGAAACCTACTTTCATCATCTGTCTGTAAATAAAATGTGGCACCGGGGTCAATCTGTTTGAGGACTTGCAGATAGGTAGGCAAGAATGCATAGGACTCTTCGGCCGTACCCAATCTAACATTGTCGTATGCAAACTCTCTCGCCCTCCAAGCAACACTGTAGCTGATATCGACACCGTAGCAACTTCGGATGTCATCTATGACATCCCGTGGCTTGAACACTCTCCCGGGGTTCACAAGTTTCTTGCGGACGCACTCCCCGACGACCCAACTGGTTGCCTGCCTGTGTCTAACAGTGGTGAGATCGCTAGGGTGGTTGTGGTTCTTTTCTACTTTTGTAACCATCCAGCAGCCACCATCTGCTACACACGTAGCCCGAACCCTCCATGTGCAGCCCTCTTGTGCGCAGCGGACAACCGTTAAGGATTTGTTCGACTTGTAGCTCCTGAATTCAAATTTTTCCCTAAGCGCAATCACTGCCAGGTTAGTCAACAAGTCCCTCTTCGTCATAAATATTTGATCGACTTCAATATCCTCAACCATCCGGCCCTGCGCATATACCTCGTTGATCCGGCTCCTCTCATCACCGGAGCCAGCCTCATCATCAGAACGAGGATCACCAGCAGCTTGGATGTCAGGGTGGACATTCGGTTGACCGCTGGGTTCCGCATTCCGTTCCAATTCAGGTTCGACAATCAGAGGGTCTTTACGGGAAATATTACGATGCTCATAAGTGTGCCCCTCTGGAGGTGAGGCATCAGGTACAGTCGGTTGCACCTGGGAAAAATTGATATTGTCCAAATTATCCCATGCACTTTGATTGGAATTTTCCCAATCTCCACCTGTTGCTGTTGCCTCAACCGTCACAGTAGGCATGTTCAAATCTACATCAGATGCATCTGCACGGGCTGCTTCTTCCATCCCCGCATCCATACATCCACCAGAAGTCTCGGGAACCTCAGGGTGCAAACGGCCACTATTCTCGTCACCATCGGGAATTGTTTGAAAGGGAGTTCGTTGCCAATTGAAGCTAGGATTCCTGTCACCGGATGACTCTACAGTTACGATCAAAGGATGCTTCGCCCTATCTTATTTGGCTAGTGCCTTCCAAAACATAACGGACCTATCGTCAACGACATCGTACAAGGGCACGGCCGGAACAGCGGTGAAAGATTGAAAATGCATCTTTGAACCCGCATCCAACTGAGCACCAATCACCTCCGCCACAGTCCTTTGCAAACCAGCGAAGTCAGTTTTCTCATCCACAAAAATATAAGCCAATTTTTCACCAGCGTACTTTGCCCTCTCCCTAAAGTAGCCACCGTACAGAACGCATGCAATAGCAGCATCACCCATTACTGTGGACAAGAAAAAAAATGATATCAAAGCAAAATTGACATGAAACACACTAGGGTGGAATGAAAGTACAGCATTGAAATCACTAAAAACGGTGTATGATTGGTTTAAAACCATAATACACAAATAACACTACTTTAAGAAAGAATACATGGTGTATGATTTGCGTTACAGTCATAAACAAGTTCATCACACACCTTTTAAAGCAATCATACACGGTCTAGGGTTAAGGATACCACATTCTATACACGAAAGACACCAAAACAGGTTCATCCTAGACCAATCAAACCTATCATACACGGTGTATGGTAAGCCATACATCATTCTGTACTTGAAAGACACCAAAATAAGTTCATCATACACCCTTTGAAGCTCTCATACACAATGTATGATGGATTATTCACCATTAATTACTTAACATACACAAACATAGGTTGGTTATACACCATTAAACCCAATCCTACACAGTGTATGACTGATTATACACCATTAATTACTTAACATACACATACACAGGTTGGTTATACACCATTAAACCCAATCCTACACAGTGTATGACTGATTATACACCATTAATTACTTAACATACACATACACAGGTTGGTTATACGCCATTAAACCCAATCATACACAGTGTATGACTGATTATACACCATTAATTACTTAACATACACATACATAGGTTGGTTATAGGCCATTAAACCTAATCATACACAGTGTATGACTGATTATACACTTAACATACACATACACAGGTTGGTTATACGCCATTAAACCCAATCATACACAGTGTATGGTTACTCATAAACCACTAATTACTTAAAAAACGTCTGCACAAGTTGGTTATACACCATTAAACCCAATCCTACACAGTGTATGACTGATTATACACTTAACATACACATACACAGGTTGGTTATACGCGATTAAACCCAATCCTACACAGTGTATGACTGATTATACACCATTAATTACTTAACATACACATACACAGGTTGGTTATACGCCATTAAACCCAATCATACACAGTGTATGGTTGCTCATAAACCACTAATTACTTAAAAAACGTCTGCACAAGTTGGTTATACACCATTAAACCCAATCCTACACAGTATATGACTGATTATACACCATTAATTACTTAACATACACATACACAGGTTGGTTATATACCATTAAAACCAATCATACACAGTATATGATTGATTATACACCACTAATTACTTAATACACACAAACACAAGTTGGTTATACACCATTAAACCCAATCCTACACAGTGTATGACTGATTATACACCATTAATTACTTAACATACACAAACACAAATTGATTTCACACCATTCAAACCTATCATACACGGTGTATGATAGATCATACAGCACTATTTACATGAAGCACACCTAAACAAGTTGATTTCACACCATTAAAACCTATCATACACGATGTATGACTAATCATACACCACTAATGAGTTCAAACACACCAAAAGAAAGTTATAATACATCATTTAAACCAATCATAAACCATAAACGACTTGTAACACACCGACCTCATAGGACAAGGATACGTTAACGACAATGTCAGCAAATGGTCATGTTACCTTCAGTATCTGATCTGAAAACCGTGAAATGTATGTAAGGACTCAACGTTGAACCTACAGCAATGCCACGAAGCTTCAAACACGATCTTAAAATGGCTTCTTCTTCTTCTTCTTCCGAGGGCCCAATGTAGCAGATTGAGAGAAAAATGGACTTGGGGAATTCAGATTAAGAGAAAAGTAACAAATACCATGAATAAGAGGTGAGCAAATGGGCGGGAAATGAGAAGAAGGGAGGAATAGAGTGAGAAGCAAGTTACATGACATAAAGTAAAAATATGTACTTTTGCATTAAATGAAGAGAGAGAAAATGGAGTGGAGAGAGGCTAAAGTACAGTAATCGGCTGCGCATTAAATGAGGAGAGAGAAAGGGGACGGGTTGGGGGGGGGGGTGAATGGGAGGGCCTTTTTGAAGGAAAATCGTACGGATTACTATACTCAAAATGTATATTTTTTTTCTAAATACACATTACTAAAATACACAAATACACGTTGATTTTACACAAATATAACCCATCATATACCGTGTATGAAGTGCATCATACACCAATAAAACTTGAACTACACGTATATAGATTCGATTTCAGACCCCTGTACTCCTAATAACTTGAAAAAAAACAGCAAAAGTTGATTTTATGCCAATAAAACCTATAATACATTGTGTATGACAAGTTCTTTACCGCTAATTACTTCTAATATACCTGAATAAGGTCACTTTACACCACTATAAAGCATCATACCCAGTTTATGATTCGATTCCAGACCACTGTACCCCTAATTACTTGAAAAAAAAAGCAAAAGTTGATTTTATGCCATTACAACCTATCATACATTGGGTATGATACGTCATTTACCACTAATTGTTTAGAACTAAACCTGAATAAGCTCATTTCAAACCATTAAAACGAATCATACCCAGTGTATGATTCAATTTCAGACCACTTACCCCTAATTACTTGAAAAAACAGCAAAAGTTAATTTTTTGCCATTATAACGTATCATACATTGTGTATGAGAAGTCATTTACAACTAATTCCTTGAAATAAACCTGAATAAGTTCATTTTACACCATTAAAATGCATCATACCCAGTGCATGATTCGATTTCATCCCACTGTAACAGTAAATAGTTGAAAAAACCAGTAAAAGTTGATTTTATGCCATTAAACCTATAATACATTGTGTATTACAAGTCATTTACCACTAATTTCTTGTAATACACCTGAATAAGCTCATTTTAAACCATTAAAACGAATCATACCCAGTGTATGATTCGATTTCAGACCACTTACCCCTAATTACTTGAAAAAAACAGCAAAAGTTAATTTTATGCCATTAACACCTATAATAATTTGTGTATGATAAGTGATTTACAACTAATTGCTTGAAATAAACCTGAATAAGTTCATTTTACACTATTAAAACACATCATACCCATTGTATGATTCGATTCAGCCCTCTGTAACAGTAATTAGAAGTAAAAATCGGTAAAAGTTGATTTGTTGACATTATAACCTATTATACATTGTGTATGATAAGTCATTTACAACTAATTGCTTGAAAAACACCTGAATAAGTTCATTTTACAACATTAAAATGTATCATACCCATTGTATGATTCGATTTCATCCCACTGTAACAGTAATTAGTTGAAAAAACCAGTAAAAGTTGATTTTATGCCATTATAACCTATCATACATTGTGTATGACAAGTCATTTACCACTAATTTCTTATACTAAACCTGAATAAGTTTATTTTACACCATTAAAATACATCATACCAAGTGTATGATACGATTTCAGACCACTTACCCCTAATTACTTGAAAAAAACAGCAAAAGTTAATTTTATGCCATTAACACCTATAATAATTTGTGTATGATAAGTGATTTACAACTAATTGCTTGAAATAAACCTGAATAAGTTCATTTTACACCATTAAAACACATCATACCCATTGTATGATTCGATTCAGCCCTCTGTAACAGTAATTAGAAGTAAAAACCAGTAAAAGTTGATTTGTTGACATTATAACCTATCATACATTGTGTATGATAAGTCATTTACAACTAATTGCTTGAAAAGAACCTGAATAAGTTCATTTTACACCATTAAAATGTATCATACCTATTGTATGATTCGATTTCATTCCACTGTAACAGTAATTAGTTGAAAAAAACAGCAAAAGTTGATTTTATGCCATTATAACCTATCATACATTGTGTATGACAAGTCATTTACCACTAATTTCTTGTAATACACCTGAATAAGTTCATTTTACACCATTAAAACGCATCATACCTAGTGTATGATTCGATTTCATCCCACTGTACGTCTAATTACTTGAAAAAAAATAGCAACAGTTGATTTCATGCGATTATAACCTATCATACATTGTGTATGATAAGTCATTTACCACTAATTGTTGTAATAAAACCTGAAAAGGTTCATTTTAGACCATTTCAGAGTATCATACCCATTGTATGATTAGATTTCAGCCCACTGTAACAGTAATTACTTAAAAAAAAAGCAAAAGTTGATTTTTTGCCATTATAACCTATCATACATTGTGTATGACAAGGCATTTACCACTAATTGCTTGAACTACACCTGAATAAGTTCATTTTACACCATTTTAACTCATCATACCCATTGTATGATTCGATTTCAGCCCACTGTAACAGTAATTACTTGAAAAAAATAGCAAAAGTTGATTTTATGCCATTATAACCTATCATACATTGTGTATGACAAGTCATTTACCACTAATTGCTTGAAATACACCTGAATAAGTTCATTTTACACCATTAAAACGCATCATACCCAGTGTATGATTCGATTTCATCCAACTGTACGTCTAATTACTTGAAACAAAAAGCAAAAGTTGATTTTATGCCATTATAACCTATCATACATTGTGTATGATAAGTCTTTTACCACTAATTTCTTGTGATACACCTGAATAAGCTCATTTTACACCATTAAAAGGAATCATACCCAGTGTATTATTTTATTAATTACTTCAAGCACGCCTAAACAAGGTCTGGGAGGGAAGAAGAAGAAAGGGCAAATTTGGAAATTATATTTTTTTTTGGACAAAAAAAAATTCAAAAGGAAAAAAAAAATGAAGAAAAGGAGAGTGAAAGGTCAAAAGAGTGTACTTTTGCCTGCCTTGTATTAAATGAGGAGAGAGAAAGAGAGAGAGAGAGAGGGGACGGATGGGGGGGGTGAGGTGGGAGGGCATTTTTGTTCAAAAGAGTCTATTTATGGTTAAAGGGGTCTAAAAAATATTAAGGGGAGGCCGGGGGGTCCAATCCGTACGATTTCCCAATTTTTTTTAACTTTAAAATTTAATATATTTAAAAAATTATTAAAATTTTTTAATTATTTAAATAAAATAATTTTAATATATAAATTTATTTATTTGACTATTTATTATTTAAATATCCATTAAATTTTTGTTGAAAATATCAAAATGACTTCATTCAAATAACTCATATTATTATTATTATTCACTACATTAGTATATTTTACATAAAATATTTTTTTATTAAAAATATTAAAATGACTTGTATATATTATCCTTATTATTTACCATATTATACATAAAATTTTACGTATAATATGATAAATATTAAGGATAATATATACAAGTCATTTTGATCTTTTTAATAAAAATTTAACTGATAACTAAATAATAAATACTTAAACAAATAAATTTATAGATTAAAGTAATTTTATATAAATAATATAAAATTTTAATAATTTTTTAAATAAATTAAAATTAAAAATTTTAAAAAATTCACCCCTGTCCCCTCCCCCTCGCCCTCGCAGTAGTGCCTGTCAGGCAATGCTACCAGAGCAGTGGGGGCTCTGGATCTCTACCTATTGCCATGCCCAGTGCACCTCCCTGAGTGGCTTTTATATCCGGACTTTAGCTGGTAAAGTAGTCCGGATCTAAATGTCGTCATCTCTATTTCTTGAGCTTTTTGTGCCTCGAGCATGGTCCCGTGTGTTGAGCACGTCTCATTTGATCCCATGATAATGGCGCTCCAATTCTCTCGAGTTTAGGGTGTAAACATTCATAAAAAGTTCATAGCTCCTCTTGTAAAGGAGATAAAGAACGAGGAATAAAGGAAGAAGTAAAAATATCTTGTAACTCAAGCTCACACTTAATTAAAATTTTTCTAACCAAAAAAAAATAATAATAAAATCTTAAATCCGCCACTACTTAGAGTAGAGAAGAAATTGTGATTTCATGTTAACTCTAATCAACCGAAACCCACAATGATTAAACTCAATTAATTCGAAATCCATGGCAACTTGAAGCTAAAACATCCAGTTCAACCTAAATTCAATATGAAAAACAAAATAATCCAAGTTGAACGACTCAAATATGAATCAAGATTAATCTGATTTGACCCTAACTCAATCCAACTCTAATTAGAAATATTCAAACTAATAAACCTAAAATCTAATGATTCAAATCGGGGATGACTTGAATAAGACCCAACACAACAGAACAGATAAAAAGCCCAGAGATAATCTAACAATTGACCCAAAACTGATTGGCTGATGGGCTTTAACATCATATATGGGCCACGCAGCTCCCCACAAAGCCCAACTCCCAACCCCCCTTTTTGGCGCCAAGCGTTTCCCGCCAAAACCCTCATACAGGGCAACCGGCAAGACAGTATACTACCAGACCCTGCTACTTCGCCGCTCTCATCATCCTAAGAGAGAGAGAGTAGTAGAGATGTCGGGTTGGGACGAAGGAGCCGTGTACTACAGCGACCAAGCCCAGTTCCCTCCCGGCGGTCATCCCGGCGGCGATGTTGACCTAGCCTCTTCCCGCCACTCCGTTCTCCTCAAGTTCAAGGAGTTCATCAGGGGCTTTCAGACCGACAAGAATGTCTTTCCGTACAGAGAAAGCCTCGTTCATAATCCCAAGCATCTGATCATCAATCTTGAAGATCTCGATGGGTTTGACGCCGATCTCCCCGCCAAGCTCCGTTCCTCCCCCGCTGATTATCTTCCTCTTGTATGTTGTAATTTTCTCTGCAATTTTGGATTAATTTTTCCAATTGGTGAGAGTAATTTTGATTTTTTTTTTTTTGTGAAATGGGGGTTTGTGGTACAGTTTGAGACGGCGGCAGCAGAGGTTTTATCGAGCTTGAAGTCAAAAGTGGCCGGAGAAACGGGAGAGATGGAGGAGCCGGTGACTGGGGAGGTTCAGATTTTGCTGAGCTCCAAGGAGGATCCCATCTCTATGCGTTCACTTGGGGTCAGTTTTTTAGATTCATTTTTGGTGGAAAATTAGGGTTTTTTATACTTGATTTTAGGGTTATTGGCTCTAAAGGTTATTGTACTTATCAATTTAGACCCTGTACTTTTAATTGTGTAATTTAGTCCCTGTATAATTCATATTGTGTCAATTTGATCCTTATACTAAAATTTATGTTAAGTTGTTAATGAAACTTTTAATGGTTCAACTATGGGTTTGGTTAATTTGAGTCAATGGGTGGACTTACAGCGGGTTACTTGCATCTAAAAGATTTTGCTATTAAAAATTATGTAAATAACTTAACCTGAATTTGACCAAATGATTTAATTGGCACAATATAAGTTGGAGAGGCACTAAATTAACACAATTAAAAATACAATGACTGAATTGATAAAATGAGTATACTACATGAACCTTTGGTGTAAATAACCCTTTATTATTGATGAGATTTTGCTGATTCGGGGATTTTGGTTCTCTGACGAGTAGGCCCAATACATCTCAAAGCTCGTGAAGATATCTGGGATTGTAATAGCCGCTTCAAGGACTAAGGCTAAGGCTACATATGTGACACTTCTCTGTAAGAATTGTAGGAATGTAAAGATGGTACCTTGTCGTCCTGGTCTTGGAGGGGCCATTGTTCCTAGATCGTGTGATCATGTTGCCCAGGTTTTTGCCGTTCCTTTGACTCCTTTGTTTTTGATTTCTTGCTGATGCTTGAATGCTGATTTTATCACGCTGTTTTGACGTGATCATTTGGTTTAATCTTGTAGCCGGGTGAAGAAAGTTGTCCCATTGATCCATGGATTGTGGTGCCTGATAGAAGTAAGTACGTTGATCAACATACATTGAAATTGCAAGAAAATCCTGAGGTGAGTTTCACATTAAAGGAGTTATTTGCAGTGAACTAAATTACTAATTTTTATGGTTAAATTGCGATTTTTTTTTCTTGTTTTGGAATGCGAAAGGATGTTCCAACTGGGGAGCTTCCTCGAAACATGCTTCTATCAGTGGATCGACATCTTGTGCAAACAATTGTTCCTGGCACAAGACTGACAGTAATGGGGATTTATAGCATTTTCCAGGCTGCTGCTTCTACCAAGTAAGAACGAATAAAACTTCGGTTGTTTTCACTCTTTTTTTAATTGCTTTTCTAGATTGCATTCTTCTGCATGTTACAAGTATTAAAGATGATCACAACTCTTTTCCTCTCTTGATTTAGTCAAAGGGGAGCAGTTGCGGTTAGACAACCGTATATTAGAGTCGTAGGGATAGAGGAAGCAAATGAGGCCAATTCACGTGGTCAGGCTGCTTTCACATCTGAAGAGGTATATATCTAATTATTATGATTAATATGATTCCTCTCTCCATTTGATAGCTCATTCATGTTTCATTCGTAGTCATTCTGCCTACTTTTATGCTTACCTGATGCTCAATTCAAATTGGAATTTCAGCTTGGTTCTTGTAATACAAATCTACACGACTTGGGGTTAAATACAAAAATTGGATACTTTGTGGCTCCTCATAGCTCATGTTCTTTTCCTAGGGGTCTTTCTTGTTCTGTTGTTTCTTCTTATTTCTTGGAACTGAATGTTCTTTTCAGATAGAAGAATTTAAGAAATTTGCTGCACAACATGATGCATATGAAAGCATATGCTCTAAGATTGCTCCCTCTATATTTGGCCACGATGATGTGAAGAAAGCTGTAGCTTGCCTTCTGTTTGGAGGGTCAAGGAAGGTACATCCCGAAGCTTTATATATGATGGTTTTTTTAGTATACAATTGTTCTGTTCTTCTGATTGTTATTAATATGATGATTGAGGGGTGAAAAATTCTACTTGGTTGCAGAATTTGCCTGATGGTGTGAAATTAAGAGGTGATATTAATGTTTTGCTCCTGGGGGACCCATCTACTGCCAAATCACAGGTAATTTTTTGGTGTTCTTTCTCCCTCTTTCTAGCTAATGATGTTTTCTTACGTGGCATCTTTACCCTCAAATGCAAACCCTTTGTTTGACAATTGGTTAGAGAAGGGTAAAAAGGGGGAGGGTAAGAGATTATCCGACCTTGTTTGGGTATGTTTAATGAAGAGGAGTAAAGGTAAAGAGGGGTAAGTAAGTTACCCTGGGTAAAGGGGTAAGGAGAAGGAACATATATAAATAAAATAGGGACAAAATTGTCCAAAACTTTTCAAGACATTCACTCTCCCCTTTACCCTCCAAATTGAAGGGTAAGAAAAGAGGGATAATTGGGTTAAAATTTAACCCCTATATTTTTTTGATTGGAAAAAGGAATAATATTAAAAGAGAAAAAATGTATAAAGACTGGAGGGCAAATCAAAATTGAGAACTTCAACAATAAGAAACATGAACTAATAATATAAAATCCTCTAATCTCTTTGCAAATCAATTAAGGCTATGTCGGCAAAGCCCCCAAAACTCTTTGTCTAAACAACTTTTAGAAACACGTCCTATGAGAAATTTATTGACCTATCTTGATCTTTAAAAATTTAACCCCTATTACCCTTCAAAAAGTTCGCTAAACAAGGGTGTTGAATTACCTTATTACCTTTAACCCTCTTTACCCCCTATTTTAACAAAGCTTAATGCTCATCTTTTACTGGCACACTAGACACAGATGACATAATATTGTTTTCTTTTCCTTGTCAAGTTCCTCAAATTTGTCGAGAAGACAGCTCCAGTGGCTGTTTATACTTCTGGTAAGGGATCATCGGCTGCTGGTCTTACTGCTTCCGTGATACGAGATAGTAGTTCAGTAAGTGATTGACTAATATTGATTCTTCTAGAGAGCTTAGTTTGACAGCGTTCCACTAACACTGCATTTCATTGCATGATTCAGCGAGAATTTTATCTGGAAGGTGGAGCCATGGTTTTGGCCGATGGAGGCGTTGTCTGCATTGATGAATTTGATAAAATGAGAGCAGAGGATAGGTGAATTGGGCTATGAATTTGATGAGGTCTATTGGAATAATAGTTTATGTAATTTTCTTAGGCGTGGAATTTCTAAGTTCAAATAATTGTGATGTAGAGTTGCTATTCACGAAGCCATGGAGCAGCAAACAATATCCATTGCAAAAGCAGGAATCACCACTGTTCTGAACTCTAGGACCTCTGTGCTTGCAGCTGCCAACCCCCCGTCAGGGCGTTACGATGATCTTAAGGTTCATCTTTTTCTGTTCCTATCTAGGCTTGGAGGATGCCTTTTGCTTTAACTTATCAATTATGTTTTCTGGTGACATCCTAACCGCATAAGATAATCACAAGACTTTATTTCTTCCAGACTGCACAGGATAACATTGACTTGCAGACAACTATTCTTTCAAGATTTGACCTGATCTTCATTGTGAAAGATATCAGGATGTATAGTCAAGACAAGGTAACTAGCAACTCTTGCAGTTCAACGTTCCATCTTCTATATTTAAAGGATAGAAAAAGATATTGCAGTACAGTACACATGTAACCATTCTTCATTAACTAAATTGTCTATGGCTTATATTAAGTGCTTTACTGTAATGTGATCATTGCGTATGCTTTTTTCTAGTTAAAGTTTTTGCTAATTGCTTAAGAAACCTGAGCTTAATTTAGAATGAGATCTCAGTTTATTGTACTCGGTTTCTAAAAGGCCTAAATTGAATTCACGTGTTTCAGATTATTGCTAGCCATGTCATAAAAGTTCATGCATCAGCTCATGCAACTTCTGGAGATGCTAATAAGTCAAGAGAAGAGAATTGGCTGAAGAGGTAATATCAATGAAGTTACTCAATGTTACATCATCTTTGTTGTAGAGCCAATAATGACAGCATTACTGATTACTTGATCTTTTATGTAGATATATACATTATTGTAGAACTGAATGTCACCCGCGTCTATCAGAGCCAGCTGCAAAAAAGTTGCAGACTGAGTACGTCAGCATTCGACAGGTATCCTAGCATTCCATGTTAAGCTACCTTCATTATGGAAGGAAGATTGGACTTCTTTCTAACGAAGGACAAAGCCCTCAAACTCTTCTACAACTATTCTTTCCTTAACAGTACTACTTAACCCATAAACTGGGGGGAGGGTGGGTAAGTGAAGGGGAACCAGGTTTAGAAGGCTACTGAATGGAATAGCACCCAACAATAAGAAGTAGATGCTGCAGAACACCTGATTTGGTATACTCCACGACTTCTCCGTTCGATTCCTTTGACAACCACTCTTTGAACCAAGCACGTCTAGTAACCCATCATTTACACCAAATGACACACCCATGACAACTAAATTACGAGTATCTCAAGCATCCAGCAATGCCAGTAAGGAAAGGCTGATCATAGGTGACTTGACACAGCCTCCTCGCCACCTTTGCCCCATGAGCCACCTTAGCATTTCCCATTGCCTTTTGCCACCGCCATTTTCCTCATGCCACCCACACCTGTACCGTTGACCAACTAACCAACCCAAACAGCCCAAATCACCAATGCCACCCCAAACACTAGTTTATAACTACTATTAATTACTGTACTAGATCTTAGTACTGAAACACTAGTTTCTCGTCAAATTTCAGGATTTTCAATATAAACTTTTGCAATTCAAAGACTACAACAACAATAACAACAAACCTAGTGTCTTAAGGGCTCCCACATAAGTAGGGACTGGGGGGTGTGGGATGTACATAGCCTTATCCTTTTAGGGTGCGACCCTAAAAGGAGGCTGTGTCCGAGGGCTCCAAACTTGAGAAGCATGAAGGCATGAAAGCATGAGAGCATAAAAGCTTAAGAGCAAAGACACGGCACAAGGCAAGCATAACGAAAGCATAAAGCAACGAAAGGCAAGGCAAATAAATAGGCAAATAAAACAGCTCCCAGCCATATCAAGTACACCAAATAGGCAGTCATATAAGCCTGGGCACACTATGTTAGCAAGAATATACTCCTGTATTCTGAGCTGCTGCATCGACTACCCCTATGCTAGCCCTCCACCGAGCTTTATCTAAGGTCATCTCCTCCCGTAGGTTTAGGTGGGTGAGGTCGTGTCGGATAGTCTCCAACCATCTCTTCTTTGGCCTACCTATTATTCTCCTGCTGAGCATAGTATGGGGTTGTTCGTATCTCCTGACCGGAGTAGTGGTCGATCTCTTCCTGACATGCCCAAACCAACTCAAACGTTGCTCCCTCAATTTATCCTCGATCGAGGCCCCAATTTGCCTCTTATGACATCGTTCATAATCCTATCATTCCTTGTGTGTCCGCACATCCACCGCAGCATCCTCATCTCCGCTACCTTCATTTTCTGTGTATGACATTGTTTCACTGACCAACACTGCGCACCATATGATGTAGCTTGTCTCATTACTATCTTATAGTATTTTCCCTTTAACTTTAACGGGAACTCTCTATTGCGAAGTACTGCAGAGGCCATCCTTCATTTATGCCTGCCTACTTTAATATGGTTGTTGATATCCTCGTCAACTTCGCCATTTTACTGTACCATAGAACCCAAATATCTAAAACACTCCTTTCTTGGTATGGTCTCTGAACCAATCTAGACGTCTTCTACGCTAGGCCTGGTGCAGGTATCGAACTTGAGTTCCATATACTTGGTCTTGAATCTACCGAGTCTTAAGCCCTTCGATTCGAAGGCCCTTCTCCAAAATTTCAGCTTCTCATTTACCTCTTCTAAAGACTCCCCTACCAAAACTATGTCATCTGCAAAAAGCATGTATCAAGAAACACCTCCTCGGATGTGCGTAATAAGCTCATCCATAACCAGAACGAACAAAAAGGGACTGAAGGCAGATCCTTGGTGTACCCCAACTGTTATGGGGAAAGCGTCTATCTCCCCTTCCGTTGTATGCACATTAGCTTTTGTGCATCCTCGTATATGTCTCTAATGGCTTGGATATAGGGCACGGGGATGCTTTTCCTCTCCAAAACCATCCATAGGACCTCTCTTGGCACTCTATCATACGCCTTCTTCAAATCAATGAAAACCATGTGGAGATCTTTTTATCTATCCCTGTAGTGCTCTATCATCCGCCTTAGAAGATGGATGGCTTCTATTGTCGATCTACCGGGTATAAATCTGATTGGTTCTCGGACACCTCTGTTTGTTGCCGTAACCTTCTCTCTATGACCCGCTTCCACAGTTTTAGAGTGTGGCACATTAGTTTGATACCCCGATAGTTGGCGCAACTCTGGATGTCCCCTTTGTTCTTATAGATCAAGATTAATGTGCTCTTCTTTCATTCGTTGGGCATCTTCTTCCATAGAAGGATTTGGTTAAATAGTTTAGTCAGCTAACTGATGCCCTTCTCTCCAAGGCATTTCCATGCCTCTATAGATATTCCATCTAGGCTAATTGCTTTACCCCTTCCTATATGTTTCAGGGCTTCCTTGACTTCCTCAGATCTAATTCGCCTACAGTAACAATAGTTCTGGCTCCTCCCCTTGTTCGTTGAATAGACCGTGGAAGTAGGCTTTCCACCTAACTTTAATTTGTTGCTCGTCCACGAGCACTCATCCATCCTCCCTTTTTATGCACTTTACTTGATCCAAGTCCCTTGTCTTCCTTTCTCTCGCTTTAGCAATTTTATATATATCCCTAGCTCCCTCCTCGGTGTCCTGTCTTTTGTAGAGTGTGCTAGTATTTTGCAATTAAATTTTATCCAATTAACATGGACACTTTATACTGTTGCGAAACGAGATGTATTGCTGTTAGAGTATGCCAGCTGTCTCTTAAATAGTCACACTTTTAAAGGATAGTTTCCTTAGTAATGTGGACATAGCACTTGTTTTGACAATTAAAATCTCCTATGATATTGTTTCCTATAGAATATGAGGCAGCAAGCAAATCAAACAGGAGAGGCCGCTGCAATACCAATTACAGTGAGGCAGCTGGAAGCTATAATCAGGCTTAGCGAGTCTCTCGCAAAGATGAGACTGTAAGTGCTTTATCAAACTTTGTAACTGCAAGTTCTGCTAGTTTCTTTGCTTTATTTACTCTTTAGAATTTGGCAGTACTCGGTGCTAGTATTGTTTGTTTATTCCCAGACATTCTAAGTAATTCCCAATACAATATGCGTGAAATTTGTCAAATTTAACACACATTGATACTTGCACAGAAATGAATTCTGACAAATTTGATTTTCGATGTTTTTCATAATCTTTTAGTTTTCCTTTTGTACTACATCACTACTTCTGCTAACCATCTCAACAGACAATATTTAGGCAACAAAAAGAAAATAGAAAAATATTCCAATTCTGATTTGTTTAGAAGTTGGTGCGTGTTATATCTATGGTGGGACTATGTTGAAATCTTGAAGTATTCACTATATACTATCCTGTTCCGTAGACGGAGTTTGTTCTTCCACATTGTGAATGCTCTTTTCCACAAATTGTGTTGCAGGTCTCATGTTGCAACAGATGAACACGTGAAAGAGGCTATAAGGCTTTTCAATGTCTCCACAATGGATGCTGCACGCTCTGGAATAAACCAACAAATAAATCTTACCCCAGAGATGATAAATGATATAAAGGTTTGTCAGAATGTAGCTAGAGCTTGGTACATGGGAGTATTTTCTATTGCATCCTTTGTAGATCTGTATTCTGAACCAGGCCTTGTTGTTTCTCCAACAGCAAGCAGAAGTCCAGATAAAGAGAAGAGTTGGCATTGGCAGCCACATATCAGAGAGACGGCTAATTGATGATCTCACCAGGATGGGGTTAAATGAATCCATTGTAAGTAGACTTTAACTATACCAGTTTGTTTTTCGTGTCCTTTGCGCAAACTTGAATTACATGACCGTGAATAATCACTTAGTAAAAAGACTACTGGCAGCTGTGTATGGCTTCCATGATCAAATTCTTTTACACTTTTAAAATCTAATGGTACGCTGAATGATAAATAGAAGAATTATAAAATCCTCTTTTCCCCATAGTATAATTGAAACATTATACTCACTTTTCAGTTGGCTACTTCGAATGGTTTTCTGATATTCCTCACTGTAATGGATGGATATGGCAGATTAGAAGAGCGTTGCTGATTATGCATCAGAGAGATGAAGTAGAGTACAAGCGAGAAAGGCGTGTTATTGTACGAAAAGCTTGACTTATCAGTAGTGCCTTGCAAGCATTAGCATTTTTCAGCAAATGGTTACGTAGCATGTTCTCGGGTTATTCAGCAGTGAACGGCCTGAAAAGTGTGTATTTATCTGATTAGGGACAAGAAATATTCTTCCAATCTTACTGAATGTAGTAGTAAACAAGTGAAATGGTGGTCTCAAGATAGAAGTTCTGTTTTAAGCGCTTGTGTCTGAATTTGTAAGGATCCTTAGATGCAACTGCAGCTAGGGGTGTGCAAATTACGGTTTAAACCGTAATCCAAACCGTAAATTATTGTTTGGTTTGGTTAATTTGGTTTATGGTTTGAAAAATTATGGTTTGATTTAAGAAACTTTGGTTATTAGGATTACGGTTTAGGTTTGGTTTAAAACCAAACTTGAACCATAAACCATAAAAATCATAAACTAAAGAATCCAATAATTATTTATATCATCAAAATCATAACAAGTTATATTAGTGGCAAAATTTACTTGATAACTCGATAAAAATAAATAGAATTATTTACACTAAAGGCTTTTGTACTTTTTTGATCTTATCAACTTAAGCCTTGTACTTTTAATTATGTTAATTTAGTCCCTTTATAATTTAGTTATTTGTTCAAATTTAACTTAAGGTAATGATGTAATTTTTAACGACAGAATCATATTAGATGCAAGTAATACTTACTCGTTGAATTCAATTTAACCTAATCTGTAACTAAACTATTAAATATTTCATTAACAACTTAACAAAAATTTTAACAGACCAAATGTTATTGCTGAATTTTTCAAAAAACGTTACTACTGAATTTAACAAACTAATTTTATGTGTTGTTCGTAGTTTTTGTTTATGTAGTATAAACATATATTATACTATTAATTAGGAAAAGAAGTAAAGTTTTCGTATTTTTGTATGTTTTTGTAGTTAATGATGATTTTAATATTGATCAAATTATGTTTATATTAGTGTTAATAACAATTTTTATATTATAATGGTTAAAACCATAAACCGGACCGGACCGGACTAGAATTACTGTTTGGTCCGGTTTGGTTTGTGAGATAAAACGGTTTGGTTTTGGCTTAGAAAATTTTCAAACCGTATTTTTACGGTTTGGTCCGGTTTGAAAATCATAAACCGTCAAACCGGACCGTGTGCACCCCTAACTGCAGCTATATTCAGTCTGCCTTGTTCTGCTAGAAAATGTCCAGGGATGCATTTGTTCTTCATCCAAAGCAGCAACCAGCGTTAAATTGAAAGATAAAAAAACTATTTTATAGCTTAAGCAGGAAAAGATGTAAATATGAATCTTTTTTACAGTTTATTTCAAAAAATGTCTCAAAAGGATTATTTTAGCACTAAATTTTTACCAATATGATGTGCTTTTATTTTTTTTTCACCACTTACACCTACCATCCCTTTTATCCCCATGGGTTGCTAGCCGACACTCGCTTTCTTTTACTATCATGATTAGCTATTATCATAATTTTTTTTACCTATTATTATTAATTGATTTATATTATTAAGTTTTTTGTTTAGTATAATAGATAAAGTTTTTAAAACTTGTATCTAAACACTATTTGTAAAAAAGGGTTTTTTGGCAATATATAACTAAATAGTTCACTATTAAAAAATGTAGATATTAAATAAATAAATCTTCTTTAAAAAGATAAATTGAAATAAGATAAACTAAATGCATCCTAAGCATTAGATCTTGGAATTATGGTTGATATTAGAATTGGAGTTTAGAATTCTAATTTGTTATTTGGTTGATATGTTGGAATCAAAGCTAGAATTCCGTTAATTATTCTCAGGGAATTATGTTTTAATTGAAAAGTATACAATTTAATTTTTTGGAGTGTTAGAGGAAATTGTATTTTCATGTTAACTCTACTCACTTAAAATCCAATGATCCAACTTAAGACTCAAGATGACTTGAAACCAGAACATCTAATTCAACCTAAATGTAACTTAAAACAAAAAAATAATGCGAATTGAATGACACGAACCTAAATTAATCTGAACTAACCTGAACCCCACCCGATCTAAGTCTCGGTTATAAATGTCCAAAATCCGATGAGTCAAACCTAAAATAATCCTACCTAGCTTGGGTCTACCCAATGAGCTAATCCAAAACTCAAGATAACCAATAGTAATTGACCCTAAACATAGAGATAACTAAAGCAAAACATGAGGTGACATGACTCAATATAACCTAAATTTGACCCAAAATTAGAAACATCACAACCCTGTTGACCCCAAATCAAGATGGGTCGAGAGCCCTAGATAACCTTGCCCAACTCAAACTGGCCTTGTGTTGACCTTAATCCTAGAATGGACCAATTTAATTAGCTCAAAATTCGATACCACTGGGCGGGCATTAATGTTTTCAAAAAAAGAAAAAAAAAAAAGGTATTTATTAATGGGCTAATATTGAAGGTGGGCCGAAGAATGGAGAGGATGAATATAAGTCAAATTAGGGTTTCATAAAGCGTCTGCTCCCGCTCCTCCTCCGTAGTCAATTCTTCTTTCAGTCTCAAGTCGTCTTCTCTCTCCTCTTTCACACCTTCTTCAAAGGTACTCTCTTTCTTGAATTTTCTGTCTTGCCTGTTCATTGGGACATTCATCTTCTCCTTTTAATTTTACTGTTCACAAGTAGTGTATGTATCTTCTCAACATTATTATTTTAAGTATCTTTTATCTGCTCTGAGTAAGCTTAGCATCCTTGCCGGATCTAGATCATTCTCACCGGAGCTGATTTCCCCTAGTGTCTTCTTCTTTTGCATTTGTATGCTTTTTCTACTTATTCAATTCATCCTGTAACACTGAACCAAGGTTGCCTCATATGTCACTATATTCGTAATTGTGGTTCAAATTGAATAATTATCACCTAATAATATATTGAATAATTTTTAGCTACTTATTATAGAAATGTAATTTTACTAACAGTTTATAGTAAAAAGTTTTAATTATAAACAATCATTATATATATTAAAATAATACGGTACTTTGGTAATCAATGCTCAAACTTTAGGATATCTGGAAGATAATTTTCCTATTTTGTATGGCTTTCCTAATTAAATTTTTATATTACTTTTCATATATGTTGTATAGTTGCTTATATTGTCCTATAATAAGATGTAAGATGATTGGTGAAAAATATTTCTCTTAAACCATGCAAGAAAACAATAATGTTGAACCAAGTTTTCCTTTAATCAAACAAAGGAAAACCTCAATCAGATTTTAATTTTCCTTGGAAAACCTTTTCCAAAAAAAAATTCAATTCCTAGAATCTATTTTTCCTTCTAAACAAATGAAGCCTTAATATTATCTATCTATGATCCAATGACTTTTTGATTCATTGATTTGTATGTATATTATATATAAGGCATTTTTAGTAAAAAAAATGTCCAAGGAAAGCAATTTTGTATAATGTACTTAGGGCATGTTTGGGATTGCTTATTCTGGGACAATAAGTGCTTTTTTTTGGGAAAAAGCACTTTTTTGGAATCTATAGGGTGTTTGGCAAACATCAAAAAGCACTTTTTATTAAAAGTGGAAGCTATTTTTCTGCTTTTAAGCAGAAGCAGAAATTTGCTGCTTCTGATTTTAAGCAGAAGCAGAATCAAAAACTTAAATTTTTAGAACAAAAATATCCCTGCTTAAAATATTAAAATTGCATCATACCCTTACACAAATATTATCTTTCAAAACCAAATTACTTACACTATCTATATACAAGTTTGAAATGTACAAGTTTGTTATATTACTTGTATTACATTTGTTTTCTTTCATAATATAACATAATATATATGTATATATAAACAAGCCTTCTGCTCATGTCCTTTTTGGTAATTTGACAGAAAAAAGCACTTTTCATAAACACTGGCCAAACACTACACAATAATAAAATAAGCGCTTCTAACTGGTTGAGCCAAACACAAACTACTTCTTCAAAATAGCATTTTTTACATAAGTGCTTTTATAGAAAGTGCTTTTGAAATGAGCAGTTTTTTTGCAGCGATTCCAAATAGGCCCTTAGATTGTTTTGACCTGAAAGTCTTGAGTAGAGGTACTTGAATGATAATAAAAGAAAGGAGGGAATTCTGTATCATGTATGAGATTTTTTATTTTTTTTTATTTTTTTTTACATGTATCATCAGTATGGTCAAAATGGTAAGCTTAACTTCTATTAAGATGTGCAGTGGTATGTTTTTTCTAGTACTTCAATATTTGATATATTAAGTCAATTAAGTCACATATTGTTGGCTTATTATTTTACTAGATTGTTAACATTTGGTAAAGGGAATACAATGAAGTTATTTTGATACGCATGTTTTGTTCTGATTGAATCAATTATTTTCTTGGTGATATCAGGAACAAAGGCCCACTGTGCGCCGAGTCTGATATTGACAATGTCAGGGTATGTAAAATTTTGGTTCATGTTTGTATCTTATCTTTCCCAGAAGCTGGATTAGTATTGACTAAACAGACCTTTTCTTCTTTCCCATTTCTGTAAGAACGACGAAGAAATGAGCTGAAATTCCCTTCCCCCCCCCCCCCCCCCCCCCCGCCCCCCCCCCCCCCCCGCCCCCCCCCCAACCCCAAAAAAAAAAACCAAAAAAACAACAATAATCTAAATGTGGATCTGCTTGTATCCTATGCCCTGTTACAGTTTAAATGCCTTTATAAGGGCAACAGATTATTTGGTTAGGAAAAGGACCTACATTGGTTGATCACCATGGGCAAAAAGGAACTTGACACATGTGATTCACCAAATCATTTTTAAGCTGTATTCCTTGTTGCGAGTGTGCAATAAAAACAACAAACCAAACGTTGCCCCTCTAGATAAGGTTGGCTACATTGATATTTCAAGAGAATCCGTTCCATATATTTGAATATTAGGGATTTGGGTAATGCAATTTCAAGCTAGTTCAAAAGCTTCAGTTTGTGGGTGTCCCATAGCACAAGTTCTACATTTTTATACTTGCTCTATTGTGAATGCACACTGTGACTCTCATCCTATGGAAATTGATGAGCAATCACACTTGATATGTGATGCCTTATTCTAAATACTAGAGAGACAACACATTTCGGTTGGAATGATTGCAACAGTTTTATCATTAAAAGGAGTAGTGTTTTATCATCACAGAATTCTGTCATTATTAAGTCCAGTCTTACGAAAAATGAAGCTGATTCACGAATTGCGTTGATTTTATTGGCCCCTGTACCTTAAAAACTAGGAGTAAGTTTTTTGAATATCCATACGGTTTGGCAAAGAAGTCCACATGACTGATTTGTTGAGCAATCAACTATCAGGCGACTATTTTTCTTGATGTTTTAGTCGGGCACCTTTTGTCCATTATTCTAGTTCCATTTAGCAATTAATGCATGAGCCACTTGTTGCGTACAACAGAGAAGAGGTGGCTGCGGAGGCTCCTGCTCAAGTGATGGGGGAGAAGATGGACCCGAGCACGGCGTTGCAATTTGTGATAAGGAAGTCCCTTGCACATGGTGGGCTAGCACGAGGGCTGCACGAAGCTGCTAAGGCTATTGAGAAGCATGCCGCCCAGCTTTGTGTAATAGCTGAAGATTGCGATGAGCAAAATTATGTGAAACTGGTCAAAGCCCTCTGTGCTGATCACAATGTTGACTTGATGACAGTTCCTGCATCTAAAACCCTTGGCGAATGGGCTGGTGTAAGTGAATGACTTAAGCCATGATGTTCCTTTTTACTCCACGTGCAAAGTTCGTTACAAATACAATGTGTCCTATGTAGTTCAAGGAATCATTATCTTGTACAAAAAAGAGGAACCATTCTGTAGCCTCCTTTCTCGTATGAGCTCGCTTTTGACAAAAAAAAAAAAAAAAAAGTGTTTAAAGTGATTTTATGTCATATAATTTGGTTCTATACCTTGTTGCTTATGCAGCTGTGCAAGATTGACTCAGAAGGGAAAGCAAGGAAGGTGGTTGGTTGTTCATGTCTTGTCGTTAAGGTGTGGATTGATAGATGGAACATTTTCTTTCATAATTTTAAAACTGAAAGTACTCTTTGATGGTGATGATCTTCAGTTAGATATGAGTGCTAGTTCATCTATTTTTTTCTGCTGAATCCATTGACTTGCTTGGTTTGCAGGATTACGGAGAGGAAACGGAGGCATACCTTGTACTCCGAGAACATCTCAAGTCTCACTGATGGTTGAAGCTGTTGAACTTTCTGGAATTGATTTTATCTTTGCAGTTCTGAGGCCTATTCGTTTATACTTTTTTTATCAATATTTTTTTTACTGTGATCTAGCGGGGAAAAAAAAAGACTGGGATTGTTTTAATGGAGTGTTTTTATCTGTTTCAAGTGTTGTGATTGTCATTGTGTTTATTCAAGGAAGCCAGCAATGTCCATTGAAATTGAAATGTGGGTGTGTATTCAAGGTTTAGTTTAGTAGTAGTGGGAGGAGTGTTAAGCTTCAACTGTAATCTAATTTCTATTAATCATATTGATATTTCATCTTGGGTTTGATGGACTCATTTGTAAGACACTACTACCCAGATTTGCTTATATACGATTATGTCCAAGCATAAATCTCTCTCTTGTGGTTGGCTGGCTGGCTGGCTAGGACTTGGAAGAGCCAGAGCATGATTGCAGACGGACCCATTAATTAGTTTACTATTGTTAAAACAACTTAAAACATTATCAAACCCTGTATTGTAAGTTGATTACTTAAACATCAAGTATTAATTAAAATTATAAATCCTAACGCAGAGGTATGTAGTCTTCTCTGAGTACAACTACTTAATCAACCGACTTTCTATTCCATTTAATCATCCGTCTTAATTAATCAAAGCTTTGCTTTGCAGGATAATGTTAATTTTTAGAAGATTAAATTAAAGTTGGAACTTTGGTGAGCTTGCCTTCATTCACTGACACGTGTCCTGTGAGTTGCCTAAACTAATAACTGATTACCGATTAATATAATAATAATAATAATAACATTTTAAATCATTCCTTTTTTTTTTTTTTTTTTTTTGGGGTTAAAGGAATCCCATCCCATGTGATAGTAGAAGAAGGCCTATATTTAATTTTCTATAATTAGTAAAATGATACAAAAAATTTAAAAATGGCGGGGGAACTTTGCACCTCCCTGTAAAGAGAGTTGACCACCACTACTCTAGACTTAGACTATCTCCTTCAAGCTCAAATCTTGAGCCCTCATAATACTATCTCACCCACAACAATGAGAGCTTTTCGTAAATTTCTAGAGTCCGTGGCAATCAATCTGCCCCTAGTGGTCACAAATGATGTAACCCGACACCACCCCCATATTAGCCTCTAGAATCATCAAAGTTAGTCTTATTAGAAACACCCACAAACACCAAACCCTTAAATCGAAATAACAATAACAAATAAAAGGGAATTGGGGAAGAATACCGGAATTTACATGGTTTATCCGACACCTACATCCACGGAGGGGAGCGCAATAATTTACTATATCACCGTCTCAACTCTCAAGTCTGAAAAGACCCAAAAGTAGGTGGAATCTTTACTCCAGATAAGTGAAGATTTATATGCTTTGGAAAAAACAAGAAGAAACTAAGAACAAGACAACTCTAACTATTAGACAAAGTTGTAAAACTGGACATTCGTGTCCTAGTTGCTGATCTTATGTGAATTTGGGTCCTCATGGCAATGTCGTATTTTAATATGTAAAACAGAGGATTGAGTACTTTATCCCACGTGCCCAATCTAAACTTTATTCACCGGAGCACTTCCTTTGTTGTGAGCTTGCTCCTCTGTAAAAGTTGTATTTATTTCTTGTCACCAAAATAGACTAAATGCGTTGCAAAAAAAGACATTATTCAAACTTTAAAAGCGATAAGCCCGACATCCATAGATAATGCCACTATTGGAACAATTATAAGAGGTTTGGATGAAGATCCCTAGCCTTTGCTGGGAATCAAACTTGAATTGGGCCAAAAATAATTTTAATAAGATAGATTAAATTGGGCTAATTGTCTCCTTAAGAAATTTAGTTGATACGTCTTAACTTTTAGAAAGAGTCATTAAAATATCTTAAAATAAGTGGTCTATGTTAGCTTTTAGAGATTGTAAAATATTCAAATAAGGTTGTGGTGTAGAAAAGATGGACTAGATTTTTCTTGAAAAATATCTTGTAATTAGAATGTTCCCTTGGCATTTATAAATAGGGAGCCATAGCTTTATATTTGGTAAGTTGTAAGAAAACCCAATATCTTAATAAAAGTGTACTTACTTCCCTTTTTCACAAACACCAAAACTGGAATTACTTAAGCCTATTATGCTATCAATCCCTGGTTACCCTCCCCCCCCAAAAAAAAAAGAAAGAAAAAGAAAATCGATGACCAAATCTTCCATGGAGACTTGCAAGAGATGCAGTCGATAAAACTCTCCAGTACTGTCGCACAAGGAACAATTTTCTTGGTTTGGACTTAACTCATGAAATCTCACTAACCTCTCTATTGGGTGTAGTCTCTCAATCAGGGCCTACCATACTAAGATTTCAACTTTCAGAGGAACAGGTTCATGCCAGAGGCTTGTGGTAGTCTAAGATATCATGCTTCTCTTGATTCAAACACTCTAATTTAAGAAAAGGACTTTACCGAGAGTAGAACTCTGAGATTGTATTTCCATATGATTTAGTCACTATCCATGGGGGTATAAGAACACATTGTTTAGTTATGCAAGGATTATCATCTTCAATTCCTCCCCAATTTAGGGTCCATCTCCACTATCATCTATTGGATTTCCATTCTAACAATTGTTTTTCCTTTTTAATAAGAGACTGCATAAAGCCTGAAATATCTCATGTTGAATGAGCCATCAGTGTAACCTGAAAGCCCAAATGAACAGTTTTCAGTATCACACGGGACTCTATGATAACAACGATGCAATTTTATGAGTTTTGGTGCGAGATTAATAACTCATGGTTCCATATATAGACAATCTTTTCTAGCTAAGTGTAAATATTGGTTTGGTCAGCTATGTGGTGGATATACATTTAAGGGTGTAAAAAAACCATCTCACCCTAAACGGTTTCTTAAATCCAATGAGTGACCTAAACAGAGTTGGTTATATACAGATCTGGAATTTGTAATATGATAGGATAGAACGGCGAATATATATCTAAGGGTGTAAAAAAACTTTCCACCCTAACTTTTTCTTAAATTAAATGAGTGTATTAACTTCCATTCGAAGACATATTAATCAAAAAATATTCATAACCTAAATAGTTGCAGTAGAAAAAAGTAAAAGATTATGATACTTATGTGACAAATTAACTGACACGACCGCATAGACTTAGTATGAATCTCTAACACTTTAATCAAAATCTTCTATATCAGTTTGACCTTACACAATCTTGCTGATCACTAAGTTCTTTATCTTTAACAATTTATGGGACATATGATTATGACAAGATGCAAATCTACTCCCTTATTTTGGTGCATCGTCTCAAACTTCAAATCTTGCACGTTTTCGATTGCTGAATTTGTCAAATTACCTTCCAAATTAAGGTAAGATAGATCCAGTCGGATTTGTCTCATTGTCATTGTACTTTGTAATGTTTGATTAACCATTAAGAAAGCGAATATGCTGTAGCATTTGATGTATAGGCAGGCAATATGTGATGAACAGAACCATGATCAAGTTTTAAACAGTGTACAACTATCATTTAATTAATTAGTACAGACACTGGAAAGTTGACCTTCTAGGAATGTCCCATGTGCCTGCATTGTAATCAATCTCAATGGCTCTTACTCCAAAACACTGCTCTCCTTATGCATAATAATAGCCTAATTAGGGGTTTTGTAAAATACTTGAAAAATTTTTAGTTTTAGTTTATTTTTTTACTTTTATTTAAGAGAAAAAAATACTACTTTTCTGCTATTTTATTAAAGGTAGAAAATAACTTTTTATTTTCATTTAAAAGTATTCTTCTTTTTTAAAAGGAAAACTATATTTTGTGAATCTGAAGGGGTTTGACGTGCAATTAAATGAGCAGAGAGTCTTGCAGTCCCTGCATGCATCCACCACTACTACTGCACTACTACTCTATCATTCCCAATTATACATACATACATCATACATGCATATTCCTATCTATTATTAAATATTTTGAAAAAGACTTCCATTATTCTGGGTGTACGTGAATAAAATAGTTAAGGCCTGTTGCAAATTTTAAATCTCATGTACTGGAAAGAATCAACGGAAAACACTACCTTGAAACGAGTGAATTAAAATATATAAATGTTGAGCTTAGTTGTTGCTACTGACATTTACGCGTTCAGTAAGAATTGACATCAATGTTTCAATCACATTAATAATAAAAAGCCCCCCACAAGGACGTGCAAGAATGTAAGTTCATTTAGAAAAACCCACAAAAAAAAATGAAGAAAAAACATAGGGAATCAAATTATTATTAAAGTATGAGGAAAAGGCTTTGGATTCCACCGTCTAGTTCAATAATAAATGTTGTGTTACAAGTTTAGAAATTCTTTTTTTCTTTTTCCTTTTCTATTTTCTATTTTTAATTTTAACTCAAATTAGGAACGAACTAAAAAAATTAAACAACCAAGACATTGGCATCATTTCTAGATCATCAGTATCATTTGTCCGGACACTTCTTTCTACTCCCTCGGTCAGCTCTAGCGCGGATCATATTCAAAATTGGGCAATTCACTGCCTGGCTTTAATCCAGATGCGTATCAATATTTAGAATTGTAGATCTATAGTTTTGTTTTTCCTTTTTCTTTTCATTTCTTTTTTTGAAAATCTTATGTAAAAGAGAAGAAATAATAAAATAGAATTTGAACACTTGAATGACTTAGCCCTTGAGTTTCATTGATATATATAGAAATACAAGGACGGAAGATACAATTTGGTTTAGATAAAATACATGATATTATTAGAATAATAGAGTTATTTATATTATTATTAGCCCAAGGGCTTTTTTTATAATTGTACTTTCCTTGATTTCTCTATATATATGATACCTCAACACCCTGTTGGGTATGTTACCATAACTCCTCTCTCACATGGTATCAGAGCACTACCCTTGATACCGTCTTCTCTCAAAAAAAAAAAGGAAAAATCGGGTAAAAACAGAACCCTAACCCCAACATCAGGTGTGCCGCCACCACACCTCCTCCCTCACCCCAATCGAACCCCTCCCACGGCTTATGCCTCCATAGATTCACCCCAGTCGAACCCCAACTCTCGGCTCTCTTCCTTCCGCCGTCACCTCTGCTCCCTCTACCGGGTACACATATGGTATGTCCCTTCCCAATTACAGCTCTCAAAGTTTATTTTCTATGACTCCAGGTATTAATCATGCATCCTCGATCTCTGGCCTATCTCCTACACCTACTGGTTCCCTAGCCGTGCTTTTCTTTGGGTATCACCAACCGACCCTCCCTTCGACTCCCCTCCCTACATCGTCTTTCACAAGCCTAGTTACTATTAAACTTGATACCCCGACAGATAATCATGCCTAGCGTGAACAAGTCTCCATGCTCCTTCGTGCGCATCGCTTAATGGGCTTTCTTGATGGCTCGTTACCTTGCCCTCCTCCTCAAATTCAAATCCCCACTGGTGCCTTCATCTCTAACCCTGATCATCAAACTTGGGTTTGTATTAATCAGAGTATTCGGGCCGGTCTCTTGGCCTCTCTTGCTCGCCCAGTCCTCAGTGATGTTATCCATCGCCCAACCTCTAAGGCCATGTGGGATGCCCTAGCTAAAAGATTCCATGACCACTCTCTAGCCAAAGAATTTGACCTCCGCTCCCAACTTGTCACCCTCCACAAAGGTAACAAAACCATGACTGCATACCTAACCGAGCTGAAGACCATTACCGATAACCTTGCTGCCATAGATTCTCCTATCTCGGATCGTGAATTAATGCACTATGCCCTCCTTGGTCTTCCACCGGAATATGCAGCCTTCGGTACATTCACTCATCAGTCCTCTCGGGATCTCCCCTTTGAGCGCCTTAAAACTGCACTACTGGATGAAGAAGCTGCCATCTTCCGGATACAGTCACGGTCTTCCTTCGATCATGCGCATGCCCTTGCAGCGTCCGGCGCGCCACCCGACTCGTCGGGTCATGGCCGGGGCCGTGGTGGTCGTGGGCGTAAGGGTCGTGGGCGCAACTCTAATTGCCAAGGAGGTTAAGGGGGTCATGGCGAGTCATACGGTCAATCGCCAACTCCGGGGACAGGCACGGTCAACTCTGGAGCTGCACCTACTCCACCGCAATCTTGGTTCAACAATACCGGTTATGCTCCTCGTCCACCGCAAGCAGGTATACTCGGTTCTGGCCCCGTTGTTTGTTAGATTTGTCATCAGGCTGGCCATGCTGCTTCTCTTTGCCACCACCGCTTTGTTCAAATCGATCTCTCCCACTCCCTCTCTGCCTTGTCGGTTGCTGACTCTGCTGATCCTACGTGGTACCCTGACTCCGGAGGGTCTAATCATATGACTTCTAACCCAGGAATTTTACAAAATATTTCGTCGTACATTGGTTTTAAATCTATTCAAGTTGGTAATGGATCCTTGTTACCTGTTACCCATATTGGCTCCTCTAAATTACGAGTTCCCAAGCATAATTTAAACTATCTAACGTCCTTCTAGTGCTTGGTCTCACTTATAATCTTTTATCTGTTAAACAACTATGTCGTGGCAATAACTGCTGTGTTGAGTTTGACTCTTCCTCCTTTTGTGTTAAGGACAAGATTACAGGGATGCCGCTACTCAAGATGAGCAGCAGCGGTCCTTTATATGGCTTTTCTCCACATTTCACAGGACTTGTTACCCAAACCGCACCCTCAGATCAGTGGCATCGGCGCCTAGGACATTTAGGTCACTCAGTTTTTGATGTTTTACATTCACGTTGTTTACTATGTTCTAGTTCTAGTTCTATTTCACATTGTCAGGCTTGTTGTCTTGGTAAGTCTCGTCGTTTACCGTTTACTCGTGTTTTACATACAACAATTGCTCCTTTACAGTTAATTCATTCTGATGTTTGGCAATCTCCTGTTCAATCAACTTCGGCTTTACGTTATTATGTGATTTTTATCGATGATTATTCTCGCTTCTCTTGGCTTTATCCGATGCAACGGAAAGACGAAGTGTACTCCATCTTCTCCAACTTTAAGATTTTTGTTGAAAATCAGTTTTCCACTACAATTAAGTGTTATCAAAGTGATGGAGGTCGTGAGTTTGACAACAGGCAAATGGCGGCCCTCTGTCGCATTCATGGTATTCACTTTCATCTTTCATGTCCTGATACTCCACAGCAAAATGGAGTGGCGGAACGTAAGTATCAACATTTAAGTGAAATGGTACGGACCCTTCTCCTTGAAGCCCAACTTCCTTATGAATTTTGGGCATAAGCCGCCTGCACTACCTGTTATATTATTAATCGGCTACCAACTCCTTTACTGCGTAACTTGTCTCCCTTTGAAAAGCTTTTTCATCAGGCCCCTGATTATAACCTTTTTCGGGTCTTTGGGTGTGCTTGTTTTCCTAACATCACATCCCATACCACTCATAAATTAGCCCCGCGCTCTCTCCCTTGTATTTTCCTCGGATATGCCGGCCGGTACAAAGGTGATCGTTGTTTGGACCCCACTACTGGTCGTGTTCATATCAGTCGTCATGTACATTTTGTTGAAAATATTTTCCCATATCTCACATTAGTGCCTAGTTGCACGGCGCCCCCGTCTAGTGAACTTGTTGAGGTCCCCTTCCCCTTCTCCCCGGTGCAATGTCTATAGGCACCATTCCTTCAGTCCAGCTGGCTGCACCAGCCCCGGTTCCTGCTCCGGCCAATGCCGACGCAGGTACATGTGAGTCTCCTTGGCCTCACCCTTGTGGTGCAGGTTCGTCGGTTCCAGGGGGGGTCTCGGGTGGCTCTTCACCCACGCCTCTAGCTAGTCCCATCCCTACCTCTCAGCCTCTCCCCTGTTCTATCTCAAGTGTTTCCACGCCTCCAGTCCCAAAGGATTCCTCTCCTATCCAGTGTGGCCACGCCATGCGTACGCGTCTTAAGGACCGAATTCGCAAGTCTAAGCACATCCTATCCCTCGGCTCCGTTGTGTGATTCAGGAACCCACTTCTTTTTCTCAGGTTGTGAAAAACCCTCAGTGGCAGGAAGCCATGGCTGAGGAATTTAATGCTCTTATTCAAAATCACACTTGGGATCTCGTACCTCCCTCTCCTTCTCAAAATTTTGTTGGGAGCACTTGGAAATATAGGGTAAAGTATAAACCTGATGGTTCAGTCGATCGCTTGAAGGCTCGCCTTGTTGCCTAGGGCTTTCATCAGTGTGAAGGTATTGATTTCACCGAAACGTTTAGCCCTGTTGTAAAACCCACGACTATCAAGTTCATGCTGGCCCTTGCTGTTACAAAATCCTGGCCCATTCGCCAACTTGATGTGAAAAATGCGTTTTTACATGGTTTTTTGAATGAGGAAGTGTACATGCGTCAGCCACCTGGGTTCGTCCACCCTCCATTCCCTACGCATGTATGCCGACTACGTAAAGCCCTGTACGGCTTAAAACAGGCTCCCTGGGCCTGGTTTCACATATTTAGCACGTTCCTCTTCAGTTTTGGGTTCTACTGTAGTAAGGCAGATCCTTCCCTATTTATTCATTGCTCCCCTACCAGCATTGTGTGTCTTTTGCTCTATGTTGATGACATCATCCTCACCAGCTCTAACCCTGCGCTTCTCAGTCAACTAACCGCCACCTTATCCACTCAGTTCGCTATGAAAGACCTTGGTCCGCTCCACTATGGTATTGAGGCCAAACGATCCCACCATGGCCTTTTCCTCTCTCAGCACAAATATACTCGAGACCTTCTTTGCAAGCATGACATGCTTGAGGCCAAACCTGTACAAACACCGATACCAGCCCGAGCACAACCTTCTTTGACCGATGGGGACCTCCTAGCCGATCCCACTGAGTTCCATAGTGCAGTGGGTGCACTCCATTACTTAACCATGACCCGTCCCGACATATGCTTTGCGGTTAACCGTGTGTGCCAGTTCATGCATGCTCCCACGACGTCTCATTGGCAAATGGTGAAGTGCATCCTGCGATACCTCAAGCTCACTCCTGATCACGGTCTCACCATTACTCCTGGGCCTTACACATCATTCACTGCTTATGTTGATGCTGATTGGGGTGGTTGTCCTAATACGCGACGCTCTACTACAGGTTTCGCTCTTTTCCTTGGTCCAAATCTCATCTCTTGGCGCACTAAAAACCAGCCTACAGTTGCGATGTCTACCACTGAGTCTGAGTACCATGCCGTTGCCAAAGTCGTATCGTAGCAGAGTGTGACTGGATCTGATACTTGATGCGTGACTTGGGTCTACGGCACACTGGTCCGATTCTTATTTACTGTGATAACGTGTCTGCTACTTACCTTGCTGCAAATCTTATCTCTAATGATCATAGCAAACACGTTGACGTCAATTTTTACTATGTTCGTGAAAAGGTTGTCAAGGGTGACTACTGCTTGCTTCCGCTACCACAAAGCTAATCTACACGTTGGTCCCCCGAGTATAAATTGAGGGGGCGTATTAGGATAATAGAGTTATTTATATTATTATTAGCCCAAAGGCTTTCTTGTAATTGTACTTTCCTTGGTTTCTCTATATATATGATACCTCAGCACCCTGTTGTGTATGTTACCATAACTCCTCTCTCACAGATATACATAATTAGTCTTAATCCAAAAGGGTAAATAAAATGGAAGTCAAACTCTAGCTCTTTCATATATTTAAGAAATCTTAGGTCTTGAGATAAATAATGAAAGTTAAGATATAGTAAAATATTCTCTATTACCCCTCGCAAGCTTGGTGGTGGATCACCAATGCGGAGATAAGGAGCGTAGAAGCCGAAACCGATCAGATGAGAGCCTTTTAGTAAGTATATCTGCAACTTGAGCTAATGAGGGTAAATAACTTACACGAAAACTACCATGTTCCGCTATCTCACGAACAAAGTGATAATCAATGGATATAAGTTTAGACTTGTTGTGAAATACCGGGTTAGCAGTCATTAAGTTTGCACTGATATTATCACATCATGACTGAGGAGGTTGAGAAAGAGGGCTATAAAGTTCCCGCAGAATCTGTTGTATCCAAATTATCTCAGCAGTTGCAAAAGCAAGACCTCGATATGCTGCCTCAGTGCTAGATTTAGCTACCACACCTTGTTTACGCGAAGACCAACTAATCAAACTTCTACCAAGAAAGATAGTGTAGCCATGCGTGGAACGACATAAATCAGGATCACCGGCCCAAGTAGCATCTGAATAAGCAAAAATAGCCGGAGTTGGTGCATAACAAAGAACTAAGCCATGAGATATAGTACCTTTAAGATAACAGAGAATGGGTTTCACATCTTTCTAATGAAGTTGCGTGGGAAAGGACATGAACTGGAACACTCGATTAACAGCAAAGGAAATCTTAGGTCTTGTGATAGTGGCATATTGAAGAGCACCAACCACACTGCGATAGAGACTTGGATCATCTATAGGACCACCATTTCGGGAGACGAAGATGATGCTTCTGCAGGTGTGGAGATGGGTTTGGCATCATCTATCATGGTTCGAACCAATATATCAGTAATATACTTCGATTAAGAGAGAAAAGACCTATCAGAATTGCGGACAACTTGAATGCCGAGGAAGAAGTTCACAGGGATGAGATCCTTAAGAGCAAAAGTGCAACGCAAATCATGAATAAAATTGTTAATAAATTCAAGGTTGCAGCCAGTAATGATAATATCATCAACATAAACCAAGAGATACGTTAGTTGTGACCCCCGTTTTGTGAACAAATAACGAAGAATCTGAGTAACAACCATGAAAATCATATTAAAGTAAGAAATCCTTGAATTTGGAAAAACATGTACTAGGTGCCTGTTTAAGGCCATATAAAGCCTTCTTAAGACAACATACATGATCAGGAAAACAAGCATCACGATATCCTAGTGGTTGGTGCATGAAAACGGTTCCATAAAATTTACCATTAAGGAAAGCGTTGTTGACATCAAGTTGGCACGCGGACCAACCAAATGTAGCTGCAAGTGTTAGAACAAGACGAATGGCTGTGAGTTTAACCATGGGACTGAATGTTTCAAAGGAATCAATGCCCTCTTTCTGATTATATCCCTTAGCTACAGTCAATGCCCTCTTCCTGGTTATATCCCCTAGCTATAAGTCGAGCCTTGTAGTGTTCAATTGAACCATTGGCATGACGTTTGTTCCAAAACACTCACTTACAACCCACTATATTGGCACCCGCCGGGGGGGGGGGGGGGGGGGGGGGGGGGGGGATAAGGTTCCATGAGAAGGTTCGATGTAGGACAGCCACCTCGGCATCCAGGGTTTGACGCTGATGAGATTATTTGGACGCCTCAGTATAAGTGGAAGGTTCATTTTCAGTGGAGGTAATGGACATCGGATTTCTGGTAGTGGTCAAGGCTTTTGGTTTAGGAGAATTGGTGTGAGAGCGGGTGATCATGGGATGAGAGGACATTGTGGAAGGGCAAAAGTGCAACGATACGGGAGGAGGAGGAGCGAACATACCTTCTTGAGCAGTTTCGACCGTTGGACCTGAGGCAAAAGAAGCAGGCAATGACGATGGGGACAAAGGAGGGAGAGTGGTGGGCGATGGAGTTTCAGTTAACAAGGGAGGCAGACGTATAGGAGGGGATGCTACTATTTGAAGAAGTGACATAAGAGGAGGGAAGGAAGTATGTGAGTTATGATTGGTGTTGTCATGAGATAGAGAAATCATAGACTTATAAGGAAACGTGGATTCATCAAACACAACATAGGGTGCAATGTCGACTCGATGAGATGGAATATGAAGACATATATAGCCCTTGTGTTTTTGGTACTATACCCCAAATAAACATGATTGAGATCAAAATCGAGTTTATTGTTATTATAAGGGCGAAGGAAAGGATAACATAGGCACCCATACGTTTACAGAAAATCGTAGTCAGGTGTATGATTACACACTTTTTGATAGGGTGACTAATAGTTTAAAATTGGAGTGAGAAGTATATTTGATTTGGGTACAGGTTCTTCTAATGAAAGGTCAATCTCAAACCTTTATTTTATTGATTAATGGATTTGTTACAAAAGTGTTTTAGTCTAGTATTTGAGTGGAGGAAGAGATGGAAGGAATGAATGACTTGTCCCACTTTTGGAGCAAGGGGTGGTATTTATAGCTGTAGAAGGAAGACTTCTTTGCAATAGCTGGAATATGGGGGGTGTATCTCTCCTGTCACGCCAATTCGGGGCGAGATACCCGAAGCCCATGGTCCTCGATCTCGGACAACCGTTTTGGGTGTATTATGGGAAAACTTCTGCGTGTCTCACGGCATACGGGGGGAAGCATTTCGCCAGGCATGGTAACGCGGTGTGAGATCCAGTCTTTGGACTCGGATAGTTGTTTGTATGTATGTCGTAATGGGTAGTTGTCGTAGCTCGCTATTGAGGTTGATCTTGTAACTCGCGGCGGGATCCCTCTCATGGGTAAAGTCTATGTTTCCGATCTCCGATGCTCCACAAGAGCTTGTACCTATATTTTGGCAGTGGCAAAGAATCGTAGACAGCGAAAATGAAGCAGTTGGTGACCGTGATCTGGAGGAATTGAGGGGCGAGGTCCTCGAGTATCTCGGGGCGAGATGCATACGACGTCCCTGAAAGCCACGTCGTCATTTCTTTATTTGGGAGTTGTTAATGAGTTGTTATCAATATTCATGAGCTAAACAGCAGTCCCAAAAGCATTTTCCTAAATTTTAATAGGGAGAGATGCATGGGCAAGTAAAGAGAGCCCTTTTTCAACAATATCTCTTTTTCGTCTTTCAACTGCCCTGTTTTGTTCTTGAGTATGCGGGCATGAGACTCTGTGATTAATTCCTAGAGAATAAAGGAATTGAGAAATATGCCGATATTTGCCCCCCCCCCCCCCCCCAATCTGTTTGGACATTTATGATTGTGGCATTAATTATGTTTTGACCATGGTATGAAAATGACGAAAAATATCAAAAACTTGAGATTTCATAGTCATAAAATAAATCCACGCATATTTGTAAAAAAATCATCGACAAACTAAACAAAATAAAAATTACCATTCGGTGAAGAAACTGGGGCGAGGCCCCATACATCTGAATAAACTAAGTCAAAGGGCAAGGTAGATGGAACATGAGAAGAGGGTATATGCTGACTATGGCTTTTACCCAGTTGACATGCCCCACATACCGCCATAGCCTTATTGGAAGACAACGGTAAACTAGAGCTAGAGACTAATCTACGAACTACTTTCTCGTTCGGACGGCCCAAATGATTGTTCCATCCTTGGAGAGAAGTGTGTTCACCTAAAAATGCAGTAATTGGTTTGGATGAGGATGAGGAAGTGTTGCCTGCTACCCTGTAGAGTCCGTGATCGAGGATGTTGTGAAGAAGTACCCGCCCCTGCATATTCTTTACAAGACAATAGTTAGGATGAAATTTCATCAACACATTATTGTCTTTGGTTAGTTGTGAAACATTGAATAGATTTTTGGTTAATTTGGGAACATGAAGAGTTTGCGGTAAACGCAAAATGGTGCCATTAGTGGGAATAAGCGCAGTGCCAGTATGAGAAATAGGGAGAAGCATACCATTACCAACTTGAACCTTATCAGTGCCTTGGTACTCGGTATGAGCGAAGAGGTTGTTGAGATCGACTGTCAAGTGGTTTGAGGCATCCGAGTCCACATACCTTCCTAGATCAACTGAGGGGTCGGGAGAGGCAATCATTGCAGATACCCTGGAAGCCTTATCTGAAGAATAAGTGTGATTGAACCGATTGTAGCAGTCAATGGCAGAGTGACCCGGTTTTTGACAATTTTGGCATTGAGGGCGTGGCTTGTCTTGGTTGTTACCACGATTGTTCCCATTGCAGTTAGAAGAGCCATTTTTGTTATGTTGGGGTTGGACCGAGTGGTTCGCTTGGGCTATGTGGTGGGGCGGTTGTTTGTCGTGATTGGGTGGGTATTGAGTTTGGCGTTGGGCGGCATTGGCGGTGAGAATTAGGTTTTGGATTAGTCGATCTAGTTGTTCCCCCTCATGTAATGACATACAAAAGATAATATCCACAGTGAGTGAATCAGAACGGGTGTTGACGGACGTAACAAAGGGCCCAAACTTAGCACCAAGACTATAAAAAATATATTGGATTAAGTCTTGTTCGGGGATAGGTTGAAGTTTAGCGGCAAGTTGATCTGCGAGAAGACGTTTCTTCTCTACATAATCGAAAACAGAGAGGGTAGGATTTGAAGTTGCCACCTGGTTCGCTCAATCCTGGCATGAGATTGAGAATGGAAAATCTATTCAGGGATCATCAAAGCTTCCTGTGCTGTGGTGGCTCTAGCGACATGCCTTAAGATCCTCTCACTAATCGTGGATTTCAACCATTTAAATAGGACAAGTTTGTGCTTCTTCTTCCAAGCCAGATATCCTGTAGCAAGAGACCCAGAAGCATTAGTCTTGGTAGTAGAGCTTGAATTGGTGTTTGAATGGGATTCAGTTTGGAAGATGGAGGATGGTTTGGATGGTGGCTCATTGATCACAAGATGTTCAAGATCAAAGGCTTCTAGTGCAGATAGCGCTAAGTTTCGCCATAGTAATAATTTTCTCTATCAAGCTTGATACCTAAGGCCGGCACGGTGTTATTTCCGACGGTAGGGTTTTGAGCAGAAATGAGTAGGATTGTGTTTTTGGAAGCTACAACAGGATCTTCTGGACCTAAGTCTTTTTGGAGCTCTGATACCATAAAAGAGAAGAAATAATAAAATAGAATTTGAGGGCTTGAATTACTTAACTGTTAAGTTTTATTGATATATATATATAGAAATACAAGGAAGGAGGATATAGTCTTATTTAGATATGATATACATAATTATTCTTAATTTAAAAGAATAAATGAAAGGGAAGTTAGCTCTAGCTCTTTCATATATTAAAGAAATTTAAAATCTTGAGATAAATAACGAAAATTAAGATATAAGAGGATATTTCCTATTATTATGTAGCAAATGGATTCTCCTTAATCTTAATTATGTCTACTATTTATTTAAAAAAATAAATAATGCTGATAATAACAGTTGTGTAATAGTAATGTGCAGATGTATGTAAAAGTGGGATCAACTTTGTGCGCTGACTCCTGAGTTGAAGTAAGATATTCATCGAAGCATTTACACTTTTAACAAATATCCTTATATCATTTATTATTATTATTTATTTATTTTATTGAAATAAAGCAAAAATGTAAGAGAGGTTGACTGTAGCCAACCACCCCACTAAGCCGGGTTGACCATTGATAAACGTGTTAGCATGGTAGCCCCCCTTTACAACATCAACATCAACATCAACATCAACATTAACGTCAACAAACCCAGTACCTCCAAAGGCTCCCATAAAAGCAGGGTCTGGGAAGGGTAGGTGTACGTAGCCTTCCCCCTTCAGGGGGCTACCCTGAAGGGAGGCTGTTTTCGAGGACCCCCAGCCTAAAAAGTTGGTCCCCATCAATCCGCCAAAGACCTGGCAACAGGAGAAGCATAAAAAATGCATGAGTATGGCAAAAAAAAAAAAAAAAAAAAAAAAACCAGATTCAAAGAATGTTGCACAGGTACCGAACACATATAAGGTGAGAAAAAGAAAATGATATAAAGAAAAGGATATAGATAGAGGATAGAAATAGATGTAGAAGAGATAAAGAAAGAGAATGAAAATGAGATAAGGTAGAGACACAGACTACCCTACTCCAACCGAATCATCTAATACCCCTATGCTAGCCCTCCATTGGGCCCTATTTAAGGCCATCTCCTCCTGAAGGTTTAGGTGGGTGAGGTCTTAACGAATCGTCTCAAGTCATTTATTCTTTGGTCTGCCCCTGCCTCTTCTGCCTAATGTAGTAAGGGACTGTTCGCATATCCTGACTGGAGCGTTGTCTAGTCTCCTTCTGACATGTCCGAACCACCTCAGACGCTGCTCCCTTAATTTATCTTCAATGGAGGCTACGCCCAGTTTGCCTCTTATGATGTCGTTTCTAATACTATTCTTCCTTGTGTGTCCGCACATCCACCTCAACATTCACATCTCCGCCACCTTCATCTTCTGTGTGTGCTGTTGTTTCATCGCCCTGCACTCCGCCCCATACGCCATGGCTAGCCTCACAACCGTCTTATAGTATATTCCCTTTAGCTTCAAGGGGAACTTCCTATCTCAAAGTACCGCGGAGGCCATCCTCCACTTATGCCATCCTGCTTTGATCCTGTAGCTGACATTTCGTCCACTTCGCCGTTGTGCTGTATCGTGGACCCCAAGTACCTGAATCTCTCCTTCTTCGATATGGCCTCATGTCCAATCTTGACTTCTTCCCGACTAGGCATGGTAGAGGGATCGAATTTGAGTTCCATGTGCTCGGTTTTGGCTCTGCTTAGTCGTAAACTCTTCGACTCTAAAACTCCTCTCCACAGTTCCAACTTCTCATTTATCTCTTCCCGCGACTCCCCCACCAGTACTATGTCATCTGCAAAAAGCATGCACCAAGGTATACATCCCTGGATGTGCCTAGTGAGCTCGTCCATGACCAAAATGAACAAATAGGCGCTCAAAGCAGACTCTTGGTGAACCCCTACTGTTATAGGGAAAGCGTCTATCTCCCCATTCACTGTACGCACCATAGTCTGTGCCTCTTCATACATGTCTTTAATGGCTTGGATGTATGGTACGGGGATGTCTTTCCTGTCCAATACTCTCTAAAGGACCTTCCTTGGCACTCTATCATATGCCTTCTCTAAATCAATGAAAACCATATGAAGGTTCTTTTGTCTCTTCCTATATTGCTCTATCGTCCGCCTTAGGATGTGAATGGCTCCCATTGTTGATCTTCCGGGCATAAATCCGAACTGGTTATCGGACACCTTAGTCTGTTGCCTTAACCTCCTCTGTATGACTCGTTCCCACAACTTCAGAGTGTAGCACATTAGTTTGATACCCCGATAGTTGGCGCAACTCTGAATGCTGCCTTTATTCTTATATATTGGAATCAATATACTCTTCCTCCATTCCTCAGGCATCTTGTCCCCCTTTGTCCTTTTCAATTCCTCATTTATCAAAAAAAAATATTACTTAGGTACTTAAAATTTAAATATTTTATTATGTAAATATTTTATATTAGAGTTTGACGAGTTTTTATAAGAATTTGATCAGCTTCATATAAAAAGATGTTGATATAATATATAATTACGATAATATATATAAGTCTCATAAAAAATTAGGTAAATTTTGATAAAATATTTATCGAATATTTATGTAAACTGCTTAAATATTGTCATAATCATGTGTCATTTTTGCATTTTTGGATCAAAAATCATCAAATTCTAATCGAAATTGTGTTTAATTTTAGCAATTTTCAAGAAAAATCTATTGAATTTCGACGGAGAAGTATTTGATTGATAAAATTTTTAAATTTTAAGGTACCTAAGTGATAAAATATTTAGAACTCAAGGTACCTCATTGTATATATTAAAATGTAAAGATACCTAAATAATAATTGCTCAAACCTTAATTTATGTTATTTTGATGTTTCTTTAATACCCTACTTTATAATATTTTCATTTAGGTTTTTTTTCTGTAATACTAATTATACAATGGAGAGTAAAAGTAGTGAAAAGGCAAACAGAACAGAGCGGGGGAACGAAGAAAAGTTATAAAAAGGAACAAACAAACCCATTCCATTCCCAGTTCTTACCCTCTTGGTTTTGGCATTTAATACCCCATATATTATGTTCAATATTTAGGGTTTTTTAAACGAAAACTACTTTAAACTTTAGATCTGATTTTAAAAATATCTAATTTTTTAATTTTTAAATTTAATTTATAAAAAATTTTAAGGCCATATCTTAATGTTAATACCATTCGTTAGTTTTTTATGACGTGCTTTTAAAAAAAAAAAATTTTAAACTAATAGATGCTAACGCTGTTGTATTAAAGTGTGATATTAAAAAATTTTAAAAAGTTTAGATTTGATATTAAAAATATAAATAATTTGTAGTAAAAAAAATAATAAGTAAATAAAGAGATCAGAAAATAAGATTTGAAGAGTAGAAAGCAAAGGGAGGAGGGAGAGTGGTGGAGAACCCCATATAACAAACCCCATCCCAAGAAAATGGGCAGTAACTCCACTCCTTCTCTCTCTCTCTCTCTCTCTCTCTCTTCTTGTTGACTAATGTTCTTCTGCTTCCATTTCTTTCCAAAGCTTATAATGTGATTTTGTTTATGACATTTACATTTACATAATAATACTAAAGCAGCTGAGTTAGTACTCCAAAATTCAACTAATTTAGAGGTGGGGGGTTTGGACATGGAAGCAACAATGAACCCCGTGTTGAGTCCCTCTCACAACATACAACCCCACCACCAGCACCACCACCACCACGACAACAACAACAACAACAACGGCAACTCCTCCCAGTCTCCTCCTCAGATTCAACAGCAGCAGCCCTACAACACCACCACCACCACCAACAACAACGCCACCCATGATGACTTCCTGGAGCAGATGCTCTCCACTCTCCCTATCAACCCCACCTTCCCCCATTTCCCTCCTCTCCACCTTCCCTCTAGAGGCCCATCCGACTCCGTCTTGTTGACCCTTCCCCTGAGCCTCGGCCCTGGTTCTGATACGGTTGACTCTCGTCTCCTTCTTGACCCTTCTAACCCTGATGTCCATCCCGTTGGAGACGGTTCGGTCGAAGCTCTTTACAACGGCTTCCCCGGATCTGTACATGCTGATGCACCCAATACCAACCCCCGCAACTTTCACCCCTCTCCGGTTTCTCTCTCTCTCTCTCTCTCTTTCTCTCTTTCTTCTCTCTTCTTGTTTAGGTTATTTGATAAGATTATGCGAGTCTGGGTCTCTGATTATGTAATCCGTTACAGTCTGGTTTCGGCGGGGCGGTGACTAACCAAGCTCCGGCGAGCGCATCTACGGGAGGAAGCACAGGCACAGGTGGGCAGCCCAGGCAGAAGGTTAGAGCTCGTAGAGGCCAGGCTACTGATCCTCATAGTATTGCCGAACGAGTATGCTTTCTTTCTGCTGACCCTAACTTCTCCTTTTTCTATTAAACTCACTCCTTTCTTTTCACAAATTATCACATATTTTAATTCTTGTGTTTTTTTTTTTTTTTTTTCTTTTTTTTTTGTAAAAAGATGATTTACAAAATACATATGCTGTGATTTTTGAATTTAACAATCTTATTGTTACGAATTGGAAGTTAATAATATACAAAATGTGAGGATTACCTGTTTATAACATCACACTAAATAATGTAAATAAAAGCACACAAAGTGATGTATTAAGCAATAACTTGAATAGAAATTACACTAACAACTTTTTTTTTTTTTTTTTTTTTTTTGGAGCATAAATAAGTAACCACTGTCCTAAACTTTAGGAACAAAAATAGCATGTGTTCTATGACTAACTTGAAAATAGGACAAATGCCTAACTGCTAAGATTATCAATAACAAATTAGCTTTAAAACTTATTAATGCCTAAAAATCATATTTAATACAAATAGCATAAAATTAGCAGCTTATAAAAAGTAATTACCATAGTTTTAAATTTTATAATTGGATGACATGATTGTCAATGAATTGGGTTTATTAACATTTACATTTTGAATAAACCCATCACCTGAACTTGTGTATTTAACTTTTGGATGAGTTTTGAGGATTATTAGTATTAAGTGTGATATATATGCATAATGTTAATGTTAATGTTAATGAATTAAAAATGGGAACGCAGTTGAGAAGGGAGAGGATAGCAGAAAGAATGAAGGCCTTACAAGAACTGGTTCCTAACGCTAACAAGGTACTCCTTTTCCTCCTCCCTTTTCAGTTTCAAATTTCTATGAAACACTGATCAGAAGGGAGGCTTCCCTAATTAAGTGGATTCAGAAATGCGTATAAATAATGCTTTTTTTTTTTTTTTTTAAAACTCTTCTTTTCGATTGTAAGACTGCGTACATCTTACCCCTCCTAGACCCTGCGCAAGCGGGAGCCCTTGAGGCACTGGGTATGTTGTTATTTTTTTCGATTGTAAGGGTATTTGATCGTTAAAGAAATGTTCTTAAATAAAACGAAAATCCAAAGATAATAAGTAGAATCTAAACCTTAAAATTTTCAAGCAACAATACTTCTATTAAGAACACTTTTTATCATAGTACTTCTGATTAAAACAGTTCTTTTATGGCTTAACCAAATGGGCCTGACACTGAGCTAGGGGGAAATAGACAAAATATGACGCTACCCATTTGACCTGCAACCCTACCCGTGCCTAACTCGAAACTTTTTATATTTATGGCAACACGAGCCCAAAAATAGACCCGACATGAATTTGACCCAACCTAAGATGACCTGAATTTGACCCGACCCATGCTGATCTGAGACCCAAACTAGATCTGATATGTGACTTGAAAATGACCCTAACAGAAATTAAATTTATCATCAAAAATAGATGACATGCCAATTATAATCATTCCATTTTATAGGCTTTGTTTGCTTCGAGGGAAAAACACATTCTCGGAATTGGTTTTCCTTTTTTCCATTGTTTGGCGTGAGTTTTATGACGGAAAATGTCTTTCGAGGGAAAAGCTTTTCCCCTCAAATAGGGGAAAATGACTTCCCTTTTGAAAGGAGGGAAGTCATCTTTCCAAGAAACTCAAAACATTTCAAAGGTATTCGTTAGTTCGAATATGGATTAGTCCAGAATAAACTAGACAAGATCTTATATCGCTAAAGGTAATAGTGCCGGACAATACTTGGACGACGAATGATCAGTCAGCTCCAAATCTTGGAGTGAATTAGGTGGTTCAATTTGATTTTCATTCTTGAACGATATTTTATATTTGAAAGATTTTATTTGTTCATGCTATGGTGAATACTATAATTAGGATATAATGTTTACATCAAACTAAGCACCAAAAAACTATTTATAGATTATAGTTTTCTTTTTGGAAAATGCTTTCTTTTAATATATGTCGTTTTAGGAAAATATCACTTCGGTACCTAAGATTTGACCATTTATCATTTAAGTACCATGTTAAAAATATACAAGGGGTAATTTAAGGCTTGAAAATATTATCATTTAAGTACTCTGAAGTTTTATAATTTTATTAATCTTGTTTTTTTGTTGAAATTCAATAGATTTTCGGAACATGATTCTAACTAGGCGTGTAAATGAGCCGAGCTGGCTCGCGAGCCCTTGCAAGTTGGCTCGTCATAAAGGTCGAAAGGCTTGGTTGGCTTCGAGCTCGAGTCGAGCCTGCTAGTTTAGCTTATCGAGCCGTGCCCGAGTCTAGTGAAGCTCGTGCTCGAAAGCTCGCGAGCCCAAATGAGCTTTTTTTAATATAATATTTTTGATTAAACATGACCAATGAAGCCAAATTTGAGTCTAAATAGGCCGAGCCCAAGCTTAAATGAGCCCAGATGAGCCCAAAGGAACCTAGATTGAGCTTAAATGAGCCGAAATATTACAAGCTTAATTTGAGCTTGTCGAGCTTAGATCGAGCCGAGCCCGAGCTGAGCTTAATGCAAACAAGCCTAGCCTCAAGCCTGGTAGGCTCAGGCTCGGCTCAAATACACCCCTAATTCCAACAGTATATCATTATCCTTGTTAAAATTTGATGGTCTCTTGCCAAAAAATGCTAACATAGCATATGATATTGGCTATGTTTAGACTATTTACATCAACATTCGTTGAATTTTTTTATCCTAATTTACTGCATTTTTTCTAAAAGGATTGACATGGCTTGTAAATATTATCATTCATAATTATATACTATATTAGCATTTTGTATAAAATTGCTTAAATTCTTATAAAAATTTATCAAATTTCAATATAGAGCAACTGAGTAATAAAATATTCAAATTCAGGGTACCTCAGTGTATATATATTGAAATATTAGGGTAGGTGATAAATGCTCGAACTTTAGATACCTTAGTCATAATTTTCCTATTTTTTTATAACTTTTTCACATCATTATATTTCTTCTTTTTTTTTTTTTTTTTTTGCTGAAAAAAGTATCATCATATTTCAGAGTGAAAGGTTTATGAAAAAGATATTTGCTTATTAATTAGGATTTCAATCCGGTCCGATCTATATCCAAAAAACTTAAGAAGAGACCGAAGCCTCAATTATTATCATTGGGCAACTCTTCTTGGTTCTTGTTGGAGTATAATTATACTATTCTAGACTTGTAACTTTTGAGCTTAACCAACTAAAAGTAAGAATGCAGATGCCTAATTCTAATTTCAATTTAACATATGTTGATTTTGTCATATTTCGCTCTTTGTCTACTTAAATTAATTACCTTTCTCCAACTCTTTTTCACAATTTAATTTTACCGATGAAAGTTAAAAGGAAAGTCATATAAAATTAATTTGATATTGATTTGGGCCGAGGATGACCCGACCCATGGACGACCTGGCCCATGATTAACCCGACTGAATTGCCAGATCTAAAGGGTTTGGGGATAACTGGCCGGCAGGGTCGCCATGGCTTGCTAAGTAGACGGGGATGTTTACGTGTTTCCTTTTTTTTTTTTGGTTTTAATTTGTTTATTGTTTTTGTGATTTATTTATTGCTGGTTTCAGTAGAGAAAATCAGGCGCATTATTACTAAAATAATAATTTGGAATAATTCCTTGGGATCTATTTTGGGAAGATGTTGTATACAATAAAAATATGGGATAATGTTTGATATACCTAATTTGTGAATTTAATTATATTAAATTAAGTATTTAATGAGTTTATAATATTTCAATATAATATATGGGAACATACAAATAAACAAGGTATATATGGAATAGCAAAAGCATTTTAAATGTGAGTATGGAAAGAAGGAAAGTGATAAAAAGACGTTGACACAGACAGACAAGGCGTCGATGCTGGATGAGATAATAGAATATGTGAAGTTCCTGCAGCTCCAAGTCAAGGTGCTCCTTCTGTTTCTCTCTCTCTCTCTCTCTCTCTCTCTCTCTTTATGTGTCTCTCCGTTTTATTACCAAGTAAACAACAACAACAAAACATGAACAACACATAATTGTAAACAGGTACTGAGCATGAGCAGATTGGGAGGTGCAGCTGCTGTTGCTCCCCATCTTGTTGCTGATCTCTCTTCCTCGGAGGTTCGTTCCTTCACTCTCTCTCTCTCTCTCTCTCTCTCTCTGAGGAATGAGGACCATTATTACTATATACAGTACAGGCAGCAAAAGGGGAATTATGTACTTTTTTGGAGGCAACCCAACAAACGTTGCTTTGCTTATTAAATAGCTTTCCTAACCCGACAAGTATTTAGTATTACTGATGGTACAATACCATCTCATTTCCTGTTATTAATTTGCTCTTCCCACTTTAATATCTCTGTGCCCGCTCCTCCAGGTTCTTTTTTATTTTTTATTTTTAATCTTATTTATAGAAAATTTTCTAATCTGTGTCCCCATAAAACATATTTGATCGGTGTTCAAAAAACATATTCGACTGCATTAAATATAATTTGATTCTCTTAATACATTAACCTCTTAATGAATGCATAATTTACAATAAAATAGACTTGTTACTATCTGGATAATAATATAATTTAAAATAAATAGTAGTTAAAAAATTATATTAAATTATTCTTCAATAATATTTTTACTCTAATAGTAATGTCATCATGAAACATTCTAATACTTTCACCTATAGAACATCATAAAAATAGGGTAATGTTATTATCAAAATAAAATTATTAATGTTGGAATAACTTTATAAAATCTTATAACTATTATTTATTACAAATTACATCATCACTTTAATAACAATACTCATAAAAATTTATAAAATTATCATGCCAATAATAATTTTTACCCTACTTAAATGTAGTCAATATGATTCAAACGGGGAAACCGTACAGGAGTTCTGCGACCTTTATGCAGCAGCAATGTGGAAGTATAGCTATAGAATTATTATTATTATAATGAAAGTAAAATGGATGGATAATGACATCTTAGTCCACCTGCATTGGGATGTGTGGTGTGCATATTATTATTATTATTATTATTATTATTAAAGCAGCACGCGTGCCCCCCTTCACTTTTGATGGAATCTGACAAATGGCTGCTGTTGTGTGTCACACTCTCTTATACTACTCTACAGGGTAATGCAGCCGCTGCAGCTGCCTCACGTTGTGGTAACGGCACCCATGCTGCATCCGCTAACGACAACATTACGGTGACTGAGCAACAGGTGGCTAAGCTTATGGAGGAGGACATGGGTTCTGCCATGCAGTACCTCCAGGGCAAAGGCCTCTGTCTTATGCCCATCTCCCTAGCCACTGCCATCTCCACCGCCACCTGTCACTCCCGCAACACCACCAACCCCCGCCACCCTCCTCCTCCTCCTCCTCCTCCCTGTGACACGGGCGAGCCCTCCGCCCCCAGTGTATCTGTATTGACAGTGCAATCACCCACCACGGCTGCTGGAGGTGGCGAGGCCGATGTCTCCCTCAAGGATGCTACTTCCGTCTCTCACTCTTGATGCCTTTGAATTTAACTTATTTTTCTTCCAGGAAAAAAAAAAAGCAAGGAATCGGAGAGATAGAACAAAAAGAGAGCGAAAGAAGTAGAGAAATGCAAGCAAAGACGAGTTAACAGAAACGGCAAAAACTAGCAGATCGAATTATAGGGGGGTGACGCTAACCTTTGAAACCATTTTCCCGTTTCTTAAGTTATTTCCATTAACTTTATAGTACATGACTTCATCTCTCTTCCTCTCTCTCTTCTCTGCTTGTCCTTTGTTATACTCTATCTTATTAGTATTTCTTTTTTGAAGTACCAATCTGAATATGGGACAATGGCGTTCTCCTATTCGTTTAATTTTTATGTGTATGTAATCACTTACTTTATCCCAATAGTATGATAATGATATTAGCCCTTGTTTGTACGATATTGATAATGACTGCAAAATTATAAAATCAGGTAATATGACCCTTGACACCCATCCTATTCGTTGTTACTGAACTTGTGTCTTTATGTTATTTTATTTTATTTATAGATGGTTAAAGTACATAACCATATGTCAATGGTTAAGACAAGCCACATCATAACTCAGAAGGATTTCTAATAACCTGTAAACTCGTATGCCAACATAAGGAAGTAGATAAACTAAGAGGTTATAATCCCCTCAGTCTTCCATGTCAATGTTCAGTATACATTAGCCAGAGAAAATGGAACCTTTTACCTGTGGATTGAGGTTTCTTATGTCATAGACAGGGGCACATGTGTAAACTATCCTCATGTAGCCTTTAATGAGCAACCTAGATGACATCAAGCAACCTACAAGGTGGTTTGACCTAACGATTTGGACAAGCAACTTGCCAGGTGGCTGGACTTAATGATTCTGAGCACCTTTCGCTTTAGGTAATCACATCTATAGTTGATGGAATACAAGGCATTGTACACGAGAGAGCTTGAGAGCTTAGAGGATTTATAGATGAATCGCAAATGACACCCCTCTCCCTATTTATAGGTGAGGCTCACACCTGCCCACTGACCTATGGCTCTAGGCCACTCCGCCGACTTACAAGAACAATTTAGAATACTCTATACATGTATGCACAAGAATCTTTCGGAATGATCTGAGAGGCTCTAGTACTATTCTTAGTAACATGCTCAAGGACACTCCTGAAACTTCCGAAAAGAATATGCCTCTATAAATATGAAGTTCCTGACAGCACTGAGGATAATTTCTGATTGAGGTTTGTGGAACAAGAGAGAGCATGTAGACTTCTTCCGTTACGGTTTGACAATTGGGCGACAAAGTCCTATTAGTGGTTGACCATTGGTTGGGGACTGCTCAAGGTGTTAGGGGTGGTGTGGCATGTTAGTGGCCAGTGGTGATAGTTTAATCGGTTTAATTTCTTTCTTATAGCTAGAGTTTCAATTATTCCTTTTTCTGCAAGAGATTGGTAGGTTTCAATAAGAAGGTTAGGTGAACATTGAACCGTAACAGTGGTAGAAATATGATACTACTCAATAATAGGATGTAGAATGGTGACAATAACTATAACTGCTCTGCAAAAATAGTCCAAAAGCAGTATTTGATAGCAAATTAATGAAGCATAACTTGCTAACAAAACCTAAACTCAATAATATTTCTTCAAAACTGAAAATAATGTTTGCAAAGCTATATTAAAGGTAAAGACTTATCCCTAAGATAATATTAGATAATTAGTGAGATAAATACCAAATCAACTAGGGAACAACTTCCTTAGAAATAAGAAGATAAATATCAAATAAACATTATGCTACATCACTACCTCTCAATGAAGAGGAGCATGGATATTTAACCACAACTGACTGTCACCTGCCGCCTATTTTCATAGTAGTTTATGTATTTTGCTTTCTTGTGCTTTGGAATATTTTAGAAGGTGCTAGCCTGTGTTAGAACCTTCCGGGATGTTCATGTATGTAATATGCGTGTGTTTAGGTTCACGTATGTGGGAAGAGATGTGTCCCTTGGATGAAGAGCCATGTCCCATGAACCCCTCACACGGTTCATGCATGCGCATCACATGAGGGGACATGTCCCTTCCTTGTAGAGTCATATTCATGTACTTAGAGGGTAGATGCATGTACACGGTTCCATGAAGGGTGTGTCCCAACCGTGGGGTGCATGTACGTAGTTAGGGACTTGTCTATTCGTGTAAAGAGATATATTCTTTCATTAATTATAAATAATAGAGCATGGCATTTGCCACAGGTTATCAACCCATTCCATTTAAACTCTCTCTCAATTGTTCTAAGTGTCCAAATATACTTGTGTAACTAATTTCTCCTTTCCTTTCAAATGCGCTTTCACACTTTAATTTCCGCATCAATCTTACTTTCGAGTATCGGGAGCCTGACTTTACCAAGGACTTTCCGGGTGAAGTTAAGTGGCGCACGGGCTTTGACAAGGGTGTCTAAAGTCATCCCGTGACATGACGCTAGGATGTTTCCAACTTCAGAACTTGAAAACAGATTCAGAGTAACAATGCACAAGTGGTACTTTGAAGTAAATCAAAGCATACTCTCTATCACATACAGTGGACATAGTTGATATTTAGGAAAGGCCTAGCAACTCAAATTTGGAGGTGGCGTCAGATTCAATCACATAAATAAAGGCATCAAGGTATATTACTGGTGTTACACTTCCCACTTCCCACTTCAGCTGTCGTCCTAAAACCTAGTCCACCTGTAGACTAAAGAATCCCTTGATTCAACAAACATGAGATTGATTCATAAATGGCAAAAAGAAATTCTTACAATTATCCACATATATGTGCTTCTATGAACAAAAATTTTCAAAACAACCTAGGATATATAGATAAGAGCATAGGTGCAATGAAAGAAACACGAGAGACATATTTCATGAAATGAATAACAATAATACATCCGCAAGCATAACATATAGAAACTATCTGTGGCTGAAAAAGCAAAACAAAGCCCGTGTATGTCTTCTTTCTCAGTTTAGGCAACAGTTAAACCAACGTAATCATCGGTTGTTCCATGTTTCCCAGATGAACAAACTTCACACAGCTTCAAGAGCAGATGAACCCAGCCAAACAAGGGTATAAATCAAGTCAGACATTTTTCAGAAAATATTTTGTTGATCATAAGACAGGTCAAGAGACTTTCCAACAAAATGAAAATGTCTTTCGCTGCAACATCATGCCAAACAGCATGTATAGTCAAGAGAAAAGTCACACTCCCCGCCAACAAGTGACTGAAAAGCCAGTTAGCAACTCGTGATATTTATCAGTTGTTTAGTTGTATGCAGTAGCTAAATGTACAGTAGAGGGTTGAAATTGAAAATTAAACTAAGCAGAAGTAGGGGGCTCGAAAGTGTGAAGTTGTGGGAGAGTTAACGGACCTCGCCGGGACTCGTTGTCATCCAGGAAGCGCTGCACTCTCTTCTTGCCGCAATACTGGCGGTCAAAGTGTTTGACCTGGGCATTTCCATTAAACTTTTTAAGTATAAAGAGAGAAGCATACCACCGTATATGTATTTATATAGAAATGAACAGCTGTAATGATCTAAGCCAAAAATTCGCCTAACCGGATCATTCTTCGCAGGAAATCTGGGTTGCAACTGAACAATAACTAAAATTCAAAAAATCTGTTATTTGGAGCCAAAGTTAGTTCATTGCCGTTGGAAAGCTGGTGCCCAAATGCTTTTGTCTATTAGTGCTAGTTTAGTATGGCTGTTTTTTGTTCCCTTCCGTTTTTACTGAATTTTCTTTGTTTCTCATTGCTCTTAGTCTATACAAGTGAGGAATTGGTGTTTGTAAGGCATCCATTCAATGATCAATAAAAATTTTCCTTGTTTTCTCCCTAATGCTCTCCTACTCTCTTCTCTTTCTCCCTCATGTCTCTTCTTCCTTCTCCCTTCTCCCTTCTCCCTTCTCCCTCTTTCTCTCTCCCTCCAATTTCTTAATTTCTGCAGTAATCAAACCTAAAATAATTGGGGCTTAACAATTTGGTATCAGAGCTAGCAATGTCCACGAAGGCACAATCCGAATTGAGGAAAAATGCCACCACACAAGCATCCCACTACCGATGTGTCTGATTCTGATGAAGACGCTCATTTGAATACAAGTTTCAAGCGTCAAGATGCTATGGACTTGAGAATGAAGGATCTTGAGTCTAATCATGGTGAAGTTTTACTCAAGATCGACCTTAACCATAGAGAAACTTTGCGCAAGATTGGAGAATCCAGAGTAAGAATGATGACAAATTTGAAAAGATAGTGGAGAGGCTCCCTGTCACTCCATGTGAAAATACACTGATGCAATTCAATAATTACAATACTCCAATCAACACAAACAACCTCAATAACTTGTACTGATATTAGTGTAGTATGAGCTAATTACGAGTAGTATGACGGTATAAAGTATAAAGACAGGGTTTAGTAAGAAAAAGACTTGGAAGAAGTGAGAATAGAGAGATAGAGAAATAGAAAAGCTCAAACATTTATCAAGACAATCCTCAACTAACCCTAGAGACCTTATTTATACTATATGCTTAAATGATCTCTTAAAGGTACTAAATATCCTCTAATCCAACCGACTGATATTTCAAGTGCAGGTCACGTGCTTAAAATCGAATCACGTGCCAAGTCATGTGCCAGCTCAAGATTGTCACCTGCAGAATTGGTATCAATACCCGCCGCACAAGATGACCCTTGTCCCCAAGGGTCAAAGCTAGGAAAACGGTGTTGAAGGTCGTAGCATCCTCAGGAGGTTGATTGACCCACTGAACGAGCACTTGTGTAGCAGCTTGTTGATGGCATCTCACCATCCTGCGGTCTAATATGTGATCGAGCTATAGCGGTGGCATCAGTGGCAGCCATATCTCGGGAAGGGGAATACTGACCGAAGGAACCAAGAAGCAACACTTGAGGAGGGATACATGAACTCTGGGGTGGATCTGAACATGGCTCAAAAGTCCAATTTGTATGCTAGTTCGATGCGATCAATGATTTTGAAAGGACCATAAAAACGTAGTGATAACTTATGAAAGTTTCGGTGTTCAACACTATGTTGCCTGTAGGGTTGAAGCTTAAGCCACACAAAATAACCAATCATAAATTCTCAGTCCATATAGTGTCTGTCCGCTTGTTGCTTCATTCTGTTCTGTGCATGGTGGAGGTGGAACTTCAGCTAGGCAATCATAGCCTCGGCGCGAAGACTACGGTCAACATCTTTCAAAAACTCTCCCGGAAGATATGGCACGTAAATGGGAAGAGGTTGTCCCTACAGTATCTCGTAGGGTGTGGTATGGCGGCCGTATGGAATGATGTGTCGTAACACCAATCGGCTAACGGAAGCCACTTGCTCTAATCCTAAGGAGTCTGTCTCGCCATGCAGCGTAAGTAGGTTTCTAGCCAACGGTTCAAGACCTCAATCTGACCATCCGATTGGGGGTGTTAGGACGATGACATGTTAAGTTGAGCTCTAAGGCGAGCAAATAGCTCTTGCCACAACGTGCTAATAAAAACGGAATCTCAATCACTAATGATAGTGTTAGGCATACCATGGAGACGGTAAATCTGATCCAGAAACAACTTTGCCACCGAACACGCACTATACGGCGAATGACGAGAAAAGGAAGTGACCGTAGTGCTGAGGTAATCAACCACAATAAGAATGACAGTAAAGCAGGCAAAGGCTGAAGTAAACCAAGCTGTCTCACATTCTCGTACTTGTTTCTTCGGCAAACAGTACATTGTTGAATATAAGCACGGATACCAGCTTTTAAATCCTACCAATGAAATAGAATTCGAACTCGTTGATAGGTAGCCTCAATCCACGAGTGCCCACCAAGAGTAGAATCATGGAGGCACTGAAGGATGGTACAACGAAGATCCAAGGAGTCTCCAACCACAAACCGATCCTTACATTGCAGCTGCTGATTGTGATACAAGTACTTTGGATGAAAAAGGGGTCTGATTCTTTGTCTAGAATAATATGACTGAGGAGCGGGTCCTGATCCCAAAAGCGTTGGAGCTCAACATAAAAGTCAGTGGAAATTGATGAAAGAGCCATACAAAGCACTTCGGTTCCTGAGTATTGGGAAAGAGCGTCAGCAGCTCGGTTTTTGGCTCTCACTTCTTATATGTGATATCATAGTTAAACCCAATCAGGCGCGAAAGCCAAAAATGCTAAAATGGAATGGATAGTTTCTGTTCCAACAAGAACTTGAGGCTTTGTTGATCCATCTTGATAGTAAATTGTCGACCGGTGAGATACTGTTGCCATTTATTCACAGCAAAGACAATAGCGAGAAGTTCTCTCTCATAAATGGACCTCACTTGGTGCTAGGGAGCGAGTACCCTGACGAGGTAAGCAAGCGGACGACCCTCTTGCATTAGAACCTCTCCAATACCAATACCAGACCCATCAGTCTCGATAATGAACTTCTTGGAGAAGTTCGGAAGTGCGAGAATCGCAGCAGAAGTTAAGGCTTGCTTACAACAACAACAACAAACCCAGTGCCTCCAAGGGCTCCCGCAAAAGCAGGGTCTGGGGAGAGTAGATGTACGCAGCCTTCCCCCTTCAAGGGGCTACCCTGAAGGGAGGCTGTTTCCGAGGTTTCAATTTTGCAAATGCGGCCTCGTCTTCTAAGATCCATACAAAAGCATTTTTCTTGAGTAGAGTAGTGAGAGGTTGAGCAATGATTCCATAGTTGGCTATGAAGCGACGATAGTACCCTGAAAACCTCTCAACTGACGGAGATCACAAGGTTGTGGCCACTCCGCTACTACCCGCACCTTGACCGGGTCTACTGACACCCCTTAACCGGATATGAAGTGACCAAGGTACTTAATTTGTTGCACGACAAATGAACATTTTGAATGTCGAGCAAAAAGCCGGTTGTCACTTAATGCCGATAGCACTAGATGTAGATGAGTAATGTGATCATCCCATGCTACTCTATATAACAGGATGTAATTGAAGAAAACGAGCACAATTTTTGAAGATATGTTTGAAAAACCTCATTCAGGAGGTTTTGAAAAGTGAAAGGGGCATTGGTGAGCCCGAAGGGCATCACTGTGAAGTCAAAATGCCCGTAATGTGTGCGAAAGGCGGTTTCGTGGACATCTTGTGGGGCCATGCGAATCTGCTAATGCCCGGATCTAAGGTCTATTTTTGGAAAAGAAAGGGGACCCGTGAAGCTCACAGCTCTTCCACTACCGATATTGGATATTTGTCTTTGATGGTCATCTTATTCAAGGCTCTATAATCCACACACAACCTCCATATTCCCCCCCCCAAAAAAAGAACTTTTACTCACTCTCAAGAGGAATTCGGTTATCCGGTAAACCCCAGTTTATGCAGCAACCCACACACCACAAGAGTCAGTTAAGTCAGAGATTCCTCAGGGAGAGATTTAAGGGAGGTGGTAACAACGCATTTTCTGCAAACACATATGAAAAATCTCTAAGGACCTCATCGAGCTTGGGCTGACTAGCTATACCTGGGTCTATCGCGGCTATTATGCAAAACAACAGCGCAGTTTCTTCAGAACTATTGGGCGTGGATTGGAGAACATAAGCAGTGTTCAAGGGTCTGACAATCTGTGATAAGGTGTTGCCCGTCATAGGGTCAAGAACATAATACCATTGTCTATCAATATACTAAGGAGCCTTTTCCCACAATAGCCTTGAACCCGCATTGTTTGCCAATTCGGGAGGCCCTCAATAGCATGAATTGAAATTACAGCCTCTATTTCAACTTCCTGTACCTATTCAGTCGGTTCTAGCTCATTGTCATCACCTTCAACTTCGATTAAAAACAATTGGACTCCTTTCTTTATAGGACAATTATGGCCCTGGGAGAACCTTTCATGACAATAAAAACAAAGGTTCTTAGCTCTATGCTCCTCAATCTCTAAGGGAGTCAATGCATGTTGACTCCTAATTTGGTTCTTTGTGTGGGTTTGGGTTTTGGGGCCACGAGCCAATCATGAGGCTACGTTTTTTTTTTTTGGGGGGGGGGGGGGATGGGGATTGTGGGACTTGGTGGTACTTGAGCCTATCCTATTAACATTATTGGGTAAAGGGAGGATTGGGGGCCAATTTTGAGGGGCTTTTACCAATTATGCATTCCAAATACCCACAAATTTCTCCTAGAATTTAGCTAATATAATAGCTTCCTGGAGAGTGTTGGGTTTAAACATCTTAACCCATCCTGAAGGTTCCTCACGCAAACCTTCTATAAATACACTAATTTTCTGCCTCTCGGATGACCCATGATGACTAATCAACTCAAACACACACAAATATTCGGCCAGGGGTTCGATTTGCCGCAATTTTGTCAAATTGGCTAAGGGGTCATCTACAATGTCTGAAAAACAGGCTCTAATCGCAGTGGAATAAACATCAAATGGAATCACAGCCTCCGAGGGCCACAATTCCTCATAAGCATCGTGCCAACCCTCCGCCTCCCCTTCCGGATCTGTGCTAGCTAACATTACTTTCGAATTTTTCTAAAATAAAATCTCTCTCACACTTATGCAACCAGCCACGAACATTAGTTCCTCCAAACCTAGGAAAATCGACCTTCATTAATCTAGTACAGAAATGAGCGTTACCTCCCTCGGGTTCGATTGTTGTTCCCAGGGATGCTAAGCGGCAGTGCAAAAGGCGGCCCATGACTGGAGAGGGTGACTAGTCTCTATGGTTGGCCATTGCTGCTATTTGAACCCCACTCATCAAATGTTACATCTTGTCCATTTTCCCCTCAATAGACGAACATCTTCGATCGAAAGTAAAGTGGAGCGATTCTTCAACCTCCCGGATTGTAACTTCAGATCGAGTATTATCCGCCATTTATTTCTAGAGCCAAGGAGAGTTAGCTCTGGTACCAAATGATGCGATTCAACAATTACAATACTTCAATCAACACAAACAATCTCAATAGCTCAAACCAATGGAACTTGTATTGATATTAGTGTAGTATGAGCTAACTGCAAGTATAGAGTATTGAGGGTACAAAGATAGGGTTTAGTAAGAAGAAGACTCGGGAGAAGAGAGAATACAGAGAGAGAGAAAAAGAAAAGCTTAAACATTCATCAAGATAATCCTCAATTAACCCTAGAGACCTTATTTATACTATATGCTTAAATGATCTTAAAGGTACTAAATATCCTCCATGCAGGTCACGTGCCCAAAACAAAATCACCTGCCAAGTCATGTGCCAGTTCAAGTTCGTCACCCGCAGCATTCGTATCATATGCCCACCTCCAATTCTTTCCCCTCTGCCACAGCTTGCGAACAAAGGCAAGGCCCCTATTGAACAACCATCTTCATCCCAACAAAGACTTCAAACCAGTAGCTTGGTGCAAGACGATCAATCTGATTTTGATCAAGGACCACCAAACCATTCCCTTTCCCAATCTAGACCACCAAATAGACTCCAAGAACATCGAAATCCAAACCACGATATGCCAGGAAACCATGAAAATCGTCACTCTGATCGCCCAAGAAACTATTAACCCAATCCCAAATACGAATTCCCAACCCTTGATTCCAAAAATCTAAGGGGTTGGGCAAGGCATTAAAATTTTCAAATATTACCAAGTTGAAGGGGAAAGGCGCATGGAGATCCTTGGGATGCATTGTCACAACCTTGAGGATTGTGACGGCCCAAGTGTAGAACTTAAGCCCATTTTAGTGACAGACGTTAAGTAAGAGAAAAGAAATAGAGTTTAGATGAGAGAAAGAGTTAGAGTAAGATGAGAAGAAGAAGAGTAAGATGAGAATTGAGAGAGAGTTAGATGAGAAAAAGAAAGAGATATTTCATTAATTTGTAAATTGATACAAAATGAATTACAAAATACCTATTTATAGAATTACAAGAATTACTAAAAATAATATCAAAAAATATAAAATACATCAATTAAATCTAGAATAATATCTTTGAAGAATATTCCTAACGGCTAGTTGGAGCGTGCCCAACGGCTAGGAGGAGCGGGCTCTAACGGTCATAAGGAGCGTCCCTGGCACGGGCTAAGGTGCGGCATGGCACAGGGAAGGAACGCTAGGGACGCGGCACAGACACGGGCTGGGGCACGAACTGGACAAGGCCATGACAAGGCCTGGGCGCGAACTGGGACGGCACCTTGACAAGCCTGACAGCGAACTGGGACACGACCTGGGCAGCGACTAAGCACGAACCACGGACACCTGCTGGTATCTAGACAATGTCAAGGAAAACCGATAGTGTCATGACCATGACATGCATCTTGATGGCAATGGCGGTACATGGCTTGAGAGGTTCTTAATTGGTAGAGATTTGGTAATTTGGGGTGAGTTCATAGAGGCTCCACGTAAAAGATTTAGGGAAAGGACTTACAACGTTATCATCCAACAGTTTAACAAGGTGCATCAAGTTGGGACAGTGGTCGATTATCAAGCTAAGTTCAAGGAATTCCATGCCTTATGGTCAAGATTAACCCCACCCAAACGGAATCTTATTATATTTCCAGCTTTATGAGTGGTTTAAGAGAAGATATAAGGCATGCAGTCCAGCGGTTTGACTCCCAAACTTTGAGTGATGCCTTTGGGAAAGCTAGATTACATGAGCTTTCAACTACCTGTTCAAAGAAATTCACATTGCTCCGAATCTTGAATCTAAGAAGCCTCAAATCCAATCAACTCTCAAGCTAAGACCTCATGGCATTCGCAGAAAAACATTGGAAATCAGAAGGCTCCTGCTGGTGGCGTAACAGCACGCAGAGATCCAACTTTAAGACCAAAAGATCGAACCTGCAGTGCTTCAGATGTGGGGAGCATTTTACACCAGATCATGACTGTCAAAAGAAGTCCTTGAACGTAGTAAGCGCTGAAGAAGATGCTGATGTCCTGGAACCTGATGCGGAACAGTCAGTAACAGAGGAAAATCAAGAAGATGCCACCGAGCTCGACAATTAGGAAATGAAGATTTCGACATTTGCCATGAACAGTGGCACAAATTTGAGTGACCATAACACTCTTAAGGATCAAAGGAAGTGTCAAGAAGAGAGACATCTTGGTACTAATCGACAATGGAAGTACCCACAGTTTTGTTGATCCTAGAGTGGCTAAATCCGCAAGATTGCAACTCACAGCTGTTCCTCCACTTTCGCTTACAGTAGCTAATGGAGCTAAGGTCACAACCCAAGCCGCTTGCAAGGGATTGCAATGGGAAATGCAAGGCCACACCTTCAAATATAACTTGAGGACCTTGCGTTCGGGTGGTTGTGATCTTTTGCTTAGAGTTGATTGGATGAAAGCACAGTCCATTGATCCTAGACTTCAACTTCCTCAAGCTAACAGTTCAAAAGGAAGGCAAATCAGTGGAATTGCAAGGGATCACTGAAGAAGGATGGCCCAAGATGATTTCAGCTCAAAGGTTCAAGAAACACCTTGCCAAAGGACTGATGCTCATGTTGAGGTCAGATTTTTCTAATTTCAGTCGTAAATTCAGCAGCAAATGAAGGTGAAATCGCTTCAAACTCTCTTTTACAGCCTTTATTAAATGGGTTTCATGATTTGTTTAAGGTTCCTAAGTCTTTACCCCACCTAGAACACAAGATCTCTATAACACTCAAAAATGGTGCCCAACTGTTAATATAAGGCCATATAGACACTCACATGCAGATAAAAATGAGATCGAGAAGCATGTAGCAAAGCTTCTGCAAAACGCCTTCATAAAGCCAAGTTCGAGCCCTTTTGCTGCACGCATCATTCTTATAATGAAAACAGATGGAAAAACTAGGATGTGCATAGATTTTAGAAGATTTAACGACCTAACCATTAAAAATAAATTTCCAATACCCTTGATTGATGACTTGCTAGATGAACTACATGGTTCAACTATCTATTCTAAAATTGATCTTAGGCACGCTTATCATCAAATGAGGGCACGAGAAGAAGATATATATAAGACGGCCTTTAACACATAATGGACATTACGAACTCAAAGGAATGCCCTTTGGCTTAACTACACCAGCCACGATTCAGGCACACCTCATCTACGTAAATTCATTTTAGCCTTCTTTGATAACATTTTGATTTATAGTTGCACTCTGGCAGACCACTTACAGCACCTCAGAGTCGTGTTTGAAACCTTGTGTTCCAACAAATTGTGCTAAAATGTCTATAGTGTGTTTTTGGCACATCAAAAGTTGAGTATCTTGGTAATATATTAGCTATGACTTTAGCCCTTGTTCTTGCATTACCCGACTTCGACCAACCATTTGTTCTTGAGGTTGATGCCTCTCATGGTGGTCTTGGGGTAGTTTTAATGCAAAATAAGCACCCGATAGCTTATCTAAGTAAACCCTTTAAACCTTACAAAGCTAACTTGTGTATATATGAGAAGGAGTTTATAGCGATTCTTATGGAAATTTCAAAATGGCGTCATTACTTGGAAGGTAATTACTTTTTGATTAAAACAGATCATAAAAGTTTAAAGCACCTCCTAGATCAAAGATTGTCCACACAAATTACAAAGAAGGGTATTACTAAGATAATGGGTTGCACTATGGAATTTTGTATTGGAAGGCAAAAGAAAACAAAGCTGCAGATGCTTTGTCACGGGTGTTAGAGCCTCGCTGTCAGGCCATTTCTGCTATAATACCATCTTGGGTAAAGAAAGTACAAGATAGTTATGTTGGGGATCCAAAAATATAGAGAAACTAATCGAGGAATAACGCATTTCACCTGCTGCGCATACAGCATTCAGCTATAACAAGGGGATTTTGAGGTACAAATGGAAGCTTTACATTGGGAAAACTACTGATCTTAGGCAAAAATTGCTTAGTAATGTTCATAATTCGGCCTTGTGAGGTCATTCGGGTGAGAGATGGGCACTAGATGGGCTAGAATAATGTTTTATTGAAAGTGTCTAAGAATTTGTCAAGCAATGTGATAGTTGTCAAACAAGTAAAGTAGAACACGTTGCTGACCTGGGGCTTGGACACAAATTAACATGGGCTTTATGAAGGTTTGCCTAAATCAAAACAGGAAGATGTAATTTTTGTCGTGATTGATAGATTCACAAAATTTGCTCGTTTTATTCCCCTTGCTTGCCCTTCGACTACGGCCTCAATTGCCAAGGAATTCATAGAAAATGTGTATGAATTGCATGGTTTGCCTACGAGTATTGCATGTCACCATGATAGCTTGTTTACAAGTGTATTCTGGAAAGAGCTTTTTAGATGTCAGTTTTGCTTATCATCCTTGATGGGCAAATTGAGCGTCTAAATCAGTGTCTTGAACAATATTTGAGGTGTATGACATTTTCTTTTCCATGTAAATGGATGGATTGGTTATTTTGGATTGGTTATTTCTCGGTGAATTTTGGTATAACACATCATACCACTCTTCACTAAATATGACTCCTTTTAAGCCTCTCTATAGCTATGATGCACCCTCCTTCAGGTGAAAGCCGAGACCCCTTGTGCGGCATTAGAGGATTATTTCCATGACAAGGATCGGATTGCGAGGAAAATGAAAGAAAATCTAGAGCAAGCTCAACAAATGATGAAATTTTATACCGATAAGAAAAGGGTTGAACGAGAATTCCAAGTTGGGGATATGGTCTACCCAAAAATTCAGCCCTACAAGCAAAGAACTCTCCCTCTTCGACAATATCAAGTTGCGCTCACGTTATTATGGTCTATACAAAATTCTACAGAAAGTGGGAACTGTGGCTTATAAGCTATATCTACCCCAACTTGTTCCATTCATCCCCTTTTTCATGTCTCGCTTTTTGAAGAAGCGAATTGGTCTTGATATTCAACCAAGTTCGGATCCGCCAAGAGCTGACAGTGAAGGGCAAGTTCTTATTCAACCATTGGCTATTCTACAAAGAAGAATAGTGAAATGTGGTAACAAGCCGGCATACCAAGTCCTCGTGCAGTGGAAAAATTGAAGTCCGGAAGAAGCTACTTGGGAAGACAGTCCTTCCTTACGGGTCAATGTCCCAGCTTAATCCTTGGGGACAAGGATTAGCTTAGGGGTGGGGGGAAGTAATGTAATGATCTAAGCCAAATTCTCTCTAATGCGATCATTCTTTACAGGAAATCTGGGTTGCAACTGAAAAATACCTAAAATTCAAAATATCAGTTATTCGGCGCCAAAGTCGGTTCATTACTGCAGGAAAGCTGGGGCCCAAATGCTTTTGTCTGGTAGAGGTAGTTTAGTATGGCTGTATTTTTTTTTTTTTTTTCCTTCCTGCTTTTTACTGAATTTTCATTATTTTTCATCGCTCTTAGTCTATATAACTGAGGAATTGGTGTTTGTAACAATGAAACAATAAAAGAAGAGAATGAAAGAATAATATCTCCAAGAGTAAAAGAAAAAGAAGAAAATACCCAAGAGGGACGACAGTTGTTCTCGAATTGAGCCCTAAATTTCTTGCAATCGAGGGGATAAAGGAGACCGACGGAAGCAATTTCAGTAGCTTTCTTGGTAGATTCTCTCTCCAAACAAGCGTAGAATGCATCCCGTGCCTGTCCGATTCTGAGGTTGGGTTTAGCAAGAAAAGGAAAGGAAATCAATGGAATATAGGGAGAGAGAGAGAACCTTGTAGCAAGCTTGTCTGGCAGAGGAAAGAACATCAGCATGAACAGCGTCAGAGTTCCCTGTTGAAGCGTAAGCCTCCATTGCCATCTTTCCTTTTCTTTTCTCTCTTCTCTCTTCTTCGCTTATTGCACTCTGCACTGGGGGTTCTCTCTCTCTCTCTCTCTCTCTCTCTCTGCAAGCCAAGACTCGGAGCAAGTAGGTTCTTTTTTCTTCTTGTAAACGGGCCTACACTTACTGGGCCGCCCTCACATATCACCCCCTTTTTTTTTTCCTTTTTGGTGCAAGTCCACCCATAATTACTGAATTTTTTTCTTCGTTTTATAGAAAATTAGGAATTACAAATCACTCATCCGAGAAGTTGAAAGACATTTTTTTGTTTCTCCCTTCTATTACCATCAAGTATTATAAGTAAGCGATACTATTTCGATTAAATTTGGTTCAGCCAGTAAGCCCGAGTAACAAATAATTGTAGGTTCTAGATAAGAGCGGGACTCGAGCTGTCACTGAGAAAGCAACCGCTGGAGCGCTTAACCCGGTCTCTCCTGCAAAACGAGCAAGGCCGTCAGAGGGACCCGCGGTGGTTTGGACCACGGGGGACCCCTCCGATGCCTAAGTTAGTAGAAGAAGTGGTAGCAACAATAAATAAGTATGCGTAAGATAAATAATACCTGATAGAAGTGGCAACCGCGGAGGGGAGGAGGCAAAACCCGGGTCCTAGTAAAGGGAGAGACGTGAGGCCTCTTGGGGAGAGTGTGAGGCGTGAGGCCCAGGAGTGGATTGCCTGTGTGAGGCGTGAAGCCTGAGATAGAAGGCTCTATGGGGCTAGGGTTCAGTATCGGGTGACGGTTCCCAGAGGAGCTTGGGTTGAATGAAGGAAGTGAGGCTAGTATTTATAGGAGAGAGGAAGTTGTTTGGTGCTGGGCGATAATGCCGGTTTGGGGTAGTACCGCCTAACTTTGCATAATGTGGGGCCGAAGGTAGCTGATTGATTGCAGAAGAGTTGGTACCGCCTCGGTGATGAGGAAGGGGTATTGCGTGGTAGTGATTGGTTGAGAGGGGTGGTGGTACTGCCTGGGTTTGTACACGATAGTAAGAGGATGGTGAGCGCATACTGTGGGTGGATAAGCGACAGTCTAGGTTGGCAGTACTGTGGTGGTGGTGAAGATGGTAGCAGGGGAAGATGATTGTTCACCGAAGGTAGGTAGGCAATAGCTAGGGTTGGCGGTACCGTGGTGGTGGTAAAGGTAGGCAGTAGTTGGGGTTGGCGGTATGATAGCTCTTCACGGTAGGCGTCCTTAGTGAAGTGAGGGAAGTGTACCATGTGCTGGCGCCAAGGTCAGTGCTGCCATTGACCGGTTAACTTGCTAATCTATTTTTATCCCAACAGTTAGCCCCCTACTCCATGGGTGAATGGGAGCTTGCTCACATTCAGCCGTGGAGTGTATAACATCTAAAAGCCAGCTTCCTGCTTATAATCCTTTTGATGGGCTAATCGGAGTGGGAGGTTCCGCTGGGTTGGTGTGGGCGGCAGGAGAGGTTTCTTTTCGGGAATTAGGGTTACTAATATGCTAGAGGTCTCCTTGCAACCTTTTGGATATATTGGCGAGTTCAGGTGGCTCCGCCAAGCTTGCATCGTGTGTTGGATGAATGTGAACTTGTTGTTTGGCGAGTAGATGGTTTCGCCAAGTGTTTCCTGGTGGATGAAGGCTGTTGGCATGGTGGAAGCCAAGAGGTTTTCCTTGGGAGCCGGCGTCTGTAATGCACTCTTTATGGGGAGTTAATCTAAACAGTTGATTTCAAAACAACCCCCTTTGTCTCTTTTTCCTCCGTTTCTTCTTCTTCGTTCTCGTTTCTTCTTATTCTTCTTTGTTTTTTCTCCATTTCTGTTTTACTGTGCTGCTATTTTCACTTTGTTCACGGTTTTTTGCTTCCTCTTGGCCCAAATCTGTCTTGAGGTGAGTGATAATCTTGCTTCGGCCCTTAACTTCTTCTCCAGTATTTGTTATCAAAGATTACCTTTTGCCCTTATCTCTGTGTAACAATGGCAGATGCCACCGGGGTTTCAGATGTCCATGAGCAATGTGTTCCAGCCGAGCAGACCGGTGGTGAGATTGGAGGGTATACCGAGGAAGTTGTTGAAGGGGAGGGTAATGCAATAGGAGTTCCTGAAAATGCTCTCCCTTTTGAGTGCCTTACCAGTGGTGAAGGTGGGGCTTTGGAGGTGTGTGAGGAAGCTACGGTTTCTGAATGGCTAGCTGTGATGCCATCTAAATTTGCTTCGTGGCGTCCTCCAGTTGCACATTGGAGGAGTGAGCAAGCCGGGCTTTCTAAAGAGTTTGCCGAGGCGTTTTGAGCTCGTCCTCTTCATTCTTTTATACAGCAAATAGTAGGCAAAGAAGGGATTGCAATGCTACGTTTCAGGTATTTTTTCCCTGACGATTTCGAGATCCGGGGTCTCAAAGAGAAAAATCTTCTCTCAATTAGAGGAAAAAAACCACGACTCAATCCAGTATCAAACTTTTACGGTAAATTTTAAAAATTACAATCGCTAATTATGACTAAATTCAATACAATTAAAAAAAAAAAAAACACCCTCAATTTTTTCTTCTCTAATTTTTTTTTTCTCTCTTCTTTTTCTACTCCTTAACCATTCACCTCACTCTTTATTTTCTATTTATTTTTCTTCATCCTACTAATTCAACTTCTACCATAAAAAATAACAATTAATAATAAAATAAATTTTAACATTTAACTTTTTCTTTTTTTCCTTTTCCTTTTCTTTTGACATAACAAAATAAGGTATGACTAAACAAAAAAATGAGTTGGATTCAACCGTAAATAGGCTGTGGCAAGTACAGTTTAACTTACCACCAAAAAGGCCGGCACATTACCGCCAAGTAGATCCTACATGGTGTAGGACAAGGCTGGGCATAGTGTTAAATTTTTTATTTAAGCAAGGAGGACGATCGACCCACACACCATCACAAGCTCAACCTGTAAATACCCCTTCCACTAGGAGGGGATATATGACAGGAAAGGAGGAGAACCATCACAATAACAAATCACATAAGGGAATAACATGACTTGGGTCTTGTCTTATTGACCACCAAACCTCATACAGAAAAACTAGTTTTTTATATTAGAGAATTATTAATGATTTTCAGCTCCGACACATGTTTCTAAATGGAAGATGAAAAAAAAAAAAAAATTTGCAAATAAAGAGGAAACACAAAAAATGGAAAAGAATTACTTATTTGTTGCGAAATAAGCCCTTATTTTTCTTGATCAATTTCAAATGCATTGTTCGAAAGGATACAATTGATCAATAACTAGTCTTTTCCCATGCGATGTAAGGGTATGTGGACTTAATCCAAGCGGCAGTTGGAGTTACGAAGTAAAGCCCATAGACACCTTACCTTGAAGCACTTAAGAGTTCAAAACTGAGGTAAAGATAAGCTATAAGTGCAACAATCTATCTTGAGCCAAATAAATGAGGTTTATGTCAGGCACCCTTGTCTCAAGATAACTTGTATAAGTCCAAGCTTAAAAATATTTAGATGGAATGAATTAACTAGGGTCATCAATCTAAGACCAACACTATCAAGCTCAATGTTTGATCATCAAAGCCTTAAATCAATGACTTAATTATAAATTCACATAGTGTACCAATTCGAGGCACCAACCTAAGATCAATGCTATCAAGCTTGATGCTTGGCCTTCAAAGAGTTTTATATTAATGGCATAAGTATCCCTCATCATAGGGAAAATAAAAGGCACAAGTGATGTATGAAAAATTGAAGGGTTTGTAATGGTGTTGGGCCCCTTTGCTAATGCCGCACGTTCCCTTGTAGCCTATGGAGTTAACTACTGCTCCCTGAGTTTCCACAAGTTACTCTTCACACTCAAACCTTGAAATTTTACTATCTGTTAGGGAATAATTTGTAATTAGAAACATGTGTTGAAGTCAATAAGCTACCTTCTCCAAGTCTACCCACTTCTTTATAGATATGTTTGAGTCCATGTTTCCTTTGGCACCTTAGGTAATCGTCTTGAGTTAGGACGTCCTTCTCTTGCAACACTCTTGATAATGTCCTCAAGCTCAAACCTTTGTTCCTTAGAAGCATCCCTGATAACCTCCTTGTGCACTTGTCTCCTTTAAGTTGATTTAATCACATGACAAAATAATGTCATTCCCAAATCATCGAATTTGATGGGTAAACAAAATTTGCTTTCTCTCCGTTTGGATAATTTCAAACTTGCTCTGGATCAAAAGTCAATTTGACTTTTAACAGCTATATGACCATCAAGGAGGCGAAGCAATGTTGAATTTCAGCTCGTTTTCCCTGCTCTATAAATATCTTATCCACCTTAACAATAATTTTTACCATTTACTACTTCGAGTACTCTTCCACCTAGTTCAAGCTAATGGCACCATCGTGGTGGAACAAGTGCGAATTGCAACCGGTTCAACTCCCTTCGAGAGGTTTCTTCCGTTTCCAAAGAAAGGGACTCTTCAAGCCTTCAAACCCAAGGATTTAATCTCTACTTTGTTGACATCTACCTCAGTCAGTGGCTCTTTTGAAATGCTGATAGAGTTTTCAACTTGTTAGGCCATACATATTAGCCTCAAGGTGTACTTTCCTATTGGCTTGCACAGGACCGAGCCCCTCCTCGTAGATTCTTTCCTCATATACGTCGTGATTCTGGAAACCCATGAACTTGTGTAGTGAAGAAGGGATGCAGTAATTGTCATGAAGCTAGTCCCTTCCCAATAATGTGTCATAGCTTGAGGTAGTATCTATGACGAAATAGGTTATTAGCCTACTTATATTGCCAATAAACCCCCTTGGATTTGATAATGGCTCTTGAGAATCCATAGATGGCCACATTCGAGGTGATGAGCTCATCTCTAGATTTACAAATACCTCTAGCATGTAAGAGGAAGGACATTTACGACGGCACCATTATCGACCAAGACCCTATTTACTAAGATGTGGTTGAATCTAGCCTTAATATATGGGGGCTTAATGTGCTTGTTAGGCATAGAAGGTGAGTTAAATATCATCTTGACCGCCTCTAGGCATTCATTGATTAACCTTGAAGCACTAAAATTGAAATCAAATAATAAGGTCTCGAATTTACCTCTGCTGGTGGCCATGACTGCCGCTACCACCTCCACTTGCCCTACTTCATCTGGAGATTCCACGTCTACCTTGAGTTGAGTCTGCTCGATGCTTGCCTTGAACTTGAGGGGCAACAACCATGGTTGTTTACACACCATCTTGGTCAAGGAGCAACCCAAATTGGATTTGTAGCTTCTCATGTGTCTCTTCTGTTACATGTTCCTCCTGCAGGGTTGAATCCTATATAGCTTCAACTTGATGTGATTTCTTCACTTCATCCTCAACCTCAACAGTTGAATAGCTTAGCTGCAATTGATCTTGCGAGTCAGGTGCATTTTCCATGACCTTATATGATCTGGCAAGATCATATTGAATTGAACTTCATTGATGTCAAGAGGACCACAATCATTGGGATAAGTGAACCACAATCATCGCCATCCAAATCTTTACCATTGTCATCATTGACTAGGGCGATGAGGGCCTAACTTTTCCACTAATCATCATCACTTTCTACTTATGATGCGCTGGCTGATCTCTCAAACTTCTATACCCCTTTTGTGGCTTTAGTTCTTTATGCAAATTAGACTAAAGATTCGACCAACAGTCTCGAACCTCGATGATGGGTAGTGGGAAGGATTGGGTGCCTACCTATTGATGGTACCTAATGATGCTAAATTGAGAGGGATTGGCTAAACCTCGTTGATACTGTGAATATCCGAGCAATAACTTAAAGAAGCGCTGTGTAATTTTTATTGAACTCTTTCAAAATAAGAAATAAAAAAAAATCAACTCAAACAAAACAAATCATCCAATAATTTCAATAATCAAAAGCTTCCCTAAAACTGTAAACTAATGGCCTATTTATAAGCACTCTTGTACTCCTATTTGAAATTAAACCCTAAAAACTATCCTATTTTAACACTAACTAAACCTCATATAATCCTAACATAACTCAAAAATCCAAAAACCAAATTACATAATTAGGGAAAAAACACTTAAAATCCTAATTTAATCTTCTCTTGCTGCTACGCTTATTGCTTTGCCAAAAACCGAGCCTAATACGCGACCAAAAGCTGGCGCCCATCTTTTTGTCCTGCATCCTCAATGCGGCCCAAAGCTGCTAACACGTGTGGGCTTGTTTTGCTTGCACGGCCCGCTAGTGTCCTCTTCCCCTGTTGATAAGGATGGTAGGGGCGGGTACTGGGGATGCCTCCTTTATATCCGTATCCGCCACCCAATTTCATACCCGTACTCACCCTATTATCTGTCACGGGTATGAAATGGATACCCAAACCCGCCCCATTACCCCAGGTATCCATTACTGATTCCGTTCCCGCCATAATTTGGGTACAAAATGATTATCCATATCCGCCTGTATTAATTATTTAATACTATTTTTTATTAATTTAACTATTTTTTTATAACACTAATAAATAATTTAAGTAATTAAATTTAAGCACGTATTTTTAATTAAAATTAATTTAATTAAAATTAATTGGATCCAAAATAGAGCGGGTATGGCGGGTATAAAATGGGGCAGGGCGGGTCGGATACTCCCAACTCATACCTGCTACCCGCCACACTTATACCCATACCCGCTCCGCAGGTAACGGGTTTTACCCGCCTCATTACCATCCCTACCTGTTGATGCGTCGTTCCTAGGTCTCCCCGCTTGGGCCTAAGTAGATGGCCTATTTCCCCTGTGCACCACCCAGGCACGCTTCCTACCCAGCGCTGGGCCTCAGCTGCCCTTTGCTCCCTAAGCCCTTCATTCAGTCCAATTGTGAGTCCAGTCATTCTTTGGCTCCGTTCTTTCCTTAGTGTGTCTCAATTGGGTGATTTTCTTCTCTATTTGCATTAGTTTCCTTACCATATGGATTATCTGGATCCATTACCTTGTAACTGACGGCTATACTTTGAATCTTACCCTGAGCGCTAATCATCAGCACCTAATGGGTCTAGGCGCACTTGAAGTTCTTTTCTAGGTCTTTCTCTAACGCCCTCCCTTCAATAGTTTTCTTTTCTAGGTCCTTGTCACTTTGGTCCCAGAAGTTCTTGCTTCGATGGTGTTTATTGTTTTGTTGTCATCCCGCTCCATCTGATCCCCACTCTAGAAGTTGTTGAGGCCAACTCCTGTTTGGTTGGTAGACTATGGGTAGGGCATATAATCCTTCAGTTCTTGTGTAGCATCGGGCTTGGTCTTAGTAAAGAAATACCTTGGGTTTCTTTGTGGGCGATCCATCCACATGATTAGCTAGGTCTTTGAGAATCCGCCTCTTCTTCTCTCAAAGAGCATTTAGGAATAAGGTTGAGGTACCTCAATTCCTTGAGCAAGTGCTGAGATAACCTTGGAACAAAACCTTTGCCAGGGCTTCAATGTTTTAGGTAATCTTCTTCTTCGAGGTTGGAAGGTTATTGAAAACCTCATGTCCACCTTCTTTAATGGATTGCCAGTCTCCCTTCTAGTTTAGGCCCATAGCCAACTCCTCATGGCTTTTTAGTTTCCTTTTCTCTATCTATTTATCCATGAAGTTCTTGAAGACAAAACACTTATATGTAGGATGCAAATTGGTTATATGCCATCTGCATATCTCATCATGGAGTCCCACACTTACCAACGAGAATCTCAGAATCCCTGCCTTAAGGAGCCTATCAAACATGTTATTGACCGTCCTCATGCTCAAGTCAGTCGGGTACTCCATCTCAGAATCCCTACGATAAAATTGCTCATTAATTTGGTTCAAAGACTAAGTTTTCAATTCGAGTGTTTTTATTTCATTAAATTAGACCTCACTCGGGAGAGGATGATTGTCTGTAGGGGTGTAAATGAATCGAGCCGACTTGCAAGCCTTCGTGCACCCACTCATCATAAAGCTCGAAAATCTCGGCTCGTCTTGAGCTTTAGCCAAGCTGACACATTTAGTTTATCAAGTCGAGCTCGAGCATAATGAAGCTTGAGCACATAGGCTTACAAGCCTCAACAAGCCTAGTTTAATATAATTTATTAGCTCCAGTACATCTAACCAAGCCAAGTTTGAACCTAAATAAGTTGAGCCCGAGCCCAAATGAGGCTAGGTTTATCTTAAATGAGCCTTAAAATTGTAAGCTTTGTTCGAAACTAGCTAAGCTAGGCTCGAGCTCAAGCTTGAAGTTTCTGAGTTCAACATGCGTCAAGCTTAGTTCAAGCCAAGCTAAATGTGACGGTTTGAACCTCAAGCTTGACAAGCTTGGCCTCAGCTAGGGTCAAATACACCCATATTATTCTACCCCCATATGGTCTCCATCAGGAAAGACCAATTCCCTAACTTTGATAGCATCTTGAACTATGTTCCTACAAATTATGCAATTTGCAGTAGAATGGGTAAACGAGTCACGCCATCAGCCATAGACTTTCCCCTTCAATATTTTACTGTCTAGGACCTTACGTTTATCCTTAAGTTTTAATTTATTATTTGTCTCAAGCCACTTGAAAACTATAGCTGGTTGAGATGGATTAAACGAATATTCGATATAGAGGTGGCAAATTCAACCTAGCCTGAAAAACCCATGAATTGATTTTACCTAAACCAAGAATTTGCCTTAAATAATTGAACATAAAATTGAAATGGCTCGACTAGAAACTAATATGATCCCATACTTCGCCTGAATCTAAAGTGACCCGATACTCTATTCGACTCAACCTAACCCACCATTAAACTGAACCGACCCTAACCAAAATTACATGAACTCAAATTAACCCAACCTAAGATCCACATCTACCTAAGGTTTTTAAATGCAGTGATTTTTCTTCAAGATTACAAATGAACTTTATACGAGATCATTAAGCGCATATTAATAATAACAATAAATGCAATGGTACAAAAATAAATTATTTGAAATATAATCTAATTTTTTGTAAATAGTTTAATTCACCAAGACACCAAATACTAGAATCATGATGACCCAAAACTCGTACAATCCGACCTAAGATTAACCTCAAACAATCACATCTTTCTTGAGTTGACGCTATTGGTGAATCTAATGCTCCAATTGAGGAGGCCCGTGTGCGTGCTTTACCTTCAATGTTTAAGAGCTGAGAACTGAGGTGGAGATAAGCTTTAGAGCTAAACAGTCTATTTTGAGCCCAAGATAATCAAGTCTATGTAACTTGTACAAATTCAAGTTTAGGAAGATTTAGATGGGATGAACTAAATTTGGACCACTAATATAAGACCAACTCTATCAAGCTTGAGTTTTTTTGTCAAAGCTTTAACCAATAGATCAAGTTTAAATTCACCTAGTCAACTAAGTCTAGGTACCAACCTAAAACTAACATTGTCAAGCTCGAGCCTTGGCTATCAAAACTTTATATTGATGGCACAAACTTCATACCCTAAAGAGGGTTGAGGGAAAAACTGGGGAAGATGGAGATACCTTCTCAAACTTTCATTTGTATTTGATGAAAGCAACGAAATTACAAGTTAGCATACTCAAAGGGGTAAAAATAAATAAAAAAAATTGAAAGGTGTTATATGAAAAACTAAAGAGTTTTTATTGACGTTGAGGCTCTTTATTAAGCCTTAGATTCCCCAATTCATAGCCTATGAAATTAATTGCTGCTCCCTGAGTTTCCGCACGTTGCTCTCTACTTTCGGGCCTTGAACCTCCATGCTCTGCTAGAAAAGCATTTGGCGTTAAAAACACGTGCAGATGTTAACAAACTTTCTTCTTCACATTCACCAACTTCTTCATAGATATTCTAGTCTACGTTTTTTAGTGTTTGACTAATTTACGGATATTACTTAGGCGTATCATTTCAACTTTCAAATCGGTGACATTATTGTTCAGACTGGGTTGGACTCGTATTATTCTATTTTCTAATTCACAGGTATTACTTATGTATCGTGCTCTTTCAGAAAATTGGGAACATGTACCACTTAAACGCATTTTCTGATTTTCTATATTGCCAAATCGAAAAACGAAAATAGGAGATGAAAAGAAAAAGCGCAATTATTTTATGTTATCAAACAGTCCCGAAGTATTTGACATGTTACCTATTACGCATGCAAGGCTAACTTTAATTTATAAGTCTAGTTGTATTCACTTTCAGTAAATATGAATACTTAATTGCATTGATTATCAACCAATACGAGTTTTATTCATGTTCGGCCATATATGACAAATCTGAAGGGTGAAACAAAGACGCTGTAAAATTACTAAAGTTAGTTTATGCATTTCAATTTCACTAGTTCCATAAATTCAAAGATTAGTATCTACAGTTAAAAGGTAAGACTCTTTCCTCTTTCTTTTAATAACTAGTGACAAGCGTCGCGCTGCAAAATAGGCAAGCCTGCAAAAATGAGACCTGAGCAAGCCTGTATAAAAACATGCCATAGAACAAAATAACTACCCAACATCACAGCCTCAAAAAAACAAAAGGAAATTATAAGTAATACTAATTATTTTTAAAAGAGTACATCATCATTGGAGAGGACTAATAACAGAAAGAGAAAGAATCAATACAACAAAATAGAGAGGGAGAGTAGACAATCATCTGCATTAGTGATTGTTTTCTCGACTTTGCTCTAAATTGATTAGAAATTAAGTCTGATTGCTATCCGACAATTTCTCGATCTTGCACCAGATTAATCAAGCTATGCATGTAAGAAAATGTGTATGATGTGTATTATTAGAAAAGGAGCAGTGCCTATGGGTTGTCAAGAATAGAGCCAACAATGAAAACGTAAGCTGTGAGAAAATATGTTGATATTTAAAAAAAAAAAAAAAAAAAAAAAGAAAAAAATTTAATCAGTAGGGGGGCAATCACGTTGATATTTCTGTTTTTGGTCACCAATAATAGAAGAACTTGCAAGTGATCTTGAATCTTCAAAAGATAAAGAGGGAAGGGGGCCATCACCTTGAAAAAGTATGCAACCTTATCTGTGCTTTTGGTACCTTATTTGGCAACCACCTCATCTGATAAGCCGATGCGAGGTTACCTCAATATGAATCAGACAAATTATTAGGTACAGCTAATGTTTTCTCTTTAATCTCTAGGAAAGATAAATTTAACAAATGTTTCATGTGAATTTGACCAAACCAACCAAAAAGAATGAGGAGCCAAAAATATTAGGCCACCGCTGTAATGTTTCATGTGAATTTGACCAAACCCACCAAAAAGAATGAGGAGCCAAAAATACTAGGCCACGTCTGATTTGTTTATTCATTTACTTATTGTTAAACATCAAAATCACACCCATCCAACATTCAAAAAAACAACAAAAGAGTTCATCTACCATTCAATAGATATACGTACGGCAGAGTTCGGTAAGATCACATTGAAAAATATCACCATCACAAATTAAGAATTATTGGCCATACCATGCCAAACCAATTCATTTGCAGGGCCATGATTATCAATCAACGATCCAAACACGGAAACACGGAGGACTTGGTTGAACGGAAAGGGTAGAAAAAAACAACAGTTTCAATTCAACTGCAGACCCCCAGCCTGCCAGCCTTTTGTATTTCTTTTTTTGATCCTAAACATAAGCTCAACAAGGACACAATCTAAATGCAAGGAACTTATAACATAATAATAATAATAATAATTAATTTAAGAAGCTAAATGGTTAAAAGATGTACAATCATGGAAATTGAAGATCATGCAGGTGTAGGATGATCAGCTGCAGATGAAACCGAAGTCCAAACAATGTCCTTGAGGGCTGGGCGTAGCTCTTTGCTACAGAATTGGTTGTATTCGAGGGTGTCTCCGTTGTCCTTCTTCACCTCCACCATCAGGAAGGACGGCGTCACTGGGAATATCTCTGCTGCTATGGCCAGTTTACCCTTCCTACCACTCTCTTGTCCCTGCAACCTCACCATCGACTCCCCTGCTTTCCTCACGTTGAACCTCCCCCCCTTCATCGCCACCTCCTCTAGCTTTGATATCACCGTGCTTGCCGGCCTTGTTGTCGCAAACCTCATCTCCTCTCTCTCTTCCTTCTTCTCCTCGAACAACCGCGACAGATCGAATCCCTGCGATAGCGATATTATGTGGAACGCGTTCAAAGTCTCCGGTTCCTTCAATTTCATCTTCTCTGGATCCGGGTATGAATCCGAATCCTCTGGATCTCGGATTTTAATGACCGGAACGACTGTTGGTGGTGACGACGACATCCTCAACCACTTGGACAGCCTTATCTTCTCGATGGAGATCCTGGCCTTAGGATCCGGATCGAGCATTTTGGTGATCAACCTCCGCGCTGCCGGAGAAAACCAAGCGGGGCACTTGTAATCTCCCTTGAAGATCTTGCGGTACATGCGGATGAGGTTGTCGTCATGGAAGGGAAGGAAACCAGCGAGAAGAACGAAGAGGATGACGCCGCAGGACCAGATGTCAGCCTTGACACCATCGTAGCCCTTCTTGCTGATGACCTCAGGGGCCACGTAGGAAGGGGTGCCGCAGCTCGTATGGAAGAGCCCGTCCGACTTGAGGTGCTCCGAGAAGGTGCTCAGCCCGAAATCGGTTACCTTGAGGTTACCGTCCTCGTCCAAGAGCAGGTTCTCCGGCTTGAGGTCGCGGTGGTAAACTCCCCTGCTGTGGCAGAAATCAACAGCTGATACGAGTTGGGAGAAGTAGCCGCGGGCGTCGTCTTCGCTGAGCTTTCCCTTTGCGACCTTGGAGAACAATTCACCGCCACGGACGAGCTCCATGGCTATATAAATATTGGATTTGCTGGCCATGACCTCGTAGATCTGGACGATGTTAGGGTGCTTGACCATCTTCATGACGCTAATCTCACGTTTCACCTGCTCCGTCATCCCAACCCGGATGATCTTCTCCTTGCCGACTACCTTCATGGCCACGCTCTTGCCAGTCTGCAGGTTGCGGGAGTGGTAGACCTTGGCGAAAGTGCCATGGCCCAACAGCCGGCCTAACTCGTACTTGCCGTGAAGCGCGCTATGCCTTAATTGAGACGGATCTAATGAACAGGCTTCTTCGCCCATCTTACTTTCTAGGATTATTGGATTTGGGTTTTGATTTTCGTCTTTGTAAATCAAGAAGCAGCTGGAAATGAAGAGAAACAGAGAGAGGGAGATTGGAAAAAGGAGAAGAAATCAGCTACCCGTCTTCGACGTGTTTGCGATGGGAATTACGGCCGCCGAGGATGTGGTGGTTTTCGTGGGCATTACCATGATGAGAGTAAGGATTAAACAATGACAGACCTCTCATGTCTGAGCATTCCTCTGGGTTCTGACTCCCCCTCACAGCCCTTTGTATGTCTTCCCCTTGTTTGCCCCACAGAGAGAATTAGGGTTGCCGCGGCGCTCCCTGATTTGGGAAAGGGGAAAGATTGTATTGTGTTTGTGTTTGTGTTGTGTTGTTGCTACCCCCCTCCTCGTACCCAAAAGGGTTTTATTTTTATATGGGTGGGTCTGGGTGGTGGGGGAGTGTTTCTCGTATTTTCTATTAATAAATTCTGAATTGTAAAGCACATTCGAGTAGGAATTAGAATTGCCTTTCGCGTTTTGCACAGATCTTAATCCTACGGTCTTCATTTTGAAGCTTTTAACCTGGATTTGTACACGTGTCAATTTCTCCTCCCTCCATTTATTTCTTTTGATTGGGTTATCTTATTCATATTTGATCGAAGTGTGTCCGACGCGGCCTTAGATTTGCATCCTTATCGTAATGTAGCCGCAGTCTATCATCTTTAAAGGAATATATGTAATTATATATTTTTTAAATTATTGTCAATATTAAATTAACTATTAAGTTTTATTATATGCCAACTGGTGATGGTGAACAAAAAAAAAAAAAAACATATATTATATGTTAACTATGTGTATTTTTAAAATATTTATAATATTACCTAGTTAATAAGTTGGTTTAGTCCATTAATATCGAGTTTTATAGCATTTGCATCACCTGATGTTAATATGTACTAGCTTTATTTTTGTATGATATACGGGTAGTATTTATTGATTTCTATATTTTGTAGCCCTAATTTTTTGCATCGAACTAACATATTATTTGATCAGTTGTTCACAATTTTGTTAAGTTTACATAATTTTTATAGTAATAACTGTAAAAAGGTTTCAATAAAAAATATAATAAAATATATTGCCTATTGTAAGTATTTAACAAAAAAATTTATTTTTCTCTTTTTCTTTTATGAATTTTTTTCTTTTATAGATTAAATCCAAAAAGTTTTAAAAAAAATTTTATGTTTGGTTCTTGGAGGTTTATTTTTTTCTTTTTTTGGAGTAAATACGAAAAATCGTCCAACTTGATTTAATAACCAAAAAATAACTCAACTTTATTTAATATACTGAATTGGTGGTTAAGTGTGACGCATGGTATGACGCTCCGGTTTATTTTGGTTGAAAAGTTAAAACCTCTAAACTATTAGTGAAAATAAATATAACTGCCCTAATAATCAAAGATGCTACAAAGTATTAAAAAAATATTAACGTACCTATATAATTGCAATTAATTGATATTTGCTCCGTGGAAAAGGATGTTGGTTCAGGATAAAAAGATTTTTGTCAAATGCTGCCTTGATAATTTTTTTTTTTACATTAATTTCTCCCTTGATCACCAAAATAAATTAAATACTATAATAAATATAATTTTTAATTGAAAAATATAAAATGAACCATATTTTAAACTCTTCTAGAAGTATTTTCCTAACCCAAGATTCAAAAACTTTCTAAATTGCCCATGATGCCTCCGATATCTCATATATCTTCAATGTTCTCCTACCACAATTACATATGAATCTCTTTATATTTTAACATTTAACTTGATATTTTGAGTACACCAAGCAAAGTCGTAATAGATTAATTTTTTTATAGTACAAATACCATAAAGACCTCTCGAATTATACCATTAATCAAAATTAAAGTGACACCGAACTTATAATTTTATCCTTAATGCCTCTAAACTATTAGTAAAAATTACTTCGTTTTTAATTTAACCAAAGATGCTATAAACTATTAAAGAAAAATATTAGCGTACCATTATAATTGCAATTAATTGAGATTTGATCTATGAAAAAGTATGTGAGTTGAGGATGAAAATATTTTTGTCAATTGCTCCCTTAATGACCCAAACATTTGTTTGCGAAGTATGATGTGTGTGTAGAATTTTGAACACTTGCTTGGTTATAAATATCAAGAAAATGATGTATATCTTGATATGGTGAACTTAAATGGTATTGAGTTAATTTCAGTGAAAAAATAATTAGTATACCGTAAAAGTTTTAAATAAAAAATATGACTAAATGTATTTTCTATTTTAAGTCTTTAACAGAAAATTTATTTTCCCTTCTTTTTTTGTGAATTTTTTTTCTTTATAGATTAAATATAGAAAGTCTTAAATTAAAAATTTATTTATTTTATTTAATTTTGGTTTGTGTTATTTAGTAAAAAGATATACAAAATAATTGGGTGACGAAATTATTTTATTAATTTTTCTTGGAAAATAAAAAATAAGAAAAAAAAGGAGATAAAAAGGGTATTTAAAAGTAGGATTAGAAAAAGAAAAATAAGAAAAACGAAAAAATGTAAGAAAATATTAAAAAAATATAACTAAAAGTATTTCCTATTTTAGCCTTAAACAGGAAATTTATTTTTCTTTTTTTGACTTTTCATATCTCATCGAGTTAAAATTAATCCTTCCTAGCAGTAGCCATGCAAAATGCAGCATTTCGTGGATTAATTACGAAAGGTCTTAAACTTATTAAATTTTTTTTTGTTCTTGGAGGTCTAACTCACGGCCTATTTTTAGATTACATAAGAGAAGTCTAAAATTAGGAATTTATTGCTTCATGCAAGACTATACATTTGACATAGTGCGTTACGATTTTCATCAAACTATCTAGCTATAACTTTTCTTATAGAAAAGAAAAGTTAGAGCTGGATAATTTTTTGATTAACAAATATTGAGATGGCAATGGGGCGAGCGAAACCCGCTACTTGCGGGTAGCCACCCTGCTCGTATGGGTATAAGTGGGTACCTGTCATGGCTCACTCTATATCCACCGCGCTTTATTTTGTATGCAATTAACATTGAAAGTGCAAATGCGTGTTTAAATTTAATAATTCCAATTATTTATCAATTTTATAAATAAAAAATTTTTCTTAAAAATAGTATTAAATAACTAATAAGAGAGGGTATAGATAATAGTTCTGTATCCACATTAAGGAGGTACGGGCCGGGTAATAGATTTTCGCAGGCAATGAGGCGGGTAGGGGTACAGGTCTGTGTCCGCCGGGAGGGTACGGGTATGCACTTCGTACCTGTGGCGGGAACCCTTTTTTATTTTTTTATGGATTAAATACAAAAAGTCTTAAATTAAAAATTTGTTTTCTTTTTTAATTTTTGAAACTTTAATGAATTAAGTTTTGTTGTATCTTAGTTTTGTTCTCTAATGCGTAGATCTTATAAACCAAAGTCAAACTTCACGTATCTCACTCGGTGAAAATAAATCCTTCGTTACCGTAGCCACGCGAAATGCTGCATTCCGTGGACTAAATATTAAAGTCAGAAATTTAATATTTTTTTGGATTCTTGCAGGTTTAACCCGCGGCCTGTTCTTGGATTACATAAGAGAAGTCTTAAATTAAAAATTTATTAATCTCAATTATTAATACCAATTATTTATTAATATTATAAAAAATAATATATTTAATCTACAAGTAAATACCAAAAAAGCAAAATAAGAAAAAAGCAAAAAGCAAAATAAGGAAGCTTTTAAGAAAAAAGGAAAAATATAAAAAAAAGGATTAAGGATTAAGGGACTTTTTAGGGGGAGGAACTTCACAATTATACATTAGACTAGGTTCGTTCTCGACAATATGCGGTTGGTATTTATTGGTCATTGTATTTTATACGTGTAATTTTTTGTATCGAACTAACATCTTGTTTGATCAGCTGTGCATAATGTTGTTCAATTTACATAATTTTCATAGTAGTAACTGTAAAAGTTTTCAATAAAAAATAAGACAAATTATATTTCCCATTTTGAGTCTTTAACAGGGACTTTATTTGTTCTTTTTTCTTTTACGGATTTTTTTTTATGGATTAAATACAGAAAGTCTTAAATTAAGAATTTATTATTATTATTATTAATTTTTAATTTTTTTGGTTATGGAAGGTTTACTTGATTTTCTTTTATAGACTAAATACAAAAAATCTTAATTCGAAATTGTTGGAGGTGTAACCAGTACCCTATTCTCGGATTACATAAGAGAAGTATTAAAATAATAATATATTGCCGTAATATTTCCTTTACTATTTTTGGTTCTCGGGGGTCTTTTTTTTAGAACCTTTTTTTATTTTTGTATAGGTTAAATACGAAAAGTCGTAAATTGAAAATATGTTTTCCTTTTTAATTTTTGGAACTTTAATGAATTAAGTTTTTTCGTACGTTAGTTTTGTTGTATAAGGCGTAGATCTTATAAATCCAAGTCAAAATTATATACCTCACCGGGTTAAAATAAATCCTTTCTTACAGTAGGCACGCGAAATGTCGCACTTCGTGGACTAAATACGAAAACTCTTTATTTTTTTTTGAGATGTCGGAGGTCTAACCCGCGCCCTCTTCTTGGATTACATAAAAAATTTACTACTTTATGCACGAATATACTTTTGGCATAGTGCGCTAGGGTTTTTATCAAAATAACCCAATTATAACTTTTCTATCCCAAAAATGATCCAACTCAAATAATTCAATTTTAAAAGATATTGAATTGATGGTTTAGTGTGGCGCATGGTATAACGCTCTGGTTTATTTTGGTAGAAAAGTTGGGCGGGGCGGGTACGGAGCATGGCGGGGCAGGTAATGGATATCCGCGGATAATGAAGCAGGTAGGGGTACGGGCCTGTAACCGCCGGGGTGGGTAAGGATATGCACTTCATACCCATGGCCAGTAATGGGTCGGGTACAGGTATAGGATTTAGGTGGCGAATGCGGTTAGTTTTGTTGTCTAGTGTGTAGATCTTATAAACCAAAGTCAAACAGGGCAGGTATGGGTATAAGTGGGGACTCGCCCTGCGACACTCTATACCTGGCCCACCCGACTTCAAACCCCCCATACCCGGTTGATTTTGTGGCAATGAGGCGGGTGAAACCCTCTACTCGCGGATAGGGGCCTCGTTTGGGACGGGTACAGGTATAAGTGGAGACCTGCCCTGCCCCGCTCCATACCCACTTCGCTTCACCTCATATCTACATACGCGCTTTATTTTATACATAGTTAATTTCAAATTAAAAAATATGTATTTAAATTCAATAATCTAAATTATTTATCAATGTTATAAAAGAGATAATTTATTTTTAAAATAGTATTAAATAACTAATAGGAGTGGGTATAGATAATCTTATTTATCAATGGTTAAGAAAATAATTTGTTTTGTAAAGTAGTATTAAATAACTAATATGAGCAGGTATAAATAATGGTTTTGTAAGCACATTAGGGCAATGGGGCGGGTACTGGTATAAGATTTGGGTGCCAGGTGCGGGTATGGAGGAGGCGCCCCGTACCCGCCCCGCCCCACCCCACCCCATTACCCTCCCTTTGATACGTTGAGACATAATTGGATTACTTTTAAATTAATTATTATTGGGTATCCACTTCATACCTGTGACAGGTAATGGGATGGGTATGGGAATAGGAATTGGGTGGTGGGTACTGTTAGTTCTGTTGTCTAATGCTTAGATCTTATAAACCAAAGTTAAATGAAGCGGGCTCGGGTATAAGTGGGGACCCGCCCAGCCATGCTCCGCACCCGCCTCGGCCCACCCCATACGCACCAATGGTTCATTTTGTATATAGTTAACCTTGAAGTTAAAAAATATGTCTTTAAATTCAATAATCCAAATTATTTACCAATGTTATAAAAAAAAATAATTCATTTTTAAAAAGAGTATTAAATAACTAATATGAGCGGGTATAAATAATCGTTTTGTACGCATATTAGGGTAATGGGGCGGGTATACGGGTATGGAGGAGGCACGCCGTACCCGCCTGCTCTATTGCCACCCTTTTAATAAGTTGAGATATAGTTGGGCTACTTTTAGATTAATTGTTGTTGTAGTTGATGTTTAATATTAAATAACAATTGTTGATGTTTAATATACAAATTAATTAGGTGATCAAATTATTTTTTTTAAAAAAAAAGGGAAATAAAAGGGTAAATATATAAGAATTAGGATTGGAAAAAAAAATTAAGGAAAAAGGAAAAATTAAAGAAAAAGGAATTAGATGAAAAAGGTAAATAAAAAAAAAGGAAAAATCTAAAAAAAAGGATTAAAAATGGGGGGCTTTTGAAGGAATTTAACTTCTCTATTATATTTATAAAGATTCGTAGGAAATATATTTTCTATTTTTCTTTCAAAATACTTTTATATTTTTATAAAATTTAAATAATATGTAAATTTGTTTGCCCTCTTAAATTAGCTCATAGTAAATTTAAAAATGTACTTATTGCAACTTGAGGTAAAATAAGTTACAATTGCAGATAATTAGTCACAATTGATTATGTATATTACTCTCGATATTTTTAGGCGTAGTTGACTTCAATTTGCACTCATGTTAATAAATGTGAATTAAATAGATAACCCAATTTGAGCAGTGTAAAACTCTTATCAATATCTGAACTTGAATGCTAAAAGTTGAGAACTGCAATGCAGATGCATTTGAGAGCTTCATATCCTACCTTAAGCCTAATTCGAATAATTCTATCACCTCATGGGGGATCCGAACTCTTCATATTCAACTCAAACTTCTTCAAAATAGGACAATTGTTGAAGAGTGAACCTCCTTCCTTCACACTTGCTTTCAATTTTGCAACTGTCCTTCGATACTTAAGTTTAACTTGAACAACCCAGACATTACCTCAAGCACGTGTCAAACACGTATTTCATCTAATTGAAACGACACCATTCTCAAACCTGTGTTTTTAATGGGTTCCTCCCATGTTGGGGTTCTTTTGTACTTTAAATAATGAAGACTTGATATATTTGTCCGATATAACAATACTAATAGATTTCATTTTTTAAAACAGCTCATCTGTTCTTTACAAAATGTTGCTGCATTCAACATCAGGAGTTGAAAATGGGACAAATGACACTCGTTAAAGATGAATTGCTGAGGTTTTAAGGATAAATAGGAAGAATAAAGGTAGAAGATTAAAATCATATGGTAATTGAAGGGCCAAGACTTTTTTTGAGCACAAGGTCCAAGACTAAAAGCGACGAAAAGGTCTAAATATATCCGACGTGGATACAAGCAAGCAGAGCATCATATACAACACATTCCCCCATCATTATTCTTTTTATATATATAGGTGGATGGACGGTGGACCCCACTACTACTTATCCTTTCATTTCTAGTGGGTCTGCTGGCCGGCCGGTTCGCTTCGGACCACTTGCTGCTCTTGCTCCAGCCTGTCATCTATCAATTTGCACTTTACTTTTATCATTCTCTTTTAGAATCATGTCATCTGTGCTGGTAGTTGGGTTCTATTGCGAAAGATTTGCTATTACAAATGCAATTTAACTTCTACAAAAATGCGACTAAATGAATCTACGGAAACTTATTTCCAGTGTGTTAAGGCTCTTTCTGATCAATTGGCTGCTATACGTTGTCTTGTTGCTCCAAAAGATTTGATTTGCTGTATGTTACACAGTCTTCTCGAGGAATATCAGACCTTTGTTGATACTCTCACTCATGCAAATATGGAGCTGTCATATGAAAAGCTAGAGTTTAAATTGTTGCAAAAAGACAGTAAAATTGCACTTAGGCATTGTGTTTCGTCATCTCTGACAAGTCCGCAATCTCATGCCATTGTTGCTTTTGAGTCGTTGTCTCGAGGTCAGGGTAAAGGTCCTCATAGTAGCCATGTTGGTCGGATTTGTTCCTTACAGGGTCATACAGGCTTATGGTGCCACAATCGCTTTGATTATGCCTACACAGCTGATGGTGTTCCTCGTTGTCCTTTGGTAACAGAGTTGATTCTGCCTGGTATCTTGATTCAGGTGCTACCTCACACATGACTCCGAATGAAGCTATGTTGTGCAATTTAGTTCCATATTCAAGCTCTAACCAAGTTATGGTTGGAAGCGGCGACTTACTTTATATAGCTCATATTGTTTCTGCAAATTTAAAAACCCCACAAAAAACCCTAAAATTGTGTGACGTTTTACATGTTCCCACTTCATCTCACAATCTTTTGCCCATTAGTCGGTAATGTGATGATAATAATTGTACCATTAATGCGTCTTCTATTTTCGTTAAGGACAATCTCACGGGAAACATGATACTCCAAGCTAAAATGGATGGCTCATTGTATCCCATACATACTTGTTTAGTGGTTGCACATGTCTTTTCAGATCTTCTTCATCATCATTTCGACCATCCTAATTCTAGGGTTTTGTCTACACTTTTTAATAAAGAAACTTGGTACAATTTCATTTAAGTCATTATCTTTTTGTTTAGAATGTCATTTAGGCAAATCACATTGTTTACCATGTTCAATGTCCATATGTTCTACCACTAAACCTTTATATTTAGTACATTTCAATGTTTGGTCATCTGTTGATGTTTCAATTGATGGATAACGGTATTGGGTTATTTTGTGGATGATTACTCTAGGCATACGTAGTTTTTTTCTATGAAATACAAGCCTAAGGTCTTCATTCATTTCAAAACTTTCAAAGCTCAGGCTTAGACTCTTTTGCAACACCAAATTCTAATTTTTCAATAGGTGTTTACTCCCCAAACTCGAGGAAGTTGCGATAACGCCATTTAAAGATAAAAGGACATGTGCGTGACAAGAGGAGCCATGCTCGAGGCATAAATGGCTTTTTAAATAGAAGTAACGGTTTCTCGACTCAAACTAATTAATGAGTTAAAAAACTTTGAACAATAACAGCCTCTCAAGATGGCTGGAAGGGGTAAAAGGGGGTCAAGCTCGAGGGATTATCAAGAAGACTGCGAGAAAGGTAGTTTCCATGCTCGAGACAGTTACTTGGAAAACATATCAAGGAACATGGGAGTCTAGAAAGGCCTTGAGAACGTGTGACAATACACGTTTAATGCCAATTCATCACGGAAAGGAGGCATTAAGGCTGAACATGAGATAGATATGCCTAGTTTTTAGGGCACAACAATTAGAATTTAGGTTTATAAATATAGGGAACTGTTTGCATTGTAAGGTGTCCAACACCTATCACAAAATTTCTTAAGTTTTTATAACACACTCGTGCTTTATTTCTTTCCTTTCCTAGGAGTAGTGTAACTTAGTTTGTAGCTTCTTGTTTTACTTTTCATCAAGGCAATACAATTCTCGGGTTTCAGATATGAACTACTTGTTTAAAAATGTTCCCACAATCGACAGGTTAAGATTTGAGTCATTAGTTTAAGACTTTGATGGCCAAGCTTCGAGCTTGATTGAGTTGGTCTTTAAAGTCGGTGCCGCTATTTAGTAAGCCAGGTATACTTAGGTTTGAGTCACGGTTTCAGGGCTTTGACGGCCAAGGCTAGGCCTTGATTGCATTGGTCTTAATCCAGTGACCCGAATATGATTCGCTCCATTTTAATTTTGTCAAGCTTTAACTCATTCGAGTTATCATAGTAAAGGGCGCAGGCCTAAAAATCTGTAGACTCGGGCTTGTGAGTAACTGTTGAACTCTTGAGCTTCTCTCCAACCCCAGTTCCTAGCTCTTTAGTGTATGAGCTAAGGTGTATGTGGGCTCTGCTCCGTCATCCCAACTGCCACTTGGGCCAAGTCCATGTCCCTTTTATTTATTGCGCAATTATTAAACCCAAAAAACTACAAAAAATATAATTTAGAACTCCTTAATTGAAGCAAGTGCATAATCCACATTTAAATTGCAAATTGGAGTTGGATTCACCAAAATCATCAATCCTCTTCAAAGGTGATTGATTAAGGTCAAGCAATTGCAGTTCAATAATTAGACTTGCTCCCGAGTCAAAGCGAGTCCTTTTGCTATATGTTTGTTTGATTTTGTATTTATGGTGACCACATATACACTAAAACGGACAAAAGGAGCGAACAATGGAGGTAAGGAATTTGATCAGAATCCTTTTCATGATTCTTTTATGGAGCATGACATTTCGTTTTGTATGTCTTGTCATGACACTCCTCAACAAAATGGAGTGGCAAAGTGCAAACATCACCATCTAAGTAAATGGCTCGTACAATGCTCTTTAATGCTCGTATGCCTCCCAAATTTTGTGTTGATGTGGCACATACATTGGTTATCATCCTCCCACACTGGCCCTTGGTAACCTCTCTCCCTATGAACTCTTGTTTCATAAAGTTCTTGATTACTCTATTCAGGGTTTAGGGTTTTGGGGGGTTTAAGGTTTAGGGTTTTTTAGGGTTTAGGGTCTTGGGGTTAGGGGTTAGGGGTTTTGGGTTTAGGGTTTAGAGGAGGGTTTAGGAACTGTTCACGCGCGTGGGCCTCTAGCAATTTGGGGAGTGATTAGGGGGCGATCTGGGTGATTTTTTGTCACGCACTGGGGCACGTGCTGTCGTACGAGGGTGGGTTCGGTGGTGTTTTTTCGCCGGTGCCTCCACTTCCTAGTGGTGGCGCCCGCTGGTGATTCCGGTGACCGTAGGAGGGCGTAATTCTAGAGAGAGGTTGCTAGAGTTTTGTGGCGACTGGTGTTTTTGCGTAGGATGTGGGGCTCCATTCCGGCAAGCCCATCACCAGCGTCTTATCCTTGGTGGTTCATCTCTCTCTGCTTGTCCTTCTGGTGGTTTCCCGATTGTCCCTGGTGCTGGGGGGCTGGTGGTGGCTGTGGTTTCTCTCTCCTCGCGTTCTCTCTCTTCGTTTTTGGAGCAAACGCACATAAGTCTTCTTGGTTCCTTTGCTGGTCGTCTTTGCTAGGTGTTGGTTTGGGGTTTGGGATTTGCGGTTTGGGGCTTAGGGTTTAGAGGAGGGTTTAGGAACTGTTCACGTGCGTGGGCCCCTAGCGGTTTGGGGGGGTGGATTGGGGGGCGATCTGGGCGACCGTAGGAGGGTGAAAATCGAGAGAGAGGGTGCTAGGGTTTTGTGGCGGCTGGTGTTTTTGTGTAGGACGTGGGGCTCTGTTCCGGCAAGCCCATCACCGGCATCTCGTCCTTGGTGGTTCGTCTCTCTCTGCTCGTCCTTCTGGTGGTTACCCGGTGGTCCCTGGTGCTGGTGGGCCGGTGATGGCTGCAATTTCTCTCTCCTTGCGGGTTCTCTCTTCGTTTTTGGAGCAAACGCATGTAAGTCTTCGTGGTTCCTTTGATGGTCGTCTTTGCTGGGTGTTGGTTTGGCGTTTGGGGTTTGTGGTTTCGGGTTTAAGGTTTGGGGTTTAGAGAAGGGTTTAGGAACTGTTCATGCACGTGGGCCTCTAGCGATTTAGGGGGCTGATTGGGGGCCGATTTGGGCGATTTTTCGCCACGCACTAGGGCACGCGCGTGAGAGCATGTACATTGTCATACGAGGGTGGGTCTGGTGGCGCTGCATTCGCCGGTGCCTCCACTTCCTGGTGGTGCCGCCTGCTAGTGATTCCGGCTACTGTAGGAGGGTGAAAATCGAGACAGAGGGTGCTAGGGTTTTGTGGCGGCTGGTGTTTTTGCGGAGGACATGGGCTTTATTCCGGCAAGCCCATCACCGGTGTCTCGTCCTTGGTGGTTCGTCTCTCTCTGCTAGTCCTTTTGGTGGTTGCTTGGTGGTCCCTACTGGTGGTGGGGCGGTGGTGCTACGGTTTCTCTCTCCTCGTGTTCTCTCTCTTCGTTTTTGGAGCAAACGCACGTATGTCTTCTTAATTCCTTTGCTCGTCTTTGCTGGGTGTTGGTGGCCGATTTTCGACCAGTTGTTTGGCCGGCGAGGTTGGCGGCAGCTAGTGCTTGGCTGGTTGTTTGGAACCCTAATTTTCTAGGGTTTCACTTCTTGTTCTTTACTGCTTTGATTCATGCACCATGTCTGAGGTGCGTGGCGCTGTGGCTGTGGGTGGGGGTGGGGGTGGGGGTTCGGGTCCGGTGGGTGCTGCTGCGGGTGCCACCACTTGGGTTGACCGGGTTCGCTCCATCGATTTGAACACCTTACAATATTCCCGTACTTATTGACGGCAAGCCTTTAGGGGTTGTCCCTAATTAGGTAGTTGACTCCACCAATGATCTATGAGAGCGTTGTTTGGTGGGTAGGCTCATTGGCATAGGGTTGGCTTACTCTCGTGCTCAGGAGATTGCTAGCTTTCTTTGAGGGGATAAGGGCCTTGAATGTGTTCTATCTAATAGAGAAGTGTACTACTTTTAGTTTTGCACTAGAGTGCATGTTGAGAATGTTCTGTTAGGCGATCCTTGGTTCTTCAAGGGCGTTTGCATGTCCCTTCAGCTTTGGAAGGAGGGACTAACTATGCGTAAGAAGTGCCAAACAGCTCCTGTTTGGGTTCGAATATTTGGTCTTCCTCTATCTCTTTAGAAGCCAGCCGAGATTAGTATTGCTAGCAGCACGGTTGGTGTGCCCTTGTTCATGGATAAGATCACAACTAGTGGCACTCGTCTGGGTTATATACGGGTCTGTGATGAGGTGAAGGCCACAGCCCTTGTGCCGCAGGAGACCTTCATTGAGGTGCGTGGTGCACGAGTCCGTCTTGGTATCACGTGCGAAGCTATGCCTAAGCACTGTCCAACTTGTATGGTGTTTGGGCATGACCAGGAGGCTCCTACTATGGCTGCCCCAGTGTTAGGGCGAAAAAAGAAGAAAAAATCGAAGAAGAAGGCTGGGGCGATGGGGGCTGATGAGGCCACAGTCGTGGCACCGGCGCACGTGGCGCCGCCTGGTGCAGTCGACGTGGCTATTGGTGGTGCTGAGGATGGTGCCGTGGCTACTGGCGGCGACGGTGATGTTGTGGTTAGGGAAGGGGTGGAAGTGAGAGAAGGGGCGATTGTACCCCCTGCCACTGGTGGTGGGCCGCCACCAAGAGGCAACCCACGCCCTATGGCCCACACTGGGCCAGGGCTGGGTCTGGATGAGGCTCCCCAGGCCCACAGCGGGGGGGAGGGGTACTCGGCCTGGCCTGACCGACCCGCATGGGTGCCGGGCCCAAGGCATGAGCCCACGAGGCTCCCTACCCACGCCCACTCATGGGCTCTACCAGGCCCAAATTGGGCCTGGTCTCCCTTTCATCACAAGGGGACATGGAGGTCCCCTTGGCCCACGATAGTGAGCTGCCGCTGGCCACGCCGGCCACGGCAGCGGCTGGGCTGCTTAACAGCCCGGTCTTAGGTAACGGAGGGCGGACCACATCGGTCTCGCCCACAGGGTCGTCTCATCTCTGTGTGAGCCCTACCTAATCCACTAGCGGGTCCCGTGTTTCTTGCTCTGACTCATCTTCGGGGTGCACAGGAGAGCTCTTCGCCTGAGGATTTGGAACATGCTATGGTTCCTTTTGAGGTTGAGGAGGCTAAGGAGGCCCTTGTTGGGATCGTGGAGCCTCTTGCTTGTGTTAAGTGTCGGTCCGCGAAGACAGTTCCTAGTATCGAGTCTCCAAACCGGTATGCTCTATTAGCTGAGGAGCGGACGGGGGAAGTGTCTACATCTGATGCTCCACCCAACCCTCCTCTAGCCTTTCGTGTTACGCGCTTTGCTGCTGCTCAGGCTACTCAGGGTGCTTTGGCTCCTAGGGGTACTTAGGATGGTCCGGGGGCTCGTGGAGGCCGCAGAGGCCGTGGGAGTTCAAGATAGTTTTCCAGTTTCCCATGATAGGATGCTGGAATGTGAGGGGGTTTAATAACCCCCAATACTATCAGTGTTGTGCGTGGTTGGATCGCTTCCAGTCGCTTGAGTTTAGCTGGCTTGTTCAAGACCAGGACCAACCCGGTTGATGTTGCTTCTGCTGTTACCCACTCTGCCGAGGGGTGGCAATTTTTGATTAGTGGGGTGCGACCTCGTGGGTGCCGCATCATTATCTTATGGGATCCGTCCTTCTACCATGTAGTGAGAGTACAGGGTGGGAATCACTATCTTACCTACCGAGTTTCTGACATCCGAGGTGATGTGGACTTTTCTGCTACATTTGTCTACGGCTTTAACGAGCCGGGACTGCTTCGGGAGCTCTGGAGATTTATTCAAGGAGTCAGCATGAGTCTTAAGGAGGAACCTTGGATACTCCTTGGAGACTTTAACGCTATCCGTAGTCCGAGTGACAAGAGAGGGGCTCAGGACTCTTGGCCTTGGCACATGGATCACTTTCGGGACTGTGTCTATGATTCTAAGCTCACGGTTCTGCTGTTTTCTGGGCTATGTTACACGTGGTCTAAGGAGTTTAATGGAGACGCTCTCATTCTGAAGCGTCTTGACTGGTGCATGGTGAGCGAGGGCTGGCTTCGCACTTACTCTTCCTCATATGCTGAGTTCCCTCCACGGGAGTTATGTTCTGACTATTGTCCTTTGTAGTTAGAGGACTTAGAGAGCACCTCACATCGCGGCTCCCTTTCAAGTTCTTTAACTTTTGAGCTAACCATGAGGAGTTCCTACCTACTGTTAGGAGGGTTTGGGAGACTAGTATTGAGGGCATGCATATGTATCAGCTCACTCAGAAGCTCAAGCGGCTGAAGGTGAGCTGAAGGCCCTCAATACTAGACATTATAGTCACATATCGGCTCGGGCGCTGCGGGATGCCTGGACTGAGGCTTAGCGGGCTCTAGATGATGGCCACGAGAGTATGTTACTTCGAGAGAAGGAGCGTTGTCTGTCTCGGGAGTACTTGCGGTTATGTAGGGATGAGGAGGCTTCCTACTGTTAGGAGTCTCGCACCCAGTGGCCCTCTTTGGGAGATCAGGGCACCCGGTTTTTCCATAAGTCTGTCACGCATTGGCAGGCTAGGAACTGGATTTCTTCTATTATCCGTTCTGATGGCTAGAGGATGCATGATGACAGTGAGGTTTTGGAGGCTGGGTTTCTTACTTTCGAGACTTATTGACAAAGCCGAGTGGGCCGTTTCGTGAGGATATTTTCGAGCTCTTTCAAACCCGTCTTTCTGAGGATCAGGCTCGTCCACTATCTATTCCGGTTACTGATGTTGAGGTGAGAGATGCTTTGTTCTCCACTTGTGATGATAGGGCTCCTGGCCCTGATGGCTATACCTCCCTCTTTTTTAAGAGGGCTTGGGATATGGTGGGGCGTGACGTGGTCCGAGTTGTCTGGTCTTTCTTTTAGTCAGGGCACATGCTTGGCGCTCTGAATTCCACTCGCATCAGCTTGATCCTAAAAGTGGAAAATCCCTCCACTTTTGCTGAATTTCGCCCGATCTCCTGCTGCAATGTGATCTATAAGTGCATCACTAAAATCATTGCAAACAGGTTGAGGGGGGTTCTTCCTTACCTCATTGATGACTCGCAGTCTGCTTTCGTTCCTGGGCGGAGGATATCTGATAGTATTATGCTGGCTCGGGAGCTTCCACGCGATTATCACCTTCAGACGCTTTTGCCTCGATGTGCTCTGAAGGTTGATCTTCCTAAGGCGTTTGAAACGGTGTGCTGAGAGTTCATTCTCACTACTATGCGTTGTATGGGTATACCTTAGGTCATGATTCGATGAGTGCGGGAGTGTCTTTCCACAGCCAGATTCTCAGTCGCCATTAATGGCGAGCTTCATGGTTTTTGGACACGAGCAGGGGCATTAGGCAGGGGGATCCTCTCTCGCCCTACCACTTTGTTATTGCCATGGAGGGCTTACGAGGTTGCTTCGCCATGCATCTTCTGATCTGAGGTTTCGCTATCATCCTCGTTGCCAAAGTACCGGCCTTACTCACTTGTGCTTTGCAGATGACCTTATGATCTTTAGTGAGGCTAATGAGGGAAGTTTATCAGTTCTTTAGGAGACTTTAGGTCGTTTTGCTGCACTGTCAGGGCTGTCCTCGAATGCAACAAAGAGTACTGTCTTCATTACCGGGGTTGATCCTAAGCTTCAACAGACTCTCCTTGATATTCTGGGGTTTAGATTAGGACAGTGCCCGATCAGGTATCTGGGGGTGCCGCTCATCACGACAAGGCTTCAGTTCATCGACTGCAAGCCTTTATTAGACCGCATCCTTGCTCGCATCCAGCTCTGTACATCTTGTGCTTTATCTTATGCCGAGCGTTTACAGCTCATCCAATCGATTCTTTTTTCTATTCAGGTCTTCTGGTCATCCGTCTTCATTCTCCCGAAGCTGATGATCAAGAAAATTGAGTCAACTCTTGCTACCTTTCTCTGGAAAGGTGCTTCGCTAGGCCCGGGTGGGGCCAAGGTCTCCTTGCAGCATCTCTATTATCCTCGCAGGGAGGGTGGTCTCGGGATTCGGCATCTGCTTGAGTAGAACCAGGCTTCTCTGATGAAGCATATATGGGCTCTAGTCACTGATCGTGACTCTCTCTGGCCTCAGTGGATCCATGCCAAAGGACTCCAAGGGAAATCCTTCAGGGATATTCAGCCAAGAGGATCGATTCTATGGTCATGGAGGAGCATTTTGGGTCCTAGATCGCTTTGTCCCAGGGCTTTCCGACATATCATTGGTGACGATCGTGATACTGCTCTATGGTCCGACTACTGGTTGCCATGCGAACATCTGGACGGGCAGTTCTCTTACCGCCTCCTGCATTCCACCGGTCATCACTTGGGCTCTCATGTTTCAGATATCATTGAGGGTGACCAGTGGCGTTTCCCACAGGACATTGATGAGCTACTTCCTATTTGGGACTTTGTTGACTTTAGGCCCTAGCCGGCGGTAGCTGATAGTGTGAGGTGGATAGGGGACCCATCTGGGGTTTTCTCTACTAAGTCGGCATGGGATATGATTCGCAGTCGGAGGGAGAAGGACTCCATCCATCATCTCCTTTGGTTTCAGCTGCACATTCCAAGGCATTCCTTCATTTTATGGCTTACTTACTGTGAGTGGTTGTGGACGTTTGACAGACTGCTGAGAAATCGGGTGCAGGATGTACGGGCTACTTGTGTGCTGTGCGGGTCAGATGATGAGTCGCATGGCCATCTCTTTTTCGGTTGCAGCTACTCAGCTACTGTTTGGGCCAGGGTGTCTTCTCGCACCTCTTTCGCCTAGCCTATGCTTCATTGGCGTGAGCTGGTTCAGTGGGCCGCTACCAGGCTCCATGGTCGCGGGGTGGATCGGATCCTTTGCGGCCTTTGTCTCTCCGCGATGGTTTACATCCTCTGGTATTGAGTGTAACCTGAGGATGCGGTTGTCACTGAGGAGATCACATGCTTGGTTCGCAACCATCTCGTTGCTGCTCCTACGCTTCGCGGTGCCCATCGCATTCACAGCTTTTGCAGGAGTGGGGGGTTGAGCATTAGCTTTGTTTTAGCATTTGTTTTGCTTTGTTTTTCTTTTGTTTGGTTATGTTAACTGTTGATACTTTTGTGTGTTTCTTTCTTTTGATTGATTCCTTGATGTAGGCCTTTTGGCCTTAGCTTGGGGTATACCCCTTGTAGACTTGTACATATATTTTTGATCATATATAGTATATAACACTGATTTACCCCAAAAAAAAAAAGTTTAGGGTTTAGGGTTCAGGGTTCAAGGTTCAGGGTTGCTAGAATACCGTGCAGAATACTCGGCAAACTTCAACAAGATGGCCCGTTGCTAGAATACCGGACAAAATTTGAGAAACTAAAGGCTTATAAGATTAAGTCTAATCCTGACTCCAAGAATTTTATTATATTTCAAGTTACTTTGGTGGTTTAAGGCTTGACATAACATGTTGATGATGCATTTGAAAAGCGTATCCTTATGACCCTGCTCATCCCCAAGAAGCCAAAACATCTAAAAACACTTCCTAACCTTAGAAGATTTGATCCTATAGTATTGGCAGTGGCCAAACTTCAAGAAATTATCAAAATCCAACCAAGAATACCTCTTCAAGCATGCAGAAGCAAACACGGAATGGGATAGTCAGAAAACTACACAATTTGTGTTTGGTTCTGTCTCTTCTCCACGTAGCACAGGGCCTAGTGACACTAGGAAATCACCTCCTTTTATGTGTAATGATAGCACAGGGTGATCTCAAGTCCTCATGTTGCACCGCTTTAGAACTCTTTGAAGCACTGGGTCTTTTTTTTGTTGTTATTCATAGATATAATCCTGGACATGTGTATCAAGGAAGTAATTAAACACCATAAGAACAAAAAGTGAAGAACCATGCCTTAGTTTTAGTGATGCTGCATAAGAGGAGGAGTAACCCAATGACTGATGAGGATAATTGGGTTGAGGATGACGTTGATAACATGACTATCTTTACTACGTCTATGAATGATGGAAAAAACCATAGAACCGTTGGGATTAAGGGTCACTTGAAGAAAAAGAAAGAGATTTTGGTCCTTATAGATAGTGGAATAACACATAGCCTTGTAGACCCAAAAGTTGCAAAATTTGTTGGGTTTAGCTTTACTTGGGATATGCAAGATCATACTTTCAAATATAATTTTATAAGTAAAAGGCATGGAAAGCAAAGTTGTCAATGCTCTTTCTCGAATTGAGACTGAAGAATGCTCTATTATAACTCATTTCCACTATAGTCCCATCTTGGATTAATAAGTAATAAAGAGCTATAACGGAGATGACAAGGTGCGAGATAAAACCCCATGCTTTGCTTGTTGACTCTAATGCTTTCCCTAGTTTTTCATACAGTCCCTACCTATTGCATTAAAAGGGAAGCTTTTCAGTGGCTTTTCACATTGTGCCAATGTTCACTCTGTAGCTCCTGGTGGGCATTATTGAGCTGCCACAACATACAAGCATGCAAAGGCTTATTTCTATCAAAAAGGGCTCAAAGGTTTAATTAAGGTTTTTGTAGACATTTACCTGAGGAATAAGGCCGAACATGTTACGTCTTCCTATCCCTCCACAACCTTGGTCCCTATTTCGGGATTTTTTGGTTAGGTTCTAGATGAGAGCGGGACTCAACCCTCACTTGAGGAAGCAGCTGCTGGCGCGTTTAACCCGCGGGGGACCCCTCCGATGCCTAAGTTAGTAGAGGCATAATAATAATAATATATGATAAGTAAATAACGTAAGGTAAACAACAATAAATACTTATCGTATATGGAGAGGGCCCTTGACAATTGGTGGCCGGAATCCGTACCGGCGAGGTGGCGGGGGCGTGGCCTTGTAGGCCTGGAGAGCGGGAAGTACGGGCCAAAGGACCGCCGAGGTGGCCGGAGAAGAGAGACCGGCACTGGTGGTTGGAGCCGCGCAGGCGAGGTGGCCGGCGTTAGACCGGAGCGGGAGGAGAGAGGGAGAGATGGGTGGTTGTGTTGGGGGGTTGTTAGGAGAGAGAAAGGAGGAAGGCTTCTTGTGCCTTAGTGTGAGGAGAGGGAGAATGGGGTATTTATAGAAAGAGATGGTGAGTTGGTGAGGCGGTAGGAGAGAGAGAGAGAGACGGTACCGGGCGGTACTGGTGGTCCGCGGTAGGCGGTAGGCATACCGGGTCGGAGTTGCCGGTATGGGAGAGAGAAGTGGCAGAGGAGAGGAGGGGGTAGGAGAGAGAGTGAAAGGGTACCGGGTGAGAGGGAGGGCGAGGGAGAGCGAGAGAGAGAGAGAGAGTGTGAGGCGGTACAGCGTGGAGGAGGCGGTCGTTGGTACCCGGCCATGGTGGCCTGTAATGGAGAGAGAGAAGGAGATGATGGTGAGTGGTTTGAGGAGAGAGAGTGGGATGTGGGTGAGAGAGAGAGGGAGGCGGTACCGGCCCGGTACCGGTGAGGTCAAGTGGTACCGGTGGTCGTCGGTAGGCGTACCGGGTCGGGGTGGCCGGTATGGGAGAGTGACCGGAGATGAGAGGCGGTAGGTGGTGAGAGAGGGAGATGGTGAGGGATGTCAAGGAGGAGAGAGAGAGATGTTTGGGGTAGGAGGCAGGCAGGGGCACGTGGGGAGAGAGAGGAGAGGGCAGGCAGGGGCACGTGGGGAGAGAGAGAGGAGAGGGAATATAAAATTGTATTTTTAATTTTCGTTATTATTTTGCTATTTTATTTTAATATTAACCGGGTTATTTTTATCCTCTACAGTTAGCCCCCCACGCCATGGGCGAATGGGACCTATTCACATTCGGCCATGGAGTGTACAACATCCAAAGGCTTCGTCCATATGTGGACTGTCAAGATTTTGTTCCTAAATGTTATGAGTCATGAGGTATTTTATATGCGTTAACTGTGAGGTCCTTTTAAGTGAACCTTGCTCTAGTTTAACCATCCATGGCTTCTTTGCTGCGGTTTTATGCTGGCACTTAGCTCTTATGCTTCTTTGTTGATGAACGCTTTTAGCTTTTGGGATTTGTTTTAGGACTCAGAGAACTTGAGCCTTTTAAGGATCATGTTCGTTGGTTTTTCCTATGGTAGGGTACTGGAAGATCCCTATAATTGCTTGTGTAGGTAGTTAATGTGGGCGTTGTTTCATTTTATTTGCTAATTCTTGGTATAGCCCTTAAGAATTGTATTCTTGATTGGAACTTGAGGAAGCAATTGCTGGCGCGTTTAACCCGGGCTCCCCTGCAAAAATAAAGAAGGCCGTTAGAGGGACCCACGGGTTTGCCCGTGGGGGACCCCTCCGATGCCTAAGTTAGTAAAGGCATAATAATAATAATATATGATAAGTAAATAACGTAAGGTAAACAACAATAAATACTTATCGTATATGGAGAGGGCCCTTGACAGTTGGTGGCCGGAATCCGTACCGGCGAGGTGGCGGGGGCGTGGCCTTGTAGGCCTGGAGAGCAGGAAATACGGGCCAAAGGACCGCCAAGGTGGCCAGAGAAGAGAGACCGGCACTGGTGGCTGGAGTTGCGCGGGCGAGGTGGCCGACGTTAGACCGGAGCGGGAGGGGAGAGGGAGAGATGGGTGGTTGTGTTGGGGGGTTGTTAGGAGAGAGAAAGGAGGAAGGCTTCTTGTGCCTTAGTGTGAGGAGAGGGAGAATGGGGTATTTATAGAGAAAATGGTGAGTTGGTGAGGCGGTAGGAGAGAGAGAGAGACGGTACCCCCCCGGGCGGTACTGGTGGTCGGCGGTAGGCGGTAGGCATACCGGGTCGGGGTTGCCGGTATGGGAGAGAGAAGTGACCGCGGAGAGGAGGCGGTAGGAGAGAGAGTGAGAGGGTACCGGGTGAGAGGGAGAGAAGGAGCGCGAGGGAGAGCGAGAGAGAGAGAGAGAGCGCGAGGCGGTAGAGCGTGGAGGAGGCGGTCGTTGGTACCCGGCCATGGTGGCCGGTAATGGAGAGAGAGAAGGAGATGATGGTGAGTGGTTTGAGGAGAGAGAGTGGGATGTGGGTGAGAGAGAGAGGGAGGCGGTACCGGCCCGGTACCGGTGAGGTCAGGCGATACCGGTGGTCATCGGTAGGCGTACCGGGTCCGGGTGGCCGGTATGGGAGAGTGACCGGAGATGAGAGGCGGTAGGTGGTGAGAGAGGGAGATGGTGTGGGATGTCAAGGAGGAGAAAGAGAGATGTTTGGGGAAGGAGGCAGGCAGGGGCACGTGGGGAGAGAGAGAGGAGAGGGAATATAAAATTGTATTTTTAATTTTCGTTATTATTTTGCTATCTTATTTTAATATTAACCGAGTTATTTTTATCCTCTACAGTCCCATATTGGTATGGATTTCAAAGAGCAATTATCTAGAAGTAGTGGAAAAGATGCAATTTGAATTGTAATTGATAGATCTTCTAAATATGCTTACTTTTTTCAATCGGACAAAATATGCTCACTTCCTCACCCTTTCACATCCTGTCATTGCTTCTACGGTAGCCAAACAATTCCTGGAGCATGCTTAAACTTCATGGAATGCCTACAAGCATTGTGTCTAACATAGATAAAATTTTTACTAGTCTCTTTTGGTAAGAGTTGTTTAGGCTCTCAAGCACTTTATTGGACCTTAGTTCAGGCTATCACCCTGAATCTGAAGGCCAATCTGAAAGATTAAACCAATGTGTGGAGCGATCTTTGTGTTGTATGAGCTCACATATGCCTAGCAAGTGGTCCTTTTGGTTATACTTGGCTAAATATTGGTATAATGCTGCATACCATGCTTCGCTTAAGCGTACCACTTTCATTGCTTTGTATGGCTATGAAGCACCAACTTTAGATTATATTGACGAGTCTATGACTTCTAATGGGACTATTGAATCCTTTTTCAGGGAAAGAAACGAAGTGACACATAAGATCAAGAAGAATTTAGAAGAAGTTCAAGCAAGAACGAGGTATTATGCTAATAAGGGAAAGACGGAAAGAGAATTGGTTGTTGAAGACTTAGTTTACATCAAATTGCATCCTTATAAGCAAACTTCTTGAGCATTAAGAAGCTCCCTTAAGCTTTCGGCGCTACATTTTGGTCCTTATCCTGTTTTAGCTCGCATTGGGACAATTGCCTACAAGCTGCAACTTCCTTGTAATTGTCCCATACATCCTATCTTCCACAGTACCCACTTGAAGACGCGTCTTGGTTCTATTATTCAACCATCTGCAGAATCCCCTTTGGCCACTAATAAAGGATTTATGGTGGCTGAACCCTTAGCTATCCTTGAGAGGAGATTGGCTAAGCACACAACAAACCAATTGTTCAACTTTTGGTACAATGGTCCAACCTTGACAAAGAAGATGCTACTTGGGAAGACTATTCTTTTCTCAAAGTCCAATTTTCATTCTTCAATCCTTGAGACAAATATTGGTTTTTTGGAATAGTAATGTTATGATTCAAGATTTTAACACCTAAGATTCTTCAAAATTCAGTTTGATTATGTCAAATTGAACCTAAAATTAGTCCATTCATGTAAGAGGGATTGAATTATGCTAAACTTAGAGTTTTCCACTTAATTTGGTTAACTAACTCTTAAATGTGGCGGTTTGCGCCAAAATCAATTAGTAACGGCTACTAGCCATTAGGTTTTAGAATTTCTATTTTTTCTGCAATTTTTGCCGTTCTTTTTTGTGTTCTTCCCTTAGTTGATTAAGAGTGGAAATGTCCATATATAAGCATTGAACCCTCATTGTATTCACTCATGCATTTTGAAGTAATGAAATTGCAATTGAGTTCTTCTCTCAATACTCTCTTCTCCTTCAATCTCTCCTTCCTTCCCAGCAAAATGTTTATTCTCCCCCTTCGCTCTTTCTAAAACTCTCTTATTCTCCCTCCATTTTCCGCTATTCTCATAGTTGATTGTTGCTAGTTGATGAATGTTTTGGCCTAGATCTATTTTGGGTCGTAATGATGACTTGCTAAATCACTATAGCAAAATCTTCTTTTGCGAAAATATCATAAACGTTTCAAAAATCTCAAGCATGATGCAATAATTATAATTCATTACACCATATAACACTTTCATTATTCACTAAACTGTTATGATTTTACCATGTTTAATGTATTGTGGTCGCTGCGTTCACCTTGGGGATCAATTACCAATAACCATTACGTACTGGACTAAGGCAAATATTTGTGATGTTTGGTCAAAATAGGCATGAATTTTCAGTAAACTATTAATTTCACTGGCCCTTAATCCCGACCCACGGAATTGGCATAAAAAAGGTCCACATATAAGCCTAAGTAGGGTTCCAACATAGAATCAATTGGTGTTAGGTGAAATAACCTGCTAAGTTTATTTGTTGATATCTTCTATCTTACAACTTCTTTAAAGCTCCCCTAACATGTGATTCTTCTTCAATGGCACCCTTGCCTTCCCAAACCCAATTGGGAATTACATTCAATTAGATCAAACAATTAGTCAAGCAATCCTCGACACATCAAATTTAGTTGTACCCCTCTTTTCGAGGACATGGCGCATCAAACAAAAGCTTGGAATCATCCAACTACACTAATACTATGTTAAATTTAACCGCGCTTTAAAACAACCCACAATGTTGGCATATAAGAGATCTAAATATAAGCTCAAATAGGTTTCTATACTAAAACCAATTGGCCTAGGTGAAGTCTTCTCCCTTACAACACCTACGGGGGATTCTTATTGGACTCACCCATAAGCCATTAACAAAAACTATTACAGTGTTCATTTCTAGTGCTCAGTAGAGGGCAAGAAAGCCCAAATTAAAAACAGAGCGCAATACCTGAATTTATTTAGCGGGGGGGAAACAGATGTGCGTTCGCAGGCACGGGGATGATTCCTTTCCGGTGAGAGACGAATCGCCGACGCGGATCTGGTGGTGCGTGGCCAGTGCTGGAAACAGTGGAACGTGCGGTGGTGCTCGTCGAGGGAGAGACCAACTGTGAGCCTCCGTACGCCGTTGGTGTTTTGACCAGATAGGCGGCGGTTTGCCTTCCGAAGGCCACTTCCGGGAGCAGCTGGGGTGGAGGCGGTGGTTTGGGAGAGGATGTCATTGGGCGGTTCGGCTAGCCTGCGGCGTTAGGGCTTTCTGGAAATAATTGGACCAGAAAAGAAAACCTTGGGGAGAAGAGTGGCGGTTCCAGGGAAGGCCGTGGTGGTTCGCCGATATGCGAGACGGCTAGTAACTCCGTGGCGACCATATGGTGGTAGTTTTACTGATCCGACCGCGATGGTGGTCGGCGTCAGCTGGTGCGAGCGTTCGAGAGGGAAGGAAGGAGGGCGGGGAGTTCTGAGTTTGAAGTTCTGCGCAACTGGGAAAAAATAAGGCTAACTTGGGCCTAGGAAAGGACATGCTAGCGTTTAGGGTTTCTGGCCCCGCCGTTCTCAAGGTGAGCCTTCGCACACCGCCTGCTACTGTGACCCTTGACTAGCGTCCCTCGTTTTTGTGCTAGAGTGGGCCTTTCCTTCTCGGCCTGACTTCTTGGCCCAACTGGGATCTTATTCGCGCCCCCCCCCCCCCCCCCAAAAAAAAAATCCGGCTTGTTCTTGCTGTTGTGGGCTATGCTGTTGAGCTTGGTTATCTGGGTCTTTTGGGTTCCGTTGGCTTTTGGTTTGCCGGGCTGCGCTGGAGTATTTCCTGGGCAGTGGTGCTACTGGCCCGCTACTGCTGCACTTTGCCCTGGCCTGTGGTTTCTTTTGGGTGGGATGGGCTGCTTTGGGCCCTCGCTGCTGGGCTGTGCCCTCCCACTTCTGGACCTATGCTTTTGGGCGCTAGCCCACTTGGAAAACAGATGGTGTTTTCCCTCGCTTCTTGCTGAGCCCCGCTGCTACTCCATGTGGGCCTCTTTGGCCCGTTTTCTGTTCTCTAGGAACACCACTCCGAAGGTGGGTTTTCTGGCTGGGTCAGCCGTGCTTTTGGGCCTTGCTATTTGGTGCCTTTGAACTTTAGGGCTTAGCTTTTGGGGTTTAGGGTTTAGGGGTTCGAGGTTAGGGGTTGTTCTCTGGAAAAACCACTCCGAAGTTGGGTTTTCCTGCTGGGCCATCCATGATTTTGGGCCATTGTTTTGGGCCTTCCTATTTGGTGCCTTTGAACTTTAGGGCTTAGGGTATTAGGGTTTAGGTTTTTGGGGTTGAGGGTTTAGGGGTTCGGGGTTAGGGGTTGTTCTCTGGGAAAACCACTCCGAAGTTGGATTTTCAAGCTCGGCCAGCCGTGCTTTTGGGCCTTCCTATTTGGTGCCTTTGAACTTTAGGGCTTAGGGTATTAGGGTTTAGGGTTTTGGGGTTTAGGGTTTAGGGTTTAGGGTTTAGGTTGCTTCCTTGGCATGAGCTGGTTCAGTGAGCTGCTTCCAGACTCCGTGGTTGCGGGGTCGATCGGATCCTTGCCCGCCTTTGTCTTTCAGCGACGGTTTAGGGTTTAGGTGTTTAGGGTTTAGGGGTTAGGGGCTTAGGGTTTAGGGTTTAGGGTCAGGGGTTTAGGGTTTAGGGTTTAGGGGTTTGGGGGTTAGGGGTTTGGGGTTAGGGGTTTTAGGGTTGAGGGTTGAGGGTTTTAGGGTAGAGGGTTTAGGGGTTTAGGGGTTGGGGGTTTAGGGTTTAGGGTTGGGGGGTTGGGGGGTCAGGGGTTTAGGGGTTTAGGGTTTCGGGTTGCGGGTTGCGGGTTGCGGGTTGGGGGTTGGGGGTTGGGGTTTAGTGGTTTAGGGGTTAGGGGTTTAGGGGTTTAGGGTTTTAGGGTTTAGGGTTTAGGGGTTTAAAGGTTGGGGGTTAGGGGTTTAGGGTTTAGGGTTTAGGGAGGGGAGGGAACTCGCGCCGCCACTGTAGCAGCAGCGATTGGGGGCAATTATTCACCTGTGACTAGGGCACGTGCGTGCGGGCGCGTGGCTTGGTGCACGGGGTCGGGGTCGGTGGTCGAGTGTTTGCCGGCATCTCCACTTCCTGGTGGTGGTGCCTACTGGTGGTTTCTGGTGGCCGTCGAGGGTGATTTAAGCGAGAGAGGGTGACAGGGTTGCGTTTTTCGCTGGTGTTCGACGTAGGACGTTCCGGGCTTCCTTTCCGGCAGCCCATCACCGGTGACCCTACGCAGTCGACTCGCCTCTCCCTTCTCGACCTTTTGGCGGTGGTCCGGTGCCCATTGGTGGCGCGGCGATAGCGTACGGACCATTTTTCTCTCTCATGGCGATTTGCTCGCCCGACTTCGTTCTCTTCTGATTTGGAGGCTTCACCTGTAAGTTTCCTTTGTCTTCTCCTCCCTCGTGGTTCGCCAGTGCCTGGTGGTCGTCTTGACCGGGTCGGTGCCGGTGGTGGTGTGGGTGGCGGCTCGCGGCAGTGGCCCTAAACGTAACCCTAATTTGGGGTCTTTTTGTTTTCTGCCCAATTTCGTGGGTCTGGTCGCGCCATGGCTGAGGCGTGTCCTCAGGTGGCATCTCGGGGTGGAGACCGCAGGCCCCTTGACGGCCGGTGCTTCCGGTACTTGCGGTGGTTCGGGTGATTCTGGTCCCTTGTCGTGGGCCGATACTGTCCGTGCGCCTCCCTGGGAGGGTGTTTTACACTTCACTCAACCTAAACTTATTAATGGCGAGATTGTAACTACTATAACTGATGATGATGTTGCCCCGGGTCGTGAAAAATGGAACCAATGCTTAGTTGGTCATATTATTTGTGGTAGGGTAGCTTACTCTCGGTGTGTTGCAATAGCCAATATGCTTTGGGGATCTAAGGGTCTTGAATGTGTTATCTCTGATGGGGATGCTTTATTTTCGCTTCAAATCTTTGGCGGCATCCGAGCATGTGCTTCGTGGTGGCCCTTGGTACATCAAGGGTCGCTTTCTCTCTCTTAACCATTGGAGTGATAATTTTGTCCCTTCACAAAACGTTTCTAAACTTCCAATATGGGTTCAACTACATGGCATTCCGGTGTCGATGTGGACGGAGGGGGCGCTTAGTAACATTGCTAGTGGGGCCGGGCGGCCGCTCTACATGGACAAAGCAACCCTGGATGGAACCATGATGAAGTATGCTAGGGTGTGTGTCGAAATTGAACCTAAAGTTGAGCCGGCCAAGAAATTATTCGTTGAATATAATGGTTCTAGATTTTTGGTCAGTGTTAAGTACGAGGGTCTTCCCAAAGTGCGTCGAAAATGCTGGGTTTTTGGCCATACTTGTCCTATCTCGAACGTTGTTACTCCTCCACCTGAAAATCCTGTGCAACAATGGGTTCCGGTGGTCGGAAAAAAGAAAAAAAAGAAAAAGAAAAATAGGAAAACAGGTGGGGGAGGAGAGGCTGCCAGTGGGGATGACGGTGGTGCCGTTGTTGGGCCGGGAATTACTATTGAGGCGGTGGGGGACGCTGGGGCTGGTGAGGCCCAGGTGGGCGCTACTGTTAGGCCCGTTGGGCCTGATGAGGGGGCCCGTGATGGACCTGTCGCTGGTGAGGCCCGTGGTGGGCCTGGCATAGGTGAGGCCCGTGATGGGCCTGTTGCTGCTGCTGCTGTTGGAGCCCGTGTGGGTGGGCCCGTCACTGTTGTGACCCGTGATGGGTCTGGTGGGGAGGCCCATTTTGGGCCTCGGGATTGTCCGGCCTTTTGGGCCCGGGGGGGTAGCGGCCCAGCATCACATTGACGCTGGGCTCCCCGATTCTGGGTCTGATACAGGGGGTTCTCTGCCCCCTGTTCGGCCCGTTTCGGGCTTGATGTGGGGGTCCGGATCCGTTTTGGGTTCGGGCCAGGGAGGCGAGGGAGATTCTTCGAGTCCTGTTGCGGGCTCGGACTCTCCTTCTCTTAGCGGGTCCTCACCCACATCTCGGGTGGGGGCGGCTGTGACCCCTCGGGATCCGGCCATGGGGAGTGGGGGTGGGGCTGTGCAAGGCCCTTCCAAAACGGTGGCCCCAACTGGGTCACGACGCTCCTTAGTCGCCCTCTCTGGTTCTAGGGTTTAGGGTTTAGGGTTTAGGGGTTAGGGTTCGGGGTTCGGGGTTAGGGGTTCGGGGTTCGGGGTTCGGGGCTGGGGGATGGGGGATGGGGGCTGGGTCTAGGATCTGGGGTCTGGGGTGTCGGGTTTCGGGTTTCGGGTTTAGGGGTTTAGGGGTTTAGGGGTTTGGGGTTTTGGGGGTTTGGGGTTTAGGGGTTTGGGGGTTAGGGGTTTAGGGTTTGGGGTTTGGGGGTTGGGGTTTGGGGTTTGGGGTTTGGGCTTCTGGGTTAGCTGGAATATGGGAGAGCCATCAACGCGCGAATCCCAAACACGGCGAACAGTCGGCAAAAGTCCTCATGGCCGGCCCAAAAGTTAAAGAACTTAAAAGGGATGCGCCGAGAGTGGCGATCCCCAAGCCCTCTAACCACCAAAGCGCTGTGATCAGAAATATCAGTGCGGGGAAGAGCCTCCATAAAGAAACAGGAAAGGAACGAAGCCAATCCTCACTCGCTAAACACCAGTCAAGGCGTCTAAGGAGCATGTCATCACCCTCACCTCCTCGGGCCCAAGTATAACGAAGGCCAGTAAAAGCAAGCGGGGAGAGCCCTGACTCAGAAAGACAATCCTGAAAGTCATCCATATGGCCCGGCCAGGAAGAGAATTCACCAGAACTATCACTGGGACGAAGAAAAGTGTTAAAATCTCCAAGGAGAAGCCAAGGGGTCCCTTGGAGGCTAACACAAGCACTCCTGATATAACTCCAGAGCTCACGACGAGGTCCCGGTTCGTTAAAACCATAGACAAAGGTGACAACGAAGCTACAATCCCTATGAACATCCTGAACCCGACAAGTAATGAACTAGTCTCCCTCTCTAACAAGAGAAACAGAAAAAATCCCCGGGTCCCAACAAACAATAAGACGACACCAAGACCGCCTAACGCCAGCGAAAAGAGAGCACCAACCATCCATACAGCTAGAGACAGCGGACTCAACATCAGTAGGGTTAGTCTTCGTCTCGACGAGGCCAACCAAACCAAGAGAGTGGGAGCAAATCCACTCACGAACAGCACGAATGGAGGAGGGGTTGTTAAAACCCCGAACATTCCTCGAGCCAATCATCATAAAAAAAATGATGAGAGAGAAAGGTCTACCTATGACCACCACGAGCCCGAGAGCTAGCTCGAGTCGCACGACGCTCCGCTGGAGGTTGACGACCAGCGTCGTCACGATCAGGAGACAAACTCTCAAAACGGTTCGGCGAAACGAAGCTAGGCACGCTTGCCTCCCCATTCAGGGTACAGAGCACGGGCTCAAGGGACGAAACACACGGGGCCTCAATAACCCCGTCAGGGACAATAGCACGGCTCAAATCCTCGGATAACTGAGAAGACGAATCGGCTGAAGAACAAAGATCGGAGAGACCCAAGCTATCCCCAACAAAAGAAGGAAGCGATCTAGAGTGAGAAACAAGGGTAGCCGAAGAACCAGAGAGGGCGACTAAGGAGCGTCGTGACCCAGTTGGGGCCACCATTTTGGAAGGGCCTCGCACAGCCCCTCCCCCACTCCCCATGGCCGGGTCCCGAGGGGTCACAGCCGCCCCCACCTGAGATGTAGGTGAGGACCCGCTAAGAGAAGGAGAACCCGAACCCGCAACAAGACTCGAAAAATCTCCCTCGCCTCCCTGGGCCGAACCCAAATCAGGTCCGGACCCAAACGCCAAGCCCGGACTGGGCCGAACAGGGGGGAGAGGACCCCCTGAATCAGAACCCAAATCAGGAAGCCTAGCGTCAATGGGACGCTAGGCCGCTACCTCACCCGGGCCCAAATGGCCCGGGCTCACCCTAGGCCCAACAGAGGCGCCCGCTTGGGCTTCCTCAACAGAAGCATGGGCCAGGCCCACAGCCCCAATTTGGGCCTCAACAACAGCATCAGCAGCTTCGGGCCCAGCAGGCCGGCCCACATCAACAGCAGCAGCAGCGGGCTCAAAGGCCCGGTTACCAGCAGCAAAAGTAGCAGCGGGCCCAGTGGGCCGATCAACATCAGCAACAGCAGCGACGGTCAAGGCCCGAACAACCCGATCACCCCCCGCCACTTCAATATCCGACCCAACCTCAGCACCACCAGCATCTCCACCGGCCACCTCCTCACCCCCACCTGCGTTCCTATTTTTCTTTTTCTTTTTTTTCCTTTTTCTGACAACCGGAACCCATTTTTCTGTAGGATTCTCAATAGGAGGGGTAACAACATTCGAGGTAGGACAAGTATGGCCAAAAACCCAGCATTTTCGACACACTTTGGGAAGACCCTCGTACTTAACACTGACCGAAAATCTAGAACCATTATATTCCACGAATAATTTCTTGGCCGGCTCAACCTTAGGTTCAATTTCGACACACACCCTAGCATACTTCATCATGGTTCCATCCAGGGTTGCTTTGTCCATGTAGAGCGGCCTCCCGGCCCCACTAGCAATGTTACTAAGCGCCCCCTCCATCCACATTGACACCGGAATGCCATGTAGTTGAACCCATATTGGAAGTTTAGTAACGTTTTGCGAAGGGACAAAATTATCACTCCAACGGTTAAGAGAGAGAAAGTGACCCTTTATGTACCAAGGGCCACCACGAAGTACATGCTCGGATGCCGCCAAAGATTTGAAGCGAAAAAAATAAGCATCCCCATCAAAGATAACACATTCAAGACCCTTTGATCCCCAAAGCATATTGGCAATTGCAACACACCGAGAGTAAGCTACCCTACCGCCAATAATATGACCAACTAAGCAACGGTTCCATTTTTCACGACCCGGGGCAACATCATCATCAGTTATTGTAGTTACAATCTCGCCATTAACAAGTTTAGGCTGAGTGAAGTGTAAAACACCCTCCCGGGGAGGCGCACGGACAGTATCGGCCCACGACAGGGGACCAGAATCACCCGAACCACCGCAAGCACCGGAAGCACCGGCCTCCAAGGGGCTTGCGGCCTCCAAACCACCCCGAGGCACTTCAGTCATATCTCTGCTCGAGTAGAGGCAGCCAGAGATGCTTGGGTGACAGGTCAGAGAGCTCTTGACGTCGACCCCGATAGTACTCATCTGAGGACTGAGGAGCGCCGGCTTTCGAGGGAGCATTCCAGGCTTTGTCGTGATGAGGAGGCTTTCTATCGTTAGAAGTCTCGTATTCAGTGGCTCTCTTTGGGTGATCAGTGCACCCATTTTTTCCACAGATCGGTTCTCCACAGGCAGTCGAGGAACCGAATAGTTTCTTTTGTGGGTGCTGATGGGTCTCGAACCTTTGATGAGGAGGAGATTTCTCGAGTGGAAGTGTCTTATTTTCAGGAGCTTCTTTCTGAGCCTGGTGGTCCCCTTCAGGAGGATGTCTCTGACTTTTTCGAGGGTAGGTTGGATGAGGATCAGGCTCGCCCTCTTGTCCTTCCGATTTTCGATTTTGAGATTAAGGATGCTTTGTTTTCTACCGGTGATGATCGTGCTCCTGGTCCGGATGGCTACTCCTCCCTCTTCTTCAAGAGGGCTTGGGAGATTGTTGGCGCTGATGTGGTGCGAGCAGTTCGCTCTTTTTACGTCTCTGGGCGCATGCTAGGCGCCTTGAACACGACCCGCATTAGTTTGATTCCCAAGGTGGAGAGCCCCTCCACTTTTGTTGACTTCCGTCCCATCTCCTGTTGTAATGTGGTCTATAAGTGCATCACGAAGATCATTGCTAACAGGCTGAAGGGCGTCCTTCCTGGGCTGGTTCATAGTTCTCAGACTGCTTTTGTCCCAGGTCGCCGTATTTCTGACAGTATTATGATGACGCAGGAGCTTATGAGAGATTATCACTGTCGTGTCTCCTCTAGATGTGCGCTGAAGGTTGATTTTCGCAAGGCGTTTGATACTGTCAGGTGGGACTTTATCTTGGCTGGTATGAGATGCATGGGTATTCCTGAGGTCATGGTGGGCTAGGTCCGTGAGTGCCTTTCCACCGCTCGATTCTCAGTCGCCATCAATGGCAAGCTTCAGGGATTTTTTGGCTCCAGCCGGGGTATTCGTCAGGGGGATCCTCTCTCTGCTTATCTGTTTGTCATTGCCATGGAGGGTCTTCGAGGTATTCTTCGTCAGGCGGCTACTGACCGTCGTTTCCGTTTCCACCCGGGATATCGTCAGACCCGTCTCACTCACCTTTGAGGTATTCGTTAGGGTTTAGGGTTTAGGGTTTAGGGTTTACGGTTGAGGGTTTTTTAGGGTTTAGGGTTTAGGGTTTAGGGTTTACAGCTTAGGGTTTTTTAGGGTTTAGGGTTTACGGTTTACGGTTTAGGGTTTTTTAGGGTTTAGGGTTTCTGGTTTAGGGTTTTAGGGTTTTTTAGGGTTTGGGGTTTCGGGTTTCGGGTTTGGGGTTTCGGGTTTGGGGTTTGGGGTTTCGGGTTTCGGGTTTCGGGTTTCGGGTTTGGGGTTTCGGGTTTGGGGTTTAGGGTTAGGGGTTTAGGGTTAGGGGTTTAGGGTTCAGGGTTAGGGGTTTAGGGCTTAGGGGTTTAGGGTTAGGGGTTTAGGGTTCAGGGTTAGGGGTTTAGGGCTTAGGGGTTTAGGGTTAGGGGTTTAGGGTTCAGGGTTAGGGGTTTAGGGCTTAGGGTTTTGGGTTTTGGGTTTTGGGTTTTAGGGGTTTAGGGTTTTAGGGTTTTGGGTTCAGGGTTTTTGGGTTCAGGGTTCGGGGTTCGGGGTTCGGGGTTCGGGGTTTAGGGGGTTAGGGGGTTAGGGGTTAGGGGTTAGGGTTTAGGGTTTGGGGTTTGGGGTTTAGGGTTTGGGGTTTAGGGTTGAGGGTTGAGGGTTCAGGGTTCAGGGTTCAGGGTTCAGGGTTTAGGGTTTAGCGAGGGAGGGGCGGCCGTCAACAGTGTCTCTGGCGATTTCGGGGTGAAAAGGGGGCGATTTGGGCGATTTGGGTCGCGTCAGGCTAGGGCAGGCGCGTGACGGCGCGTGCGTGGTCAGACGAGGGTGGGTCCGGTGGCATTCGATTCGCCGTCGCCTCCACTTCCTAGTGGTGGTGATCACTGGCGGTTTCCGGTGGCCGTCGAGGGTGAAAATAGTGAGAGAGGGTGACAGGGTTGCGGTTTCGCTGGTGTTCGACGTAGGACGTTCAGGGCTTCCATTCCGGTAGCCCATCACCGGTGACTACTCCCAGTCGACTCGCCTCTCCCTGATCGATCTTTTGACGGTGGTCCGGTGGCCATTGGTGGCGCAACGCCGGCGTACGGTCCACTTCTCTCTCCTGGTGTTCTCGCTCGCCCGATTCTCTCTCTCCTCAGATTTGGAAGCTTCTCTTGTAAGTTTCCTCCGTCCTCCTCCTCCCTGGTGTTCGCCGGTGCCTGGTGGTCGTTTTGACAGGGTCGGTGCCGGTGGTGGTGTGGGTGGCGGCGCGCGGCGGCCGCCCTAACCCTAACGCTAATTTGGGGTTTTTCTTTTTTCTGCGCATTTCGTGGGTCTAGTCGCGCCATGGCTGAGGCGTTTCCTCCGGTGATGTCTCGGTGTGGTTTGGAGGCCGCAAGCCCCTTGGAGGCCGGTGCTTCCGGTGCTTCCGGTGGTTTGGGTGCTTCTGGTCCCCTGTCGTGGGCCGATACTGTCCGTGCGCCTCCCCGGGAGGGTGTTTTACACTTCACTCAGCCTAAACTTGTTAATGGCGAGATTGTAACTACAATAACTAATGATGATGTTGCCCCGGGTCGTGAAAAATGGAACAGCTGCTTAGTTGGTCATATTATTGGCGGTAGGGTAGCTTACTCTCGGTGTGTTGCAATTGCCAATATGCTTTGGGGATCAAAGGGTCTTGAATGTGTTATCTCTGATGGGGATGCTTATTTTTTTCGCTTCAAATCTTTGGCGGCATCCGAGCATGTACTTCGTGGTGGCCCTTGGTACATCAAGGGTCACTTTCTCTCTCTTAACCGTTGGAGTGATAATTTTGTCCCTTCGCAAAACGTTACTAAACTTCCAATATGGGTTCAACTACATGGCATTCCGGTGTCGATGTGGACGGAGGGGGCGCTTAGTAACATTGCTAGTGGGGCCGGGAGGCCGCTCTACATGGACAAAGCAACCCTGGATGGAACCATGATGAAGTATGCTAGGGTGTGTGTCGAAATTGAACCTAAGGTTGAGCCGGCCAAGAATTATTCGTCGAATATAATGGTTCTAGATTTTCGGTCAGTGTTAAGTACGAGGGTCTTCCCAAAGTGTGTCGAAAATGCGGGGTTTTTGGCCATACTTGTCCTACCTCAAACGTTGTTACCCCTCCTATTGAGAATCCTACAGAAAAATGGGTTCCGGTTGTCAGAAAAAGGAAAAAAAAGAAAAAGAAAAATAGGAACGCCGGTGGGGGCAGGGAGGTGCCCGGTGGAGATGCTGGTGGTGCTAAGGTTGGGCCGGATATTGAAGTGGTGGGGGGTGATCGGGTTGTTCGGGCCCTGACCGTCGCTGCTGCTGCTGATGTTGATCGGCCCACTGGGCCCACTGCTCCTTCTGCGGGTAACCGGGCCTTTGAGCCCGCTGCTGCTGTTGTTGATGCGGGCCGAGCTGGGCCTGAAGCTGCTGCTGCTGTTGATGTGGGCCTGGCCCATGCTGTTGAGGAAGCCCAAGCGGGCGCCTCTGTTGGGCCTAGGGTGAGCCCGGGCCATTTGGGCCCGGGTGAGGTAGCGGCCCAGCGTCCCATTGACGCTGGGCCTCCCGGTTTGGGTTCTGATTCAGGGGGTCCTCTCCCCCCTGTTCGGCCCAGTCCGAACTTGGCATTTGGGTCCGGACCTGATTTGGGTTCGGGCCAGGGAGGCGAGGGAGTTTTTTCGAGTCCTGTTGCGGGTTCGGGTTCTCCTTCTCTTAGCGGGTCCTCACCTACATCTCAGGTGGGGGCGGCTGTGACCCCTCGGGATCCGGCCATGGGGAGTGGGGGAGGGGCTGTGCGAGGCCCTTCCAAAACGGTGGCCCCAACTGGGTCACGACGCTCCTTAGTCGCCCTCTCTGGTTCTTCGGCTACCCATGTTGCTCACTCTGGATCGCTTCCTTCTTTTGTTGGGGATAGCTTGGGTCTTTCCGATCTTTGTTCTTCAGCCGATTCGTCTTCTCAGGTACCCGAGGATTTGAGCCGTGCTATTGTCCCTGACGGGGTTATTGAGGCCCCGTGTGTTTCGTCCCTTGAGCCCGTGCTCTGTACCCTGAATGGGGAGGCAAGCGTGCCCAGCTTCGTTTCGCCGAACCGTTTTGAGAGTTTGTCTCCTGATCGCGACGACGCTAGTCGTCACCCTCCAGCGGAGCGTCGTGCGACTCGAGCTAGCTCTCGGGCTCGTGGTGGTCGTAGGTAGACCTTTCTCTCTCATCTTTTTTCTATGATGATTGGCTCTTGGAATGTTCGGGGTTTTAACAACCCCTCCTCCATTCGTGCTGTTCGTGAGTGGATTCGCTCCCACTCTCTTGGTTTGGTTGGCCTCGTCGAGACTAAGACTAACCCTACTGATGTTGAGTCCGCTGTCTCTAGCTGTGTGGATGGTTGGTGCTCTCTTTTCGCTGGCGTTAGGCGGTCTTGGTGTCGTCTTATTGTTTGTTGGGACCCGGGGATTTATTCTGTTTCTCTTGTTAGAGAGGAAGACCAGTTTATTACTTGTCAGGTTCAGGATGCTCGTAGGGATTGTAGCTTCGTTGTCACCTTTGTCTATGGTTTTAACAAACCGGGACCTCGTCGTGAGCTCTGGAGTTATATCAGGAGTGCTTGTGTTAGCCTCCAAGGGACCCCCTGGCTTCTCCTTGGAGATTTTAACACTTTTCTTCGTCCCAGTGATAGTTCAGGTGAATTCTCTTCCTGGCCGGGCCATATGGATGACTTTCAGGATTGTCTTTCTGAGTCAGGGCTCTCCCCGCTTGCTTTTACTGGCCTTCGTTTTACTTGGGCCCGAGGAGGTGAGGGTGATGACATGCTCCTTAGACGTCTTGACTGGTGTTTAGCGAGTGAGGATTGGCTTCGTTCCTTTCCTGTTTCTCTTATGGAGGCTCTTCCCCGCACTGATATTTCCGATCACAGCGCTTTGGTGGTTAGAGGGCTTGGGGATCGCCACTCTCGGCGCATCCCTTTTAAGTTCTTTAACTTTTGGGCCGACCACGAGGACTTTTTGCCGACTGTTCACCGTGTTTGGGATTCGCGTGTTGATGGCTCTCCCATGTTCCAGCTAACCCAGAAGCTTAAAAAGCTGAAGGGTGAACTTCGAGCTCTTAACACCAGGCACTTCAGCCATATCTCTGCTCGGGTAGAGGCAGCCAGAGATGCTTGGGTGACAGGTCAGAGGGCTCTTGACGTTGACCCCGATAGTACTCATCTGAGGACTGAGGAGCGTCGGCTTTCGAGGGAGCATTCCAGGCTTTGTCGTGATGAGGAGGCTTTCTATCGTCAGAAGTCTCATATTCAGTAGCTCTCTTTGGGTGATCAGTGCACCCGTTTTTTCCACAGATCGGTTCTCCACAGGCAGTCGAGGAACCGAATTGTTTCTAATGTGGGTGCTGATGGGTCTCGAACCTTTGATGAGGAGGAGATTTCTCGAGCGGGTGTGTCTTATTTTCAGGAGCTTCTATCTGAGCCTGGTGGCCCCCTTCAGGAGGATGTCTCTGACTTTTTCGAGGGTAGATTGGATGAGGATCAGGCTCGCCCTCTTGTCCTTCCGATTTCCGATGCCGAGATTAAGGATGCTTTATTTTCTACCGGTGATGATCGTGCTCCTGGTCCGGATGGCTACTCCTCCCTCTTCTTCAAGAGGGCTTGGGAGATTGTTGGTGCTGATGTGGTGCGAGCTGTTCGCTCTTTTTTCGTCTCTGGGCGCATGCTAGGCGCCTTGAACACGACCCGCATTAGTTTGATTCCCAAGGTGGAGTGCCCCTCCACTTTTGCTGACTTCCGTCCCATCTCCTGTTGTAATGTGGTCTATAAGTGCATCACGAAGATCATTGCTAATAGGCTGAAGGGCGTCCTTCCTGGGCTGGTTCATAGTTCTCAGACTGCTTTTGTCCCGGGTCGCCGTATTTCTGACAGTATTATGATGACGCAGGAGCTTATGAGAGATTATCACCGTCGTGTCTCCTCTAGATGTGCGCTGAAGGTTGACTTTCGCAAGGCGTTTGATACTGTCAGGTGGGACTTTATCTTGGCTGGTATGAGATGCATGGGTATTCCTGAGGTCATGGTGGGCTGGGTCCGTGAGTGCCTTTCCACCGCTCGGTTCTCGGTCGCCATCAATGGCGAGCTTCAGGGATTTTTTGGCTCCAGCCGGGGTATTCGTCGGGGGGATCCTCTCTCCCCTTATCTGTTTGTCATAGCCATGGAGGGTCTTCGAGGTATTCTTCGTCAGGCGGCTACTGACCGTCGTTTCCGTTTCCACCCGGGATGTCGTCAGACCCGTCTCACTCACACCTTTGTTTTGCTGATGACCTCACGATCTTCTGTCGGGGAGATTTTGGCAGTGTGACTGTGATTTGGGAGTCTTTGGATCGCTTTGCTGCTGTCTCGGGCCTTGTCTCGAACTCAGCTAAGAGCACGGTTTTTCTTGCTGGGATTGACCCTCATACGGAGCGCTCCATTGTGGACTCGCTGGGCTTCACGATTGGTCATTGTCCTGTCAGATATCTTGGAGTGCCGCTCATCACGTCCCGGCTTCGGTTTATTGACTGCAAGCCGCTTATTGATCGCATCCTCTCGCGTATTCGGCTTTGGACTTCTCGTTCTCTTTCTTATGCTGGCCGCTTACAGCTTATCAGGTCCGTGCTCTTCTCTATCCAGGTTTATTGGTCCTCAGTCTTCATGCTTCCGAAGGCTATTATGAGTCGGATAGAGTCTATCTTAGCTGCCTTTCTCTGGAGGGGCACCTCGCTCGGCCGTGGTGGAGCGAAGGTGGCCTGGCGGCATTTGTGCTACCCTCGAAAGGAGGGAGGTCTTGGGATTCGGCGTCTCGAGGATTGGAATCAGGCTTCGATCATGAAGCACATCTGGGTTCTTCTCACCGACCCTTCTTCGTTGTGGCCGCGCTGGGTTCAGGTGAACCGGCTTCGGGGGCGTAGCTTCTGGACTATCCACATTCCGAAGTCGGCTTCTTGGTGTTGACGTCACATTCTCCAGCTCCGTGGGATCTCCTCGGGTGCCTTTCGTCATGTCATAGGTGATGGCCTTGATACGGCTTTATGGACGGACTTCTGGCTTCCATGCGGTCGGCTCTCTGAGAGGTTCTCTGCTCGTGTTCTGACATCTTCTGGTCTTCCCTGGCGTGCTCGAGTTGCTGATATTATTGAGGGGGGTCGATGGCAGTTCCCGCAGAGCCGCTCAGAGCTCCTTCCTATCTGGGGTCTGGTGGACTTTAGTCCTCGGGTTGGTGTTGCGGATTTTGTTCGTTGGTTGGGCCACCCCTCGGGGACTTTCACCACCAAGTCTGCTTGGGAGATGATTCGGAGTCGGCGAGCTGAGGACTCAGTCCATCACTTGCTCTGGTTCCCGTTGCATGTTCCGAGGCACTCCTTTGTGCTTTGGTTGGCTGCTTGTGAGAGACTGTGGACTCGGGATCGGATGGTTCGTCATAGAGTTCGCGGTGCTGATCTTTCGGTCTGTGTCCTTTGTGGTGCTGGGGATGAGTCCCACAGCCACCTCTTCTTTGCCTGCTCTTTCTCGGCTTCGGTCTGGGGAAGAGTTGCTGCCCGCTCTTTGATCTCCTGGCCCGTTCTCCCGTGGAACGAGCTCCTCGCCTGGGCCTCTAGTCATCTCCGGGGACGGGGTGTCGATCACTCGGTTGCCCGCCTCTGCCTTTCAGCGTCTGTCTACATCCTTTGGTATGAGCGGAACCTGAGGATCCAGAGGCGTCAGTCTAGGCCTTCTGCTGCTGTGATTGAGGAGATTACTGGTATTGTTCGGAGTCGTTTGCTTGCTGCCTCCTCCCTTCGCGATGCTCATCGCCATGCTGACCTTCTGCGAGAGTGGGGCATTGATGTTTAGTGTACTCTTGTTTCTTTGTTTTGGCTTTTGCTGTGTTTGCTTTTCAGCTTGTTTGCTTCCTTTTGGGTTTGCATTGTAGGCTTCGGCCGTGTCTTGGGGTATGCCCCTCGTCTTCCTGTATATATCCATTTTGATATATAATATTCATCGCTGATTTATCCAAAAAAAAAAAAGTTTAGGGTTTAGGGTTTAGGGTATAGGGTTTCGGGTATGGGGTTTGGGGTTTGGGGTATAGGGTATGGGGTTTGGGGTATAGGGTATGGGGTTTGGGGTTTGGGGTTTGGGGTTTCGGGTTTAGGGTTTGGGGTTTGGGGTTTGGGGTATAGGGTTTCGGGTATGGGGTTTGGGGTTTCGGGTATAGGGTTTCGGGTATGGGGTTTGGGGTTTAGGGTTTGGGGTTTGGGGTTTGGGGTTTAGGGTTTGGGGTTTGGGGTTGGGGGTTTGGGGTTTGGGGTTGGGGGTTTGGGGTTTCGGGCTTCGGGCTTCGGGCTTCGGGCTTCGGGCTTAGGGCTTAGGGCTTCGGGCTTAGGGCTTAAGGCTTCGGGCTTAGGGGCTTCGGGGTTTAGGGTTTAGGGTTTAGGGTTTAGGGCTTAGGGCTTAGGGCTTAGGGCTTAGGGCTTAGGGTTTAGGGGTTTAGGGTTAGGGGTTTAGGGGTTTAGGGGTTTAGGGTTTAGGGTTTAGGGTTTAGGGTTTAGGGGAGCTCATTTGTAAACTCTTAGAGAGAGAAACTAGAGAGAGAAGCTCTCAAAAGAAAATCCAAGGCGATTTCCGGCAGCCGCTAGCAGGTGGCGCGTGGCCGCGGGTGGTGTTCTGCGCCAGACTTCATCCGGCGCGTGACGGCGCGTGCAAGGTCGTACGGGGGTGCTCTTTTCAGTTCTGGAATCCTCGGCTCGTGATCTTTCACGGGGTATGGTCCTTTGTCTGTTTTGATTCTGGTTTGAGGGTGAAACATCGGTGAGTGAGGGAGACGTTTGGTGGTAGCGGTGGTTTTGCGTAGGACGCGTCGTTTCCTGGTTGTTTACGACCGGAAACATCACGGGCAGCCCCTCTTGTCCGTCTCCTTGCTGTTTCGTTTCATCTCTCGCATCGTTTGAACGGCTTGGGCTTGCGGGGTCTTCATTTTCTCTCTCCTCTTGCGGCTAGGGTTTACTCTCTTTTGGTAAGTTTCAAATTGATCTCCTCCTGATTTGGCTAGTTTAGGAAGGTCGGATTTGGTGGATCTTGTCCCCAAAATCAAGCACCTTCTTTTTTGGTCTTTTTTATCAAGTTTTGGAAGGTCCCGATTTCTAGGATTTCATTCCCGAAATCACGCACCTTCCGTTTTTTGACGCCTCTTTTGATTTTCCGAATTTTTTTCCTGGAACGGCGGTGGCTCCGGCTTGGTGGCTGGGCGTTTTCCGGTGACAAAATTCAAATTTCAATTTTTCTCTATTTTTTTGCCCTTTTTTCCTTGGGTTTCGATCATGGGTTCTCATGGGAATGAGGGTTTGGGTAGAGGAAATCCGGCTGAAGGAGGGGTGGACGCCTCTTCTTCGACTACTGCAGATGACCTCTCTTTATTTTTTGTCCCCCCTAAACTCATTAATGATAAGGTTGTTACGTCTATTGTTGGGCTTAGTATATCCGAAGAAAAATGGGAACGTACCCTTGTAGGGTGTCTCATTGGAGGTCGGGTTGCTTTCTCCCAATGTATAGCTCTAGCAAAACTTCTATGGGGGCCTAGGGGTTTGGATTGTGTCCTCTCCGATGGTGACTTGCTTTTCTTCCGATTCAACACCCGGGAGGCTTCTGAGAAGATTTTACTAGAGGGTCCTTGGCATCTCAAAGGAATCTATCTCAATCTCGTGCGCTGGGCGCATGACCGTCGCCCCAGCAGCAATCCGCCTGTCATACCCGTTTGGATTCGATTCTTTGGCTTACGTCCTTCTCAATGGACGAAGGAGATCCTCAGTGCCATCGCTAGTGGTGTGGGTACTCCCGTTCACATGGACAAGTCAACTTTTGAGGGTACTAGACTGGAGTATGCAAGGGTTTGTGTCCTCATCAGTGCCAAGTATGAACCGCTTTCTCAAGTGATCGTCGATGGTGGTGATGGGTTTTTTGCTTATGAAGTAAGGTATGAACTTCTTCCTAAACGTTGTCCCAAATGCCACGTTTTTGGTCATTCATGCCTTGTTTCCTCTATTGTTGCCCCTAATGCCGAAATTCCGGCCAAACCGGCAGGAAAAAAGCGCCGGCGCAACCGGCGCCGGAAGAAGGCCACCGGGGGTGGTGGTTTGGTGGAGGACGCCTCTCATGGGCCTTTGGATGCTAATGGGCCTAGTCTTGGGCCGGAACAAGAATTGGCTAATGGGTCTTCTTGTAATGGGCCTAGGATTGGGTTGGGTAGTGATTCAAATGGTCTTATTTATGGGCCTCCTATTGATGGGTCCCCTTCTAGGCTTGATGATGAGGGTTTGCAAACTGGGTTAGGTGTTGATAATCAAGTTGGGCTTTCGGTTGCCGGGCTTCCTTTATCCACTTGGCCCGCACTCCCTTCCATTGGGCCTCGTTTACCCCAACTCCCCCATGGTAGGGGGAGCCCCCTCGCTGCTGGGCCGCACGGCCCAGCCCATTCGTCGTCCCCCCCTCATGGGGGGACACTCCACCGAACTGGGCTGGAAAGCCCAGTACGGGCCT
>JAGTTD010000016.1:30997843-31015343 GCA_018398585.1 Simmondsia chinensis | reverse complement strand
TAAACCCTAAACCCTAAACCCTAAACCCTAAACCCTAAACCCTAAACCCTAAACCCTAAACCCTAAACCCTAAACCCTAAACCCTAAACCCTAAACCCTAAACCCTAAACCCTAAACCCTAAACCCTAAACCCTAAACCCTAAACCCTAAACCCTAAACCCTAAACCCTAAACCCTAAACCCTAAACCCTAAACCCTAAACCCTAAACCCTAAACCCTAAACCCTAAACCCTAAACCCTAAACCCTAAACCCTAAACCCTAAACCCTAAACCCTAAACCCTAAACCCTAAACCCTAAACCCTAAACCCTAAACCCTAAACCCTAAACCCTAAACCCTAAACCCTAAACCCTAAACCCTAAACCCTAAACCCTAAACCCTAAACCCTAAACCCTAAACCCTAAACCCTAAACCCTAAACCCTAAACCCTAAACCCTAAACCCTAAACCCTAAACCCTAAACCCTAAACCCTAAACCCTAAACCCTAAACCCTAAACCCTAAACCCTAAACCCTAAACCCTAAACCCTAAACCCTAAACCCTAAACCCTAAACCCTAAACCCTAAACCCTAAACCCTAAACCCTAAACCCTAAACCCTAAACCCTAAACCCTAAACCCTAAACCCTAAACCCTAAACCCTAAACCCTAAACCCTAAACCCTAAACCCTAAACCCTAAACCCTAAACCCTAAACCCTAAACCCTAAACCCTAAACCCTAAACCCTAAACCCTAAACCCTAAACCCTAAACCCTAAACCCTAAACCCTAAACCCTAAACCCTAAACCCTAAACCCTAAACCCTAAACCCTAAACCCTAAACCCTAAACCCTAAACCCTAAACCCTAAACCCTAAACCCTAAACCCTAAACCCTAAACCCTAAACCCTAAACCCTAAACCCTAAACCCTAAACCCTAAACCCTAAACCCTAAACCCTAAACCCTAAACCCTAAACCCTAAACCCTAAACCCTAAACCCTAAACCCTAAACCCTAAACCCTAAACCCTAAACCCTAAACCCTAAACCCTAAACCCTAAACCCTAAACCCTAAACCCTAAACCCTAAACCCTAAACCCTAAACCCTAAACCCTAAACCCTAAACCCTAAACCCTAAACCCTAAACCCTAAACCCTAAACCCTAAACCCTAAACCCTAAACCCTAAACCCTAAACCCTAAACCCTAAACCCTAAACCCTAAACCCTAAACCCTAAACCCTAAACCCTAAACCCTAAACCCTAAACCCTAAACCCTAAACCCTAAACCCTAAACCCTAAACCCTAAACCCTAAACCCTAAACCCTAAACCCTAAACCCTAAACCCTAAACCCTAAACCCTAAACCCTAAACCCTAAACCCTAAACCCTAAACCCTAAACCCTAAACCCTAAACCCTAAACCCTAAACCCTAAACCCTAAACCCTAAACCCTAAACCCTAAACCCTAAACCCTAAACCCTAAACCCTAAACCCTAAACCCTAAACCCTAAACCCTAAACCCTAAACCCTAAACCCTAAACCCTAAACCCTAAACCCTAAACCCTAAACCCTAAACCCTAAACCCTAAACCCTAAACCCTAAACCCTAAACCCTAAACCCTAAACCCTAAACCCTAAACCCTAAACCCTAAACCCTAAACCCTAAACCCTAAACCCTAAACCCTAAACCCTAAACCCTAAACCCTAAACCCTAAACCCTAAACCCTAAACCCTAAACCCTAAACCCTAAACCCTAAACCCTAAACCCTAAACCCTAAACCCTAAACCCTAAACCCTAAACCCTAAACCCTAAACCCTAAACCCTAAACCCTAAACCCTAAACCCTAAACCCTAAACCCTAAACCCTAAACCCTAAACCCTAAACCCTAAACCCTAAACCCTAAACCCTAAACCCTAAACCCTAAACCCTAAACCCTAAACCCTAAACCCTAAACCCTAAACCCTAAACCCTAAACCCTAAACCCTAAACCCTAAACCCTAAACCCTAAACCCTAAACCCTAAACCCTAAACCCTAAACCCTAAACCCTAAACCCTAAACCCTAAACCCTAAACCCTAAACCCTAAACCCTAAACCCTAAACCCTAAACCCTAAACCCTAAACCCTAAACCCTAAACCCTAAACCCTAAACCCTAAACCCTAAACCCTAAACCCTAAACCCTAAACCCTAAACCCTAAACCCTAAACCCTAAACCCTAAACCCTAAACCCTAAACCCTAAACCCTAAACCCTAAACCCTAAACCCTAAACCCTAAACCCTAAACCCTAAACCCTAAACCCTAAACCCTAAACCCTAAACCCTAAACCCTAAACCCTAAACCCTAAACCCTAAACCCTAAACCCTAAACCCTAAACCCTAAACCCTAAACCCTAAACCCTAAACCCTAAACCCTAAACCCTAAACCCTAAACCCTAAACCCTAAACCCTAAACCCTAAACCCTAAACCCTAAACCCTAAACCCTAAACCCTAAACCCTAAACCCTAAACCCTAAACCCTAAACCCTAAACCCTAAACCCTAAACCCTAAACCCTAAACCCTAAACCCTAAACCCTAAACCCTAAACCCTAAACCCTAAACCCTAAACCCTAAACCCTAAACCCTAAACCCTAAACCCTAAACCCTAAACCCTAAACCCTAAACCCTAAACCCTAAACCCTAAACCCTAAACCCTAAACCCTAAACCCTAAACCCTAAACCCTAAACCCTAAACCCTAAACCCTAAACCCTAAACCCTAAACCCTAAACCCTAAACCCTAAACCCTAAACCCTAAACCCTAAACCCTAAACCCTAAACCCTAAACCCTAAACCCTAAACCCTAAACCCTAAACCCTAAACCCTAAACCCTAAACCCTAAACCCTAAACCCTAAACCCTAAACCCTAAACCCTAAACCCTAAACCCTAAACCCTAAACCCTAAACCCTAAACCCTAAACCCTAAACCCTAAACCCTAAACCCTAAACCCTAAACCCTAAACCCTAAACCCTAAACCCTAAACCCTAAACCCTAAACCCTAAACCCTAAACCCTAAACCCTAAACCCTAAACCCTAAACCCTAAACCCTAAACCCTAAACCCTAAACCCTAAACCCTAAACCCTAAACCCTAAACCCTAAACCCTAAACCCTAAACCCTAAACCCTAAACCCTAAACCCTAAACCCTAAACCCTAAACCCTAAACCCTAAACCCTAAACCCTAAACCCTAAACCCTAAACCCTAAACCCTAAACCCTAAACCCTAAACCCTAAACCCTAAACCCTAAACCCTAAACCCTAAACCCTAAACCCTAAACCCTAAACCCTAAACCCTAAACCCTAAACCCTAAACCCTAAACCCTAAACCCTAAACCCTAAACCCTAAACCCTAAACCCTAAACCCTAAACCCTAAACCCTAAACCCTAAACCCTAAACCCTAAACCCTAAACCCTAAACCCTAAACCCTAAACCCTAAACCCTAAACCCTAAACCCTAAACCCTAAACCCTAAACCCTAAACCCTAAACCCTAAACCCTAAACCCTAAACCCTAAACCCTAAACCCTAAACCCTAAACCCTAAACCCTAAACCCTAAACCCTAAACCCTAAACCCTAAACCCTAAACCCTAAACCCTAAACCCTAAACCCTAAACCCTAAACCCTAAACCCTAAACCCTAAACCCTAAACCCTAAACCCTAAACCCTAAACCCTAAACCCTAAACCCTAAACCCTAAACCCTAAACCCTAAACCCTAAACCCTAAACCCTAAACCCTAAACCCTAAACCCTAAACCCTAAACCCTAAACCCTAAACCCTAAACCCTAAACCCTAAACCCTAAACCCTAAACCCTAAACCCTAAACCCTAAACCCTAAACCCTAAACCCTAAACCCTAAACCCTAAACCCTAAACCCTAAACCCTAAACCCTAAACCCTAAACCCTAAACCCTAAACCCTAAACCCTAAACCCTAAACCCTAAACCCTAAACCCTAAACCCTAAACCCTAAACCCTAAACCCTAAACCCTAAACCCTAAACCCTAAACCCTAAACCCTAAACCCTAAACCCTAAACCCTAAACCCTAAACCCTAAACCCTAAACCCTAAACCCTAAACCCTAAACCCTAAACCCTAAACCCTAAACCCTAAACCCTAAACCCTAAACCCTAAACCCTAAACCCTAAACCCTAAACCCTAAACCCTAAACCCTAAACCCTAAACCCTAAACCCTAAACCCTAAACCCTAAACCCTAAACCCTAAACCCTAAACCCTAAACCCTAAACCCTAAACCCTAAACCCTAAACCCTAAACCCTAAACCCTAAACCCTAAACCCTAAACCCTAAACCCTAAACCCTAAACCCTAAACCCTAAACCCTAAACCCTAAACCCTAAACCCTAAACCCTAAACCCTAAACCCTAAACCCTAAACCCTAAACCCTAAACCCTAAACCCTAAACCCTAAACCCTAAACCCTAAACCCTAAACCCTAAACCCTAAACCCTAAACCCTAAACCCTAAACCCTAAACCCTAAACCCTAAACCCTAAACCCTAAACCCTAAACCCTAAACCCTAAACCCTAAACCCTAAACCCTAAACCCTAAACCCTAAACCCTAAACCCTAAACCCTAAACCCTAAACCCTAAACCCTAAACCCTAAACCCTAAACCCTAAACCCTAAACCCTAAACCCTAAACCCTAAACCCTAAACCCTAAACCCTAAACCCTAAACCCTAAACCCTAAACCCTAAACCCTAAACCCTAAACCCTAAACCCTAAACCCTAAACCCTAAACCCTAAACCCTAAACCCTAAACCCTAAACCCTAAACCCTAAACCCTAAACCCTAAACCCTAAACCCTAAACCCTAAACCCTAAACCCTAAACCCTAAACCCTAAACCCTAAACCCTAAACCCTAAACCCTAAACCCTAAACCCTAAACCCTAAACCCTAAACCCTAAACCCTAAACCCTAAACCCTAAACCCTAAACCCTAAACCCTAAACCCTAAACCCTAAACCCTAAACCCTAAACCCTAAACCCTAAACCCTAAACCCTAAACCCTAAACCCTAAACCCTAAACCCCCTAAACCCTAAACCCTAAACCCTAAACCCTAAACCCTAAACCCTAAACCCTAAACCCTAAACCCTAAACCCTAAACCCTAAACCCTAAACCCTAAACCCTAAACCCCCTAAACCCTAAACCCTAAACCCTAAACCCTAAACCCTAAACCCTAAACCCTAAACCCTAAACCCTAAACCCTAAACCCTAAACCCTAAACCCTAAACCCTAAACCCTAAACCCTAAACCCTAAACCCTAAACCCTAAACCCTAAACCCTAAACCCTAAACCCTAAACCCTAAACCCTAAACCCTAAACCCTAAACCCTAAACCCTAAACCCTAAACCCTAAACCCTAAACCCTAAACCCTAAACCCTAAACCCTAAACCCTAAACCCTAAACCCTAAACCCTAAACCCTAAACCCTAAACCCTAAACCCTAAACCCTAAACCCTAAACCCTAAACCCTAAACCCTAAACCCTAAACCCTAAACCCTAAACCCTAAACCCTAAACCCTAAACCCTAAACCCTAAACCCTAAACCCTAAACCCTAAACCCTAAACCCTAAACCCTAAAAACCCTAAACCCTAAACCCTAAACCCTAAACCCTAAACCCTAAACCCTAAACCCTAAACCCTAAACCCTAAACCCTAAACCCTAAACCCTAAACCCTAAACCCTAAACCCTAAACCCTAAACCCTAAACCCTAAACCCCCTAAACCCTAAACCCTAAACCCTAAACCCTAAACCCTAAACCCTAAACCCTAAACCCTAAACCCTAAACCCTAAACCCTAAACCCTAAACCCTAAACCCTAAACCCTAAACCCTAAACCCTAAACCCTAAACCCTAAACCCTAAACCCTAAACCCTAAACCCTAAACCCTAAACCCTAAACCCTAAACCCTAAACCCTAAACCCTAAACCCTAAACCCTAAACCCTAAACCCTAAACCCTAAACCCTAAACCCTAAACCCTAAACCCTAAACCCTAAACCCTAAACCCTAAACCCTAAACCCTAAACCCTAAACCCTAAACCCTAAACCCTAAACCCTAAACCCCCTAAACCCTAAACCCTAAACCCTAAACCCTAAACCCTAAACCCTAAACCCTAAACCCTAAACCCTAAACCCTAAACCCTAAACCCTAAACCCTAAACCCTAAACCCTAAACCCTAAACCCTAAACCCTAAACCCTAAACCCTAAACCCTAAACCCTAAACCCTAAACCCTAAACCCTAAACCCTAAACCCTAAACCCTAAACCCTAAACCCTAAACCCTAAACCCTAAACCCTAAACCCTAAACCCTAAACCCTAAACCCTAAACCCTAAACCCTAAACCCTAAACCCTAAACCCTAAACCCTAAACCCTAAACCCTAAACCCTAAACCCTAAACCCTAAACCCTAAACCCTAAACCCTAAACCCTAAACCCTAAACCCTAAACCCTAAACCCTAAACCCTAAACCCTAAACCCTAAACCCTAAACCCTAAACCCTAAACCCTAAACCCTAAACCCTAAACCCTAAACCCTAAACCCTAAACCCTAAACCCTAAACCCTAAACCCTAAACCCTAAACCCTAAACCCTAAACCCTAAACCCTAAACCCTAAACCCTAAACCCTAAACCCTAAACCCTAAACCCTAAACCCTAAACCCTAAACCCTAAACCCTAAACCCTAAACCCTAAACCCTAAACCCTAAACCCTAAACCCTAAACCCTAAACCCTAAACCCTAAACCCTAAACCCTAAACCCTAAACCCTAAACCCTAAACCCTAAACCCTAAACCCTAAACCCTAAACCCTAAACCCTAAACCCTAAACCCTAAACCCTAAACCCTAAACCCTAAACCCTAAACCCTAAACCCTAAACCCTAAACCCTAAACCCTAAACCCTAAACCCTAAACCCTAAACCCTAAACCCTAAACCCTAAACCCTAAACCCTAAACCCTAAACCCTAAACCCTAAACCCTAAACCCTAAACCCTAAACCCTAAACCCTAAACCCTAAACCCTAAACCCTAAACCCTAAACCCTAAACCCTAAACCCTAAACCCTAAACCCTAAACCCTAAACCCTAAACCCTAAACCCTAAACCCTAAACCCTAAACCCTAAACCCTAAACCCTAAACCCTAAACCCTAAACCCTAAACCCTAAACCCTAAACCCTAAACCCTAAACCCTAAACCCTAAACCCTAAACCCTAAACCCTAAACCCTAAACCCTAAACCCTAAACCCTAAACCCTAAACCCTAAACCCTAAACCCTAAACCCTAAACCCTAAACCCTAAACCCTAAACCCTAAACCCTAAACCCTAAACCCTAAACCCTAAACCCTAAACCCTAAACCCTAAACCCTAAACCCTAAACCCTAAACCCTAAACCCTAAACCCTAAACCCTAAACCCTAAACCCTAAACCCTAAACCCTAAACCCTAAACCCTAAACCCTAAACCCTAAACCCTAAACCCTAAACCCTAAACCCTAAACCCTAAACCCTAAACCCTAAACCCTAAACCCTAAACCCTAAACCCTAAACCCTAAACCCTAAACCCTAAACCCTAAACCCTAAACCCTAAACCCTAAACCCTAAACCCTAAACCCTAAACCCTAAACCCTAAACCCTAAACCCTAAACCCTAAACCCTAAACCCTAAACCCTAAACCCTAAACCCTAAACCCTAAACCCTAAACCCTAAACCCTAAACCCTAAACCCTAAACCCTAAACCCTAAACCCTAAACCCTAAACCCTAAACCCTAAACCCTAAACCCTAAACCCTAAACCCTAAACCCTAAACCCTAAACCCTAAACCCTAAACCCTAAACCCTAAACCCTAAACCCTAAACCCTAAACCCTAAACCCTAAACCCTAAACCCTAAACCCTAAACCCTAAACCCTAAACCCTAAACCCTAAACCCTAAACCCTAAACCCTAAACCCTAAACCCTAAACCCTAAACCCTAAACCCTAAACCCTAAACCCTAAACCCTAAACCCTAAACCCTAAACCCTAAACCCTAAACCCTAAACCCTAAACCCTAAACCCTAAACCCTAAACCCTAAACCCTAAACCCTAAACCCTAAACCCTAAACCCTAAACCCTAAACCCTAAACCCTAAACCCTAAACCCTAAACCCTAAACCCTAAACCCTAAACCCTAAACCCTAAACCCTAAACCCTAAACCCTAAACCCTAAACCCTAAACCCTAAACCCTAAACCCTAAACCCTAAACCCTAAACCCTAAACCCTAAACCCTAAACCCTAAACCCTAAACCCTAAACCCTAAACCCTAAACCCTAAACCCTAAACCCTAAACCCTAAACCCTAAACCCTAAACCCTAAACCCTAAACCCTAAACCCTAAACCCTAAACCCTAAACCCTAAACCCTAAACCCTAAACCCTAAACCCTAAACCCTAAACCCTAAACCCTAAACCCTAAACCCTAAACCCTAAACCCTAAACCCTAAACCCTAAACCCTAAACCCTAAACCCTAAACCCTAAACCCTAAACCCTAAACCCTAAACCCTAAACCCTAAACCCTAAACCCTAAACCCTAAACCCTAAACCCTAAACCCTAAACCCTAAACCCTAAACCCTAAACCCTAAACCCTAAACCCTAAACCCTAAACCCTAAACCCTAAACCCTAAACCCTAAACCCTAAACCCTAAACCCTAAACCCTAAACCCTAAACCCTAAACCCTAAACCCTAAACCCTAAACCCTAAACCCTAAACCCTAAACCCTAAACCCTAAACCCTAAACCCTAAACCCTAAACCCTAAACCCTAAACCCTAAACCCTAAACCCTAAACCCTAAACCCTAAACCCTAAACCCTAAACCCTAAACCCTAAACCCTAAACCCTAAACCCTAAACCCTAAACCCTAAACCCTAAACCCTAAACCCTAAACCCTAAACCCTAAACCCTAAACCCTAAACCCTAAACCCTAAACCCTAAACCCTAAACCCTAAACCCTAAACCCTAAACCCTAAACCCTAAACCCTAAACCCTAAACCCTAAACCCTAAACCCTAAACCCTAAACCCTAAACCCTAAACCCTAAACCCTAAACCCTAAACCCTAAACCCTAAACCCTAAACCCTAAACCCTAAACCCTAAACCCTAAACCCTAAACCCTAAACCCTAAACCCTAAACCCTAAACCCTAAACCCTAAACCCTAAACCCTAAACCCTAAACCCTAAACCCTAAACCCTAAACCCTAAACCCTAAACCCTAAACCCTAAACCCTAAACCCTAAACCCTAAACCCTAAACCCTAAACCCTAAACCCTAAACCCTAAACCCTAAACCCTAAACCCTAAACCCTAAACCCTAAACCCTAAACCCTAAACCCTAAACCCTAAACCCTAAACCCTAAACCCTAAACCCTAAACCCTAAACCCTAAACCCTAAACCCTAAACCCTAAACCCTAAACCCTAAACCCTAAACCCTAAACCCTAAACCCTAAACCCTAAACCCTAAACCCTAAACCCTAAACCCTAAACCCTAAACCCTAAACCCTAAACCCTAAACCCTAAACCCTAAACCCTAAACCCTAAACCCTAAACCCTAAACCCTAAACCCTAAACCCTAAAAACCCTAAACCCTAAACCCTAAACCCTAAACCCTAAACCCTAAACCCTAAACCCTAAACCCTAAACCCTAAACCCTAAACCCTAAACCCTAAACCCTAAACCCTAAACCCTAAACCCTAAACCCTAAACCCTAAACCCTAAACCCTAAACCCTAAACCCTAAACCCTAAACCCTAAACCCTAAACCCTAAACCCTAAACCCTAAACCCTAAACCCTAAACCCTAAACCCTAAACCCTAAACCCTAAACCCTAAACCCTAAACCCTAAACCCTAAACCCTAAACCCTAAACCCTAAACCCTAAACCCTAAACCCTAAACCCTAAACCCTAAACCCTAAACCCTAAACCCTAAACCCTAAACCCTAAACCCTAAACCCTAAACCCTAAACCCTAAACCCTAAACCCTAAACCCTAAACCCTAAACCCTAAACCCTAAACCCTAAACCCTAAACCCTAAACCCTAAACCCTAAACCCTAAACCCTAAACCCTAAAACCCTAAACCCTAAACCCTAAAAACCCTAAACCCTAAACCCTAAACCCTAAACCCTAAACCCTAAACCCTAAACCCTAAACCCTAAACCCTAAACCCTAAACCCTAAACCCTAAACCCTAAACCCTAAACCCTAAACCCTAAACCCTAAACCCTAAACCCTAAACCCTAAACCCTAAACCCTAAACCCTAAACCCTAAACCCTAAACCCTAAACCCTAAACCCTAAACCCTAAACCCTAAACCCTAAACCCTAAACCCTAAACCCTAAACCCTAAACCCTAAACCCTAAACCCTAAACCCTAAACCCTAAACCCTAAACCCTAAACCCTAAACCCTAAACCCTAAACCCTAAACCCTAAACCCTAAACCCTAAACCCTAAACCCTAAACCCTAAACCCTAAACCCTAAACCCTAAACCCTAAACCCTAAACCCTAAACCCTAAACCCTAAACCCTAAACCCTAAACCCTAAACCCTAAACCCTAAACCCTAAACCCTAAACCCTAAACCCTAAACCCTAAACCCTAAACCCTAAACCCTAAACCCTAAACCCTAAACCCTAAACCCTAAACCCTAAACCCTAAACCCTAAACCCTAAACCCTAAACCCTAAACCCTAAACCCTAAACCCTAAACCCTAAACCCTAAACCCTAAACCCTAAACCCTAAACCCTAAACCCTAAACCCTAAACCCTAAACCCTAAACCCTAAACCCTAAACCCTAAACCCTAAACCCTAAACCCTAAACCCTAAACCCTAAACCCTAAACCCTAAACCCTAAACCCTAAACCCTAAACCCTAAACCCTAAACCCTAAACCCTAAACCCTAAACCCTAAACCCTAAACCCTAAACCCTAAACCCTAAACCCTAAACCCTAAACCCTAAACCCTAAACCCTAAACCCTAAACCCTAAACCCTAAACCCTAAACCCTAAACCCTAAACCCTAAACCCTAAACCCTAAACCCTAAACCCTAAACCCTAAACCCTAAACCCTAAACCCTAAACCCTAAACCCTAAACCCTAAACCCTAAACCCTAAACCCTAAACCCTAAACCCTAAACCCTAAACCCTAAACCCTAAACCCTAAACCCTAAACCCTAAACCCTAAACCCTAAACCCTAAACCCTAAACCCTAAACCCTAAACCCTAAACCCTAAACCCTAAACCCTAAACCCTAAACCCTAAACCCTAAACCCTAAACCCTAAACCCTAAACCCTAAACCCTAAACCCTAAACCCTAAACCCTAAACCCTAAACCCTAAACCCTAAACCCTAAACCCTAAACCCTAAACCCTAAACCCTAAACCCTAAACCCTAAACCCTAAACCCTAAACCCTAAACCCTAAACCCTAAACCCTAAACCCTAAACCCTAAACCCTAAACCCTAAACCCTAAACCCTAAACCCTAAACCCTAAACCCTAAACCCTAAACCCTAAACCCTAAACCCTAAACCCTAAACCCTAAACCCTAAACCCTAAACCCTAAACCCTAAACCCTAAACCCTAAACCCTAAACCCTAAACCCTAAACCCTAAACCCTAAACCCTAAACCCTAAACCCTAAACCCTAAACCCTAAACCCTAAACCCTAAACCCTAAACCCTAAACCCTAAACCCTAAACCCTAAACCCTAAACCCTAAACCCTAAACCCTAAACCCTAAACCCTAAACCCTAAACCCTAAACCCTAAACCCTAAACCCTAAACCCTAAACCCTAAACCCTAAACCCTAAACCCTAAACCCTAAACCCTAAACCCTAAACCCTAAACCCTAAACCCTAAACCCTAAACCCTAAACCCTAAACCCTAAACCCTAAACCCTAAACCCTAAACCCTAAACCCTAAACCCTAAACCCTAAACCCTAAACCCTAAACCCTAAACCCTAAACCCTAAACCCTAAACCCTAAACCCTAAACCCTAAACCCTAAACCCTAAACCCTAAACCCTAAACCCTAAACCCTAAACCCTAAACCCTAAACCCTAAACCCTAAACCCTAAACCCTAAACCCTAAACCCTAAACCCTAAACCCTAAACCCTAAACCCTAAACCCTAAACCCTAAACCCTAAACCCTAAACCCTAAACCCTAAACCCTAAACCCTAAACCCTAAACCCTAAACCCTAAACCCTAAACCCTAAACCCTAAACCCTAAACCCTAAACCCTAAACCCTAAACCCTAAACCCTAAACCCTAAACCCTAAACCCTAAACCCTAAACCCTAAACCCTAAACCCTAAACCCTAAACCCTAAACCCTAAACCCTAAACCCTAAACCCTAAACCCTAAACCCTAAACCCTAAACCCTAAACCCTAAACCCTAAACCCTAAACCCTAAACCCTAAACCCTAAACCCTAAACCCTAAACCCTAAACCCTAAACCCTAAACCCTAAACCCTAAACCCTAAACCCTAAACCCTAAACCCTAAACCCTAAACCCTAAACCCTAAACCCTAAACCCTAAACCCTAAACCCTAAACCCTAAACCCTAAACCCTAAACCCTAAACCCTAAACCCTAAACCCTAAACCCTAAACCCTAAACCCTAAACCCTAAACCCTAAACCCTAAACCCTAAACCCTAAACCCTAAACCCTAAACCCTAAACCCTAAACCCTAAACCCTAAACCCTAAACCCTAAACCCTAAACCCTAAACCCTAAACCCTAAACCCTAAACCCTAAACCCTAAACCCTAAACCCTAAACCCTAAACCCTAAACCCTAAACCCTAAACCCTAAACCCTAAACCCTAAACCCTAAACCCTAAACCCTAAACCCTAAACCCTAAACCCTAAACCCTAAACCCTAAACCCTAAACCCTAAACCCTAAACCCTAAACCCTAAACCCTAAACCCTAAACCCTAAACCCTAAACCCTAAACCCTAAACCCTAAACCCTAAACCCTAAACCCTAAACCCTAAACCCTAAACCCTAAACCCTAAACCCTAAACCCTAAACCCTAAACCCTAAACCCTAAACCCTAAACCCTAAACCCTAAACCCTAAACCCTAAACCCTAAACCCTAAACCCTAAACCCTAAACCCTAAACCCTAAACCCTAAACCCTAAACCCTAAACCCTAAACCCTAAACCCTAAACCCTAAACCCTAAACCCTAAACCCTAAACCCTAAACCCTAAACCCTAAACCCTAAACCCTAAACCCTAAACCCTAAACCCTAAACCCTAAACCCTAAACCCTAAACCCTAAACCCTAAACCCTAAACCCTAAACCCTAAACCCTAAACCCTAAACCCTAAACCCTAAACCCTAAACCCTAAACCCTAAACCCTAAACCCTAAACCCTAAACCCTAAACCCTAAACCCTAAACCCTAAACCCTAAACCCTAAACCCTAAACCCTAAACCCTAAACCCTAAACCCTAAACCCTAAACCCTAAACCCTAAACCCTAAACCCTAAACCCTAAACCCTAAACCCTAAACCCTAAACCCTAAACCCTAAACCCTAAACCCTAAACCCTAAACCCTAAACCCTAAACCCTAAACCCTAAACCCTAAACCCTAAACCCTAAACCCTAAACCCTAAACCCTAAACCCTAAACCCTAAACCCTAAACCCTAAACCCTAAACCCTAAACCCTAAACCCTAAACCCTAAACCCTAAACCCTAAACCCTAAACCCTAAACCCTAAACCCTAAACCCTAAACCCTAAACCCTAAACCCTAAACCCTAAACCCTAAACCCTAAACCCTAAACCCTAAACCCTAAACCCTAAACCCTAAACCCTAAACCCTAAACCCTAAACCCTAAACCCTAAACCCTAAACCCTAAACCCTAAACCCTAAACCCTAAACCCTAAACCCTAAACCCTAAACCCTAAACCCTAAACCCTAAACCCTAAACCCTAAACCCTAAACCCTAAACCCTAAACCCTAAACCCTAAACCCTAAACCCTAAACCCTAAACCCTAAACCCTAAACCCTAAACCCTAAACCCTAAACCCTAAACCCTAAACCCTAAACCCTAAACCCTAAACCCTAAACCCTAAACCCTAAACCCTAAACCCTAAACCCTAAACCCTAAACCCTAAACCCTAAACCCTAAACCCTAAACCCTAAACCCTAAACCCTAAACCCTAAACCCTAAACCCTAAACCCTAAACCCTAAACCCTAAACCCTAAACCCTAAACCCTAAACCCTAAACCCTAAACCCTAAACCCTAAACCCTAAACCCTAAACCCTAAACCCTAAACCCTAAACCCTAAACCCTAAACCCTAAACCCTAAACCCTAAACCCTAAACCCTAAACCCTAAACCCTAAACCCTAAACCCTAAACCCTAAACCCTAAACCCTAAACCCTAAACCCTAAACCCTAAACCCTAAACCCTAAACCCTAAACCCTAAACCCTAAACCCTAAACCCTAAACCCTAAACCCTAAACCCTAAACCCTAAACCCTAAACCCTAAACCCTAAACCCTAAACCCTAAACCCTAAACCCTAAACCCTAAACCCTAAACCCTAAACCCTAAACCCTAAACCCTAAACCCTAAACCCTAAACCCTAAACCCTAAACCCTAAACCCTAAACCCTAAACCCTAAACCCTAAACCCTAAACCCTAAACCCTAAACCCTAAACCCTAAACCCTAAACCCTAAACCCTAAACCCTAAACCCTAAACCCTAAACCCTAAACCCTAAACCCTAAACCCTAAACCCTAAACCCTAAACCCTAAACCCTAAACCCTAAACCCTAAACCCTAAACCCTAAACCCTAAACCCTAAACCCTAAACCCTAAACCCTAAACCCTAAACCCTAAACCCTAAACCCTAAACCCTAAACCCTAAACCCTAAACCCTAAACCCTAAACCCTAAACCCTAAACCCTAAACCCTAAACCCTAAACCCTAAACCCTAAACCCTAAACCCTAAACCCTAAACCCTAAACCCTAAACCCTAAACCCTAAACCCTAAACCCTAAACCCTAAACCCTAAACCCTAAACCCTAAACCCTAAACCCTAAACCCTAAACCCTAAACCCTAAACCCTAAACCCTAAACCCTAAACCCTAAACCCTAAACCCTAAACCCTAAACCCTAAACCCTAAACCCTAAACCCTAAACCCTAAACCCTAAACCCTAAACCCTAAACCCTAAACCCTAAACCCTAAACCCTAAACCCTAAACCCTAAACCCTAAACCCTAAACCCTAAACCCTAAACCCTAAACCCTAAACCCTAAACCCTAAACCCTAAACCCTAAACCCTAAACCCTAAACCCTAAACCCTAAACCCTAAACCCTAAACCCTAAACCCTAAACCCTAAACCCTAAACCCTAAACCCTAAACCCTAAACCCTAAACCCTAAACCCTAAACCCTAAACCCTAAACCCTAAACCCTAAACCCTAAACCCTAAACCCTAAACCCTAAACCCTAAACCCTAAACCCTAAACCCTAAACCCTAAACCCTAAACCCTAAACCCTAAACCCTAAACCCTAAACCCTAAACCCTAAACCCTAAACCCTAAACCCTAAACCCTAAACCCTAAACCCTAAACCCTAAACCCTAAACCCTAAACCCTAAACCCTAAACCCTAAACCCTAAACCCTAAACCCTAAACCCTAAACCCTAAACCCTAAACCCTAAACCCTAAACCCTAAACCCTAAACCCTAAACCCTAAACCCTAAACCCTAAACCCTAAACCCTAAACCCTAAACCCTAAACCCTAAACCCTAAACCCTAAACCCTAAACCCTAAACCCTAAACCCTAAACCCTAAACCCTAAACCCTAAACCCTAAACCCCCTAAACCCTAAACCCTAAACCCTAAACCCTAAACCCTAAACCCTAAACCCTAAACCCTAAACCCTAAACCCTAAACCCTAAACCCTAAACCCTAAACCCCCTAAACCCTAAACCCTAAACCCTAAACCCTAAACCCTAAACCCTAAACCCTAAACCCTAAACCCTAAACCCTAAACCCTAAACCCTAAACCCTAAACCCTAAACCCTAAACCCTAAACCCTAAACCCTAAACCCTAAACCCTAAACCCTAAACCCTAAACCCTAAACCCTAAACCCTAAACCCTAAACCCTAAACCCTAAACCCTAAACCCTAAACCCTAAACCCTAAACCCTAAACCCTAAACCCTAAACCCTAAACCCTAAACCCTAAACCCTAAACCCTAAACCCTAAACCCTAAACCCTAAACCCTAAACCCTAAACCCTAAACCCTAAACCCTAAACCCTAAACCCTAAACCCTAAACCCTAAACCCTAAACCCTAAACCCTAAACCCTAAACCCTAAACCCTAAACCCTAAACCCTAAACCCTAAACCCTAAACCCTAAACCCTAAACCCTAAACCCTAAACCCTAAACCCTAAACCCTAAACCCTAAACCCTAAACCCTAAACCCTAAACCCTAAACCCTAAACCCTAAACCCTAAACCCTAAACCCTAAACCCTAAACCCTAAACCCTAAACCCTAAACCCTAAACCCTAAACCCTAAACCCTAAACCCTAAACCCTAAACCCTAAACCCTAAACCCTAAACCCTAAACCCTAAACCCTAAACCCTAAACCCTAAACCCTAAACCCTAAACCCTAAACCCTAAACCCTAAACCCTAAACCCTAAACCCTAAACCCTAAACCCTAAACCCTAAACCCTAAACCCTAAACCCTAAACCCCCTAAACCCTAAACCCTAAACCCTAAACCCTAAACCCTAAACCCTAAACCCTAAACCCTAAACCCTAAACCCTAAACCCTAAACCCTAAACCCTAAACCCTAAACCCTAAACCCTAAACCCTAAACCCTAAACCCTAAACCCTAAACCCTAAACCCTAAACCCTAAACCCTAAACCCTAAACCCTAAACCCTAAACCCTAAACCCTAAACCCTAAACCCTAAACCCTAAACCCTAAACCCTAAACCCTAAACCCTAAACCCTAAACCCTAAACCCTAAACCCTAAACCCTAAACCCTAAACCCTAAACCCTAAACCCTAAACCCTAAACCCTAAACCCTAAACCCTAAACCCTAAACCCTAAACCCTAAACCCTAAACCCTAAACCCTAAACCCTAAACCCTAAACCCTAAACCCTAAACCCTAAACCCTAAACCCTAAACCCTAAACCCTAAACCCTAAACCCTAAACCCTAAACCCTAAACCCTAAACCCTAAACCCTAAACCCTAAACCCTAAACCCTAAACCCTAAACCCTAAACCCTAAACCCTAAACCCTAAACCCTAAACCCTAAACCCTAAACCCTAAACCCTAAACCCTAAACCCTAAACCCTAAACCCTAAACCCTAAACCCTAAACCCTAAACCCTAAACCCTAAACCCTAAACCCTAAACCCTAAACCCTAAACCCTAAACCCTAAACCCTAAACCCTAAACCCTAAACCCTAAACCCTAAACCCTAAACCCTAAACCC